>OW121788.1:29346303-29817269 GCA_933228815.1 Machimus atricapillus | reverse complement strand
ACTCTCGGGAGTTACAATCGCTCAAGGTGGTGTTTTGCCAAATATTCAGGCTGTCTTGCTACCCAAGAAGACGGAAAAGAAGGCATAAAAAGACTATTGAGATTTTATTACAGGCGGAAAAAACAAAACAGCCCTTTTCAGGGCTACCAAAAATTTTATGAAAGAGTGAACTATTATTATATATGTACATACTATAAATATATTCTTTTTTATTATTATTAATTAAAACAACAAATATTTTATTATTCATTAAAACTTTTTAAAATAATGTTAAGTCATTCATTGTTTTTCCCCGAACGTACAAAGGCTATATATGAAGCTTTATTTCTAAACGAGGAGTTACGAAAAGCCCATTAAAGAAATTAAATCTAAACATCTAAGCAAACATCCGAATAATTCAAAAGAGTACAAAGAGAAAACGATAATGAATCATTTAATAATAAATAACTTTGTTTGAGTTTCCTAACACAAATAAAAATGAATATCAGATTTGAAAATATCTGACCATTTAGGCGAGCTGGAAAATTATTTAAAACATTACATGTTTTTTTAGGGAAAAATTATCGAAAGAGATTTTTTTTTGTTTTTGTTAATAAAACCTGAATATATGTCGGTTTTTAAAAACATATTCATATTATTTTAGTAAGTTATTTTTCTCCAACCAAATATTTTCTGGGACATTTTTCTCCGACTACACAAACATTGAAAATCATTTCTAAATCTTAATATGTGGGTTATAAATTTATTTAATTACAATCTAGGCATCAAGCAAAAATAATAATATTGAAGCACTAAATTAGCATAAAACTATTATTTACAAATACAATATATAACGATTAATCAATTTGCGCGCATTTTCTCTGTGGTTTTTTTGACCGAAAATAACAATGAAAATGCTCAAAGCATCCAACTCTTCAGTTTGTGAGTTGAACGTAAGAAAAAATTATTTATTTCATCAATTTGAGTCGTTTTGGACAAAATATGATTATATTTAGAAGGGTATGATAGAAATTCACTATTTCCGACTCATAAAGTTACTCTACTATACTTAGATTATTTATAAACAATTTTTATTTGAAAATTTTTTCCCGAAAGCGAGACTTTTAGCGCAGTTTTTTGATAATTTTAATACTAAGGCTGAGATTCCCGTTGAAAATTATATATTTTTTACTATTCTAGAGTTGCAGCTTTATCGAATCCCGAACGTGTTTATATATAAATGTTAAATAAACATACCGAAAAGTTTAAAAAACCATAAATTGCATTAAACAAAATTGTTCCAATTTGTATGGAGACAGAATCATTTTGCCTGAAGGCTTTCGTCGAACTTCTCACGAAAATGCAGCAGGAGATTGGTCTAGCTAGAAGCAGCAGGTCAAACCCGTACGAGTACGATCTTAACATTTTATCACTCTGCGATTATTAATTAAATTTTATGCAGCCTTCTTTAATTTTAAGTGGAATTAATAATTTTTCTTCTCTGTAAAATGGATAGGGACATTTTTTGAGGCAGATGAAATGTAATTAGGGTTTTTAATTGTCATTTATATTTGCAATATAAAATACATATACAAAAATATTCACATATCCTGAAATTTAAAAGAAATTACTAAATTTACTTAAAAAAACGGAAGACCCAATCGCTTAGTAGGGATCTTCCGGAACCCACGGAGAAAAAAGACGGAAGACCCAATCGCTTAGTATTCCGAGCCCAATGAAAATTTTTCATTTAAACAAATATGTAAATAAAATGTACTCACAGACCAGCAACTCACCCAATTCGGGTTAAAGTCACCGTTGAGTTCCTGAAATTAAAGTAAAAGAAAGTCACGTTAGTGAACAGGTAAACATAAACAATTTTTCGTAGTGCATCCTTTAAAAATGACGATTGAGCTCACCTACTATAGGAACTGAATTCAGCAATTAATTGGAGTTTTTCGTCGATGATCCCTCACAGTGAAAAAAAAAATCAACACACCTTCAAAATTCAATGTTAATACACGATAGTCATCGTTCATTAATTTCAATCACTGATTAAAAAAAGCGCGGTTCTCTTTTTCGGTAAATGCAGAAAAAACTTTTCTTAAATCTTCCTTTAATTGAAGTTCCTGGTGTTCATCCAGAAAAAAAAAACATTTCAAACAGTAATGGCACTAAACCGCGACGGATTTAACACTAATTAATTTTTATCACACTCACTCATTTAGTTATACACTAATTTATGAAAACTTAGCAAAAAAATATGAATTCAATTATCAAAACTTAAACATAAAATTTCTGAGAAATCGAACCGACGGAAAAACAATCATTATTAATAAAAACCTTAATAGGGTTTAAAATATCATAATAATAAAAAATTCATAAAACATTAAAAAAACACTTAATAGAATCAAATTCGCTTGATAAAAAAATAAATTGAACTTAAACCGAGCTGCTGCAGATTGCGAGACCACCCGAACTCCACCACGCGCCTAGAGCAAATACCTGCAGAGATCAGCGGAGGACCGTATTTACTTAGATGCACTTAAAATGTACTTAGAAAAATAAGAGCCCCACTCCCCCTCTGCTCCGGAGTCAGGTACCGAAAATGGAGTTGGATCTCACCACGGCGGCAGCTGAGAAGTGGAGGCAAACTCTAAACCAAGAGATCACCTTTAATTTTATATTTTTCGGCGATCAGGCGATCACTCGTGGTACTCCTGCTCCCTTTGCGCCTTGGCTCAGCCGATCGGCAGCTGAAAAGTTTTGTTTATGCCTTAAATATGAAATAAATAAAGCCGACCGTCCTTGAACTCGTCGGTGTTGTTGAAGAAAAATACCGTAAAACAAATCGTGTATGGATCTGTTTAAAATTGCTTTTCAGCGAAAGTTTTCAGCATAGTGCAATTTTTAGAAAAGTTTAAAATTCTTTTCTATTATTTCTAAAAACATTTTATCATTCTGCGATTATCTATTAATTAAATTTTATGCAGCCTTCTTTAATTTTAAGTGGAGTTCATAATTGTTCTTCTCTGTAAAATGGATAGGGACATTTTTTGAGGCAGATGAAATGTAAATAGGGTGTTTAATTGTCATTTATATTTGCAATATAAAATACATATACAAAAATATTTTTCTAATTTTGAACGGTATATTATTAGGTTAAATTGTGCAAAATATAATTTTTACCATACACTTAATACTGCTTAAAAACGTAAATAAAATTAATAGAATCCTTCAGATGGTACCTACACATTAAGAACAATTCATTCACGCCGTTTTGTACATTGATTGCAACGTAAGAAACATCAATAAAATATTTTTAGCTTACAGGAACACAAAGGGGTAACTTGCAGGGAAATTGAAAAGAAAATTAATCAGGCAAGGCCAGAAAATTACGTACCTACATAGATTTTCTTGAACGTAGGCGGACATTTAAGTTTTAAATAACAGAAAATCCAGTTAAAGTTTAAAGAAACTACTTAGGCCTGTGAAATTCGGAATGAAAAGTATTGAACATGAAACATGAAACCGGATTAAGATCTCACCCCATAAATTTTTAATGAAACGTTTCACAATAAAATTCATACCTCGTCTGATAAGCTTCTCAGTGCAATTGGAAATACTGTTTTCTGTTTGAAAAGGGAATGCGACCCCGGCATGCAATAAGTGCAGGGTGTTGTGTTTTCAGTTTTAAGTTAATTCATTCGGTTACTTATGTATGTAAGTATATATACAATAGTACATGGATTTTTCCTCTAGCTTATTAAATATAAAAATATAACATTTAAAATGTACCTATATATCCTGTAATTTAGAAGAAATTAATAAATTTACTTTTTAAAAAGAGAACGGAAGACCCAATCGCTTAGTAGGGGTCTTCCGGGCCCAACGAAGGTTCCCACAGGAAGACCCAATCGCTGGGTAGGGGTCTCCTGGATCCGATTAGGTTTAAGAGGACAAGAGACCCAATCGCTTGGTAGGAGTCTCTCGGAACCAATTAAATATTTCAATTTACAAATATAATATGTATAAAAAAATTTAAATTTACTCACATATCCTGAAATTTAAAAGAAATTACTAAATTTACTTAAAAAAAAACGGAAGACCCAATCGCTTAGTAGGGATCTTCCGGAACCCACGGAGAAAAAAGACGGAAGACCCAATCGCTTAGTAGGAGTCTTCCGAGCCCAATGAACATTTTTCATATAAAAAAAATACATATGTAAATAAAATGTACTCACAGACCAGCAACTCACCCAATTCGGGTTAAAGTCACCGTTGAGTTCCTGAAATTAAAGTAAAAGAAAGTCACGTTAGTGAACAGGTAAACATAAAAAATTTTTCGTAGTGCATGCTTTAAAAATGAAGATTGAGCTCACCTACTATAGGAACTGAATTCAGCAATTAATTGGAGTTTTTCGTCGATGATCCCTCACAGTGAAAAACAAAATCAACACACCTTCAAAATTCAATGTTAATGCACGATAGTCCTCGTTCATTAATTTCAATCACTGATTAAAAATAGCGCGGTTCTCTTTTTCGGTAAATGCAGAAAAACTTTTCTTAAATCTTTAATTGAAGTTCCTGGTGTTCATCCAGAAAAAAAAACATTTCAAACATTAACGGCACTAAACCGCGACGGATTTAACACTAATTTATTTTTATCACACTCACTCATTTAGTTATACACTAATTTATGAAAACTTAGCAAAAAAATATGAATTCAATTATCAAAACTTAAACATAAAATTTCTGAGAAATCGAACCGACGGAAAAACAATCATTATTAATAAAAACCTTAATAGGGTTTAAAATATCATAATAATAAAAAATACATAAAACATTAAAAACACTTAATAGAATCAAATTCGCTTGATAAAAAAATAAATTGAACTTAAACCGAGCTGCTGCAGATTGCGAGACCACCCGAACTCCACCACGCGCCTAGAGCAAATACCTGCAGAGATCAGCGGAGGACCGTATTTACATAGATGCACTTAAAATGTACTTAGAAAAATAAGAGCCCCACTCCCCCTCTACTCCGGAGTCAGGTACCGAAAACGGAGTTGGATCTCACCACGGCGGCAGCTGAGAAGTGGAGCAAACAATAAACCAAGAGATCACCTTGAATTTTATTTTTTCCGCGATCAGGCGATCGCTCGAGGTGCTCCTGCTCCCTTTGCGCCTTAGCTCAACTGATCGGAGAGCTGAGAATTTTTGTTTATGACTTAAAAATGAAATAAATAAAGTCGACCGTCCTTGAACTCATCGGTGTTTTTAGAAAAATACCGAAAAACAAATCGTTTGGATCAGTAAAGTTATTTTCCATTGATTGTTTTCATAATTATGGAATTTTTAGAAAACTTTAAAATTGTGGTCTATTACCATTTTATTATTATGCTTTTAAAAATTAAATTGTATGCAACCTTCTTACATTTTAAGTTGAATTAATATTTTTGCTACTTTGTAAAACGGATAGGGGCATTTTTTGAGAGAGATAAAATGTAATTAGTGTTTGTAATTGTTATTTATTACTGCAATGTGAAATATACAAAATTATGTTTCCGATTTATAATTGTATATATTATTATTAGATTAAAGGGCCAGGCCACATAATTACGTAGATTTTCTTGAACTTATGCGGACATTTGAGTTTTAAATAACAGAAAAGCCAGTTAAAGTTTCAACAAACTGCTTCGAACTGTAAACGGCAGAATGAAAAATGTCCAACATAAAACATGAAACCGGATTCAGATTATGTCAAATATTTCAAATTACAAATATGTATAAAACAAAAAATTTAAAATGAAAGTTCCCACAGCAAGACCCAATCGCTGGGTAGGGGTCTCCTGGATCCGATGAAGGTTAAGAGGACGAGAGACCCAATCGCTTGGTAGGAGTCTCTCGGGACCAACAAAACATTTAAAATTACAAATATGAAATAAAAAAATTTTAAATTTACTCACATTTCCTGAAATTTAAAAGAAATTAATAAATTTAATTTTAAAAAGAGAACGGAAGACCCAATCGCTTAGTAGGGGTCTCCCGGAACCCACGGAGGAAAAAAAACGGAAGACCCAATCGCTTAGTAGGAGTCTTCCGCGAGACCAATTAAAATATTTAATTTAAAAAAATAACTAAAATTTACTCACAGGCCAGCAACTCACTCAATTCGGGTTAAAGTCACCGTTGAGTTCCTGAAATTAAAGTAAAGTAAGGTCTCGTAAGTGCACTGATAAACATCAACAATTTTTCATATTGTAAAATCATCTTAAATGTTTAAAGCATCCTTTAAAAATGAAGATTTAGCTTACCTACTAAAGGAACTGAATTCGCCAACTAATTGCAGTTTTTCATCGATGATTCCTCACAGTAAGAACAATCAACACACTTTTAAATATAAATTTTAGCGCACGATAGTAACCATTTATTAATTACAATCAATGGCGAAAAATAACGCGGTCCTCGTTTTCGGTAAATATGGTGAAGGAAAAGACAATATAGAAATCGAAGGAGTTATGAAAATGGAATACACCTTACATTGTACGCTAGCACAGAAATCTAAACTGAAACAATGTAATATTACAGGTTTTTTTTGAAAATCCCCCTGTATAAAATGTGTATAGTATTATTCATTTCTTTCTTTCTATATAGCGACTTCCGTATATAGCGACGAAATTGTAGTGGTCCCTTCATCGTCGGTATAACCGAAATTTACTGTATGTGGGGGCTCCTTCCCACCCCTCTACCTCCTTCTAGATCCAACTAACCCACACGATTTACTTAATACTCCTTGCTTCCTGTAAATTAAATAAAAAAATAAATATCTATGATTAAAATGGCATACAATTTAAAATCACGGCAATTCGCAGTTAATATAGTTTTATTGTTCATTTACAAATCTTCTATAAAATTTCAACTTGTCGCCTGTGCTGTTGTATACTTTCGTCTTTGTTGGAATATAACATCTCTAAATAGTGCAGAACTTCGAAGCCTACCTCGACCATGATTAGAATGATAATCATCCACTCGAGTCGCACATGGTGCGCATCGTTTAGGTGCGATGATACCAGCTCAGCCAACTCCACACAATGGTTCAGCTTCTCGTTCATAACCTTCGTCCGGCGGGAAATGCTAAAGTAGGCACAAATCTGCAAATAGAGCCTTTCCAGCTCCTCCCTGTCCCAGTAAAAATCCGGTGTATCGAGCAAATCTGAACTTAAATTAATCAGGTGTCTTAAAGCGAACAGCTCTCCAGTCTTTCGTAACAAATCCCGTCGGTTAATTCTAATTTTTGAGCCCCGTTTCATGTCTACTGTGAGGAACTCCATTGATTCAATGTACCGATCGAGTGTTGCCTCCCAGATTCCAAGTTTTATTGAGGTAGCAAGAGCATTGGAAAACGTATACTTTTCCAAAAATTTATCATCTCCCTTAGTTAGATAGAATTTACCATTTAGAAATTTCGCCGGTTGGTCCTCAGCCATGTAAGTGTAGGGCATAACTTCACTTTCGCCTTTGACCAGGTAGTTCCTGTACCGATCCTTCTCGTAGTCCCTCACGAAGGCAAGGACATTGGTGCTCTCTAGCTCATCACAATTCCACAACACGACAGATCCTTCCCTAAAAAAGAAAATATCTCGTGGCTCCTGGCCCACCGCGTATTTGGCGGTAACATAGAGAACGTCCTGCTCCCCTCTTAAATTGTCTGTGGAGAAGAATTGCTTGGGGACGTAGAGCTTCTCTCGTTGAATACCGTCGAGGATTCCTTCCAAGTCGTACTCCTCCGCTGTAGCGTAGGCTGTGACATTGAAAAATCCCTCAGCCCTCAGTTCCTCCGCTTCCGAAGACCACTTTTTTTTCACGGGACGTTTCTTCGCTTGGAGCAACTGAACATCACGATGAGTATATCTTTTTGTTTCCACATCTTGCGAAATCCTCTTTCTGGTTAATCCCTCATTATGACATCTTACAACAGGATGCCGGAGCCCACAATTCTGCTGGGAGCCCCTGAAAAATACTAATCGCACCGCACAAAGAACTCGTGCCACATTCATAGTTTTCGGTAAGATTATTGATTTGCATGTTTTTGTAAACATAATAATTGCATAATTTCTCGATGTATAGCTCAAATAACAACCTGCGCAACGAACCAACTTCCCAGCAGTAGTGGCGGGCCGGAATGACAGTTCTCAGCTTTTCATCAATGGTGCCCCCGGCGGCATGTCAGATTCAGATTTTTTTTTATTCGACATAATAACTTACAGAATCCTCCGGCGGCATGTCAACGAGAATCCGAAGAAAAATTTGTCGCAGCCCTTATACACTTCGGGCGTGCGTAACCCACAGCAAAAGTTGCTAAAACAAAATCAGACTTTAGTTGAATGGCTGTTGAGACTCGGTAAAATCTTTTGGTTGTACTTAAGCAAAAAAGCTGTCGCTGTGGCGCTTCTTACATGAAATTACTCGTACCAACTCATGATACAGTTGTAGATGCAATGATGGTTTAAAGAATGTTTTGTCTTTCGCGGCCTTCAAAGTAGAAGCAGAGCCCTTTATTTTTGTAATTACTAGCTTTTTTTTAAGACTACCCTGGTTTAGATTATCGTAAGTTTTAAGTACAATGGAGTTAGGACGCGACATATGGGCTCAGTAGTAGAGTGTTAATTTAAGTATAATGTATTCAACTTATTGTTGCTCAATGCTACTAAATAAATACTTTTATAAGTTTACTGATCGATTCTTAAAAATTACTGTTTTTGATTCCATAGTACCCTTAATTTAATCCAATCCAAGCCCTGATAATTGCCCTGAACTGTGCTAAATGACCCAGAAAGAAATCTTGGATCGCTTCAAATGCTAAGTTGTAGTCGAATTAGTTCAAATTACACTACCAGATCGCACACTCCCAGCAATCTACTTACTTACTTTTATTGTTACAAAACCTAAGGGGCGAATGTGCACCTC
The DNA here is from genome assembly GCA_933228815.1 of Machimus atricapillus. NCBI lineage: Eukaryota > Metazoa > Arthropoda > Insecta > Diptera > Asilidae > Machimus > Machimus atricapillus. The sequence continues at coordinate 29,808,320 of OW121788.1, read as the reverse complement.
CGTGGACCTCTGTAAGAAAAATTTAAATGGTGTTGACAATTTCCCGTACACTCATTCACACGTCTGGATATTTGCGGCTTAAAAATCGAATTTTCCGAAATCCAAAAACACAATGCTTTATTGAATTTTACATTGACGAATTACGATTACCAAAGATTAAAAACAACAATTAAGAGTGTAGTAAAACCAGCGAATTTAATATTATTAAAAACTTTATTTTGAAATCGAACTAAGATTGTTTATAATCTAAACAACGATTTTTTTCGCAAATGACATATTACTCTAAATACAAATGTTTTAATTTCTCTTTCTTTTCTGCAGAATAAATTTAAAAGAAAAAGAAAACTAACTAAAGAGTTAAACTTACATCACCATTGTTACACAATTTTCACCGTTTTATTCGTAAATAAAATAATTAAAAAAAGGTTATTGCTCATCAACAATTAAATTATATTTTGTAAGAGAAGCAATTCTCAAATTACTTTTGATCTCTCTCTCCCTCATCACTCAATACTACAACTACAATAACTTCATTTTGCGCTCACCTGTTAGAGATGGAACACTGGAGAGGAGAAAGAATTCGTTAAAAGAACTCTATCTACATATAAAGAGCTTCTATATAATAATACGCAAAAAAAAAACAACACTAAATCGACGAAAACAGTCGGATCGGGGATTAAGAGAAAATAACGGTTAAGTCGTATTTATATATATTTTACATAACACTAAAAATAAATAGATTTTATCGTTTAATATGTTCAATTGTGGTATATATAAAACAAAGTCTTACGAGGATAATTCTATTTGTTTCGCTTCGTCTGCGCGAGTTGCATTCACACTTTCGCTTCTTCCTTTTTACCTAAAAGTTAAGTTCGTTTTGTAATTCATTAGTTAATAGTTGCAATACTTATGAAAAACATCAAAATTATTATCTTTGGTGTAAAAAGAATTTAAATAAACAATATTGGTTAATTGGGAGACGCAACTGACAGGGAAAAAATTTGGGAAAAATCGGAACAAAGTTGCAACAAAAACAAAATATCAGAGAGCCTCTTATAAACGCAGTTTTACACTTTTGATGAAAACGCCAAAATAATTATAATAGAAGTGGAACTTAAATTGTTTGAATTCATTTTATGTGTATTATTGAAACGTTTGTACAGAACGAATATATGGCAAATATACCGCATATCAGAAATTAAAAACGTCACACTTTCTTATAGAATGGTTGTTAAACATTTAAAATTGATTGATTCTTTTATCAGGAAGTTTAATGGTCAATTAATTTTTTCGCATATTTATCAAGGATATGTCCACATTATTTTCTTAAAATTCGTAAAACACCTGGAAAGAAGTTATCTCCGTATTTTTTAATGATTTACTGTGAACATCGTAATCACGTCCAATCTTATTAATTTGAAATAAAAAACAAATGTCATCTGAATAACGCTTTTAAAATAATCACAATATAAATTAAATAGGTATTCAGGATGCTCGAATTCTACGTAGGAAAAATAGTGTCTGGCTTATAATTATAACTTACCTGAATCAAAGTAAATAGAAAATATAAATTTCATGCAAAGAATCAAAAATTAAATATATTTGAAACTAGCTTGCCCGCATCTGTGGTTGCTACCTACTATTTGACTATTTTTTTAAAGGTGAAGGAGGTAGTGATGATTATTTTTTGCAAAAATTTCGTCATCACCAGTATACTCGTTCTTGTACTTTATTACAATTTAACAAATGTTGCAAATTTTTAAATTAATTTTAATGTTTAAAGTCGACTACCTCGAAATTCCCGAATGTCTGCAATACCATAAATTTGGTCCACTGCATTAGATTCGTAATTTGGAATGCTAGGTCCAGCTCAAGCATCGTCTAAATCTAGCTTCTATAAGGATAGCTTAAATCTGGCATAAGTCTCGCTTAAGCTTTATTCAAACTTCGTTCAAGGATGACTCAGTTTTATAAGGCTTTAAGGTTTACCTTAATAAGCGACGTCATCAACATTGCAAACCACATAAAAATCCGTCCAGCAGAAGGACAAACGATACATTAGGTGGGGTAAAAGCCCATGACACTACTGGAGCTTACTTATTGAAATTAAGACAATAACTTCCGTGCGTTAGAACTGAAATATGTTACTTGACCCTTGAATCTTGGTGTCTGAGTCTCTGAATTTGGCTTAACTTTGCAGCTGTAACTTGGAAGTATAAAACATAGATTATAAATTACTTAGGTGAATGCATTTCGGACTAAATTAAACTAATACGAATCAACAATTTACTTATTTTAGCCTGTATTAGCTTAACACGCGTAAAATACTTTTTTTTAAATACTACGTATTCTTTTACCTAATTAAAATTAACTAACGATAACATGAACTTAAGAAAGCTCTCCAACTTTTGCATTTGTTGCATTAATGCCAGTGGGTCTGTTCAGTCAGAATGTAAACATACCAAATATAATGTTGTTTAGTAGTATTGATAGCATTTAAATTACTTTAGAATAGTGTTATCCTAGAACTGCCTATGAAATCTCAATTATCTCAATTTCGGAAATTGTTCAACACTTACTTATCTTAGATTGGTATTTGCTTTAATAAAACTAAACTACTGTTCCTCCAGGTGGCGCACTGGGGCTGGGCGACATGTGTTGAGGAACGTTCTGTCAGGAGAATAAAAAGGACATGAAGCAAAATAACGGTAAGCGATTTTAAATATGTTAAAAATTTACCGAATAGCCGGGCCTGGCCCACGTATATATAAAACCATCTTGGCAAGCGGTTAAAAAGCAGTCTTCTCGAAATATAAGAGCCGTTAAGCGTTCATGAGCAATTTTCTTGCACACTAAGGGCTCTAGCAATGGGCACTCATCGAACCGCGGACATGCCGGTGTTCCGATCAATTTCATTGGATCATATGATGTGACTACACTGGACTGAGATGATTTTGAGTTCTTAAGTGAACTCACACTGCTACTACCCTCGACATTCGTCCCATTGTTTTGCAACGATGATGAATGGTAACTGCCACTGGATTTCGATAAGCTGAACGTTTTACGATGATGATTATGCCGATGACTGTGATGATCTGATGATTTTTTATCACTAGTAAAGCTAAAGTTTGATAGCCGCTGCGTGAGACTGTTAAATGCCGAAAGTCCAGATGAATCAGTTGACTTCGTGCTTCCCGCGAACTTGCTATTACCATCAACAATGGTGTTCGATTGACTCGTTTCCACCTTGGTAAAACAATTTGCTTGCTTATTAAAACTACTATTTGCCTTACTGCTATTATTATTCGTATGCCTATTGTTTGTTGAGTCAGATATTGAGTTACTGCCCCCACTGTCATTCGACGATGATATTGTACAGTTCGCTGTTGAGAATTTACTAGAGCTACTATTACTGCTATTCTTACTACTATTATTACAACTACTGTCCTCCTTATTTGAATTGTTTGAATTCGACGTGGCAACTGGCTTTATTACTTTCACTTCACTCACTACTTCCCCGTTTAAATGAACTCCACTATCATTCGTACTGTTGACACGTTGGCGAAGAGACAGAGGATGTCGAAGAACATCCTCGGTTATATCCCACAGACACAACTGAGTATCCTGACTCACAGATCCCAGACGATAACTAGTTGCCAACTTATCTTGCCCAATGCTGTCTCGGAAAGAGGCAGAGTTTGGACGACGATTGCTTTTGTCCCCATCAAAGTGGTCGTGATGAACATCATTCGTACAAAACTTGTAGTCGTTCATAGGATTCTCATCATCTGAGAAGTCGGGTCCATCCCAGCTTGTGTAGGATGTGGTGTAGGGATCGAAGGCAACAACTGAGACCCACGATCGGTGTCCTTGTCCACGTGCTACGACCCTCCTCTCATGTAGTGACCACACGGTAACTAAATCGTCTTCTCCCCCTACAACTATATATTTGCCATCAGGCGACCAGCACACACATAAAAAGCCGCCAAAATAAGATCTTGCAATCCCTAGCAGCTCCATTGTATCATAATGAAAAACGCGTAAAAAACCGTCCTGTGATACGATCGCAAGATTTGATCCACACGGTGAGAAGCAGAACTCGTTAATGCTGCAGTTTTCCGTACCGAAAACCCATTTGTAGAGAGGATTTCTTGTTGACTTTGATTTACATGTTAAGATTGTGTAGCCGTCTCCCACTTTGAAGGGCTGATAATTCGGCGTAGTCGGAGTACAAGGTAATTCCTCGTTATAAAGATACAAGTGACCGGAGGCATGAGAAGCTAGGAAAAGGTTTGGTGATCCTGGCAGCCACTTGAGGCAAGTCACCTTTGATTTGTCGATCAGTCGCTGTGCAAAAGACAAATAAGTAAATTATATTATTTAGAAATAAATTATCACAACAATTTTTACCTCTTCGTTATATAGTTTTCCTGGTTCCCGTCGTCCTGGCTGTATTAACTGGATTTGCCCGGTCGTAAATCCTACTAGTAAGGGTGCTCCTTCCGCAGTTGCACTGGCTGAATTAAAATCGTGGCAACTAGGATTTGTACCTTTATACAGCTTTTTGTCGATGGGCTTACTTAGTTCTGTACACTGAAAAAAAAACAATTAAATTAAACAAAAGATAACCGACGAAAGTTTCATATTTTTTTCATAATGTTGGTATGCCTCAAAACGTGTGTTCAAAACATATTCCCCTCCCTTTATATCCAAGCCTAATATTTAAAAACAAACAGGGTTATATAGAAGTTTACAAGAAAACTATAGACTTATTACTTTTCCCACTAATCTGTTGTAAAAAAGAATTTTTAGAAGAAAAATGGGCTTACTTTCAAATAGAATGTAATAAAAAAAATCAATTTTATCCAAGACATTATTTCGCGTTTTCCATTAAAACAAATTAAGGAATGGGCAAAAATTGGTTAAAACAATCAAACCATAGGATAATACATTGGAGCTCAACAGTGGTTCTGCACCATTCATAAGTATAAAAGCACATGAACTGTCGCTTTTATTAAAGTCGCAAAGCCCAACTAACTCAACGGAAAGTTTGCTAATTCAATCAATTGTAAAGAATGTGCTACCCTAATTGAGTTGTCCATTCGCGCCGTCTTAAATATCCAAAGGTCTAAATGTTCTAAAAAAATTTAAACATTACACCTATGCACTGATTTATTCTAGGCGGCTTATGAAGTACATATACATATAATAAGTAGTAGTGCTATCAGAGAATTCTCCATTTTAATCTAATTTTGGAAATCAAAACGCTGCAGCAGTTCATGCGATTAATATTCTTCCTCTACTTACTAATAAGCCACCTGGACCGGCAGGCAATAGTCGTGGCTGAGCCAGTTGCGTTACGTAAAACAATCGAGACATGTCGGGAACGGTTTATAAATTAGCATACACTTATCTTTACGGCTAGGAGTCTACTTTAAGCGCAATGCACTACTTGCTCCTTGTCGGCACGCTGCGCCGTTGATAAAACAAAGCAGAAATTGTCTCTAAACAAGAGAGATGGGATACCATTATTGGCTTTTGAGTATATTCATCGGTTTTGAAGCAACCCCTGGGAACCCAATAGTTTTAACATGTTTTCTTCTTATATATGTAAGTAAATTCGTCAATTTCAGAATCACTTCAGCACTTAGATAATGTAATAGAGGATACGACGTGTAAAAGCCCTGTACGTGAACGACCAAATTTCTCCTTCCGATAATGCGAAGCGGAAATTTCTTACTACATTGAGGAGAGTGAAAAGCACTAAATGTAGGAGCCAAATGTCATTGGCTATCAGCAGTTATAGGGCTCAAATCAACGCCTTTATATTATTTGCCTCTTTTTTGCCCTAGACATGATAATTTCGGTCTGCACTGAAATCACAACTATGTACTTAAATAAACACAATAACATATCAGGAAATTTGAGTCAACTAAATCGGCAAATTTCGCATTCTGTACTGTATTATCTAAAATCCAGCTACAACAGGACTTATAAGAATTTAAAAATGTTTTTATTTTATTTTTTATGCTTAACATCTATGCTGGAACCTCTAAGATTTTTGGGGTTTCAGTGAATTGTGGGTTGGTAACAATGACCATGATACTCGCGACGCAAGTGAAAGGAGAGAAATAAATTACTAGTAGAGAATATAACTTTTTTTTTTATATATGTGGCAGCGGCAAGTAAAATATTACTTCTTATTGACTAATGAAAGACTCCTATATGAAAGTTTCGTCAAAATCGTTATAGTTTCTCGTTCTTTTTTTAATGGATCAAACATACATAATGTACTCCACGGACCGTGAGGTGGAATTACCCATCTCCTCATTCATACTGCGTACATGCAGAGCGGCGCTCAGAAGAAGACGGAAAAGCTGCTGGGAGAGGGAAGTCACTTTCCTCGCCACTCATTGGACCAGCATTGATCCCCCGTGCTACAGCAAGGAACTGACGAGGGCCCAGGGAGTTGCAATCTTCCGGATCAGGACAAGGCACACAATCCCCTCCCACGAACACCTCTTCTCGAAAAGTCCCAGACCAGGATGCCACCGATGCCAGGCCCCTTACACCATCCAACACATTTTGAGAGACTGCCCGATCACCCTAAGAGCTCATGGCGGCCCCCGCCCTCCCCTCCAGTCCCTACTCGACCCTTCCAAACCGGACGATCTATTAACAATCCTCCAGAAAATCAACCTCTTGCACAGGCTATAAATTGCATTATTTATCTTGAGTATGTAAAAAACTACTGAATAAAATCGCATTGACCTATAGGAAACCTCCTGCAGCACCGCATCCTCTAATATTATAATACTATCATGCAGCACCTGCCTGGAAGTAATTCAGTTTTAGTGATTAATGCCATCGGATTGCTTGGAAAAAATACCTTAACTTCCTAGGGCTTCTAGGGGCAGAAACACCCTCGAATTTCCCATAGGAGCCGAGATATTCACGTTCGAAACTTTAAACTTTACTCAAAATAAATTAAAAACATTCTATTTATTTATCTTGAGTAAAAAACTACTGAATAAAATCGCATTGACCTATAGGAAACCTCCTGCAGCACCGCATCCTCTAATATTATAATACTATCATGCAGCACCTGCCTGGAAGTAATTTAGTTATAGTGATTAATGCCATCGGATTGCTTGGAAAAAATACCTTAACTTCCTAGGGCTTCTAGGGGCAGAAACACCCTCGAATTTCCCATAGGAGCCGAGATATTCACGTTCGAAACTTTAAACTTTACTCAAAATAAATTAAAAACATTCTATTTATTAATCTTGAGTAAAAAACTACTGAATAAAATCGCATTGACCTATAGGAAACCTCCTGCAGCACCGCATCCTCTAATATTATAATACTATCATGCAGCACCTGCCTGGAAGTAATTTAGTTATAGTGATTAATGCCATCGGATTGCTTGGAAAAAATACCTTAGCTTCCTAGGGCTTCTAGGGGCAGAAACACCCTCGAATTTCCCATAGGAGCCGAGATATTCACGTTCGAAACTTTAAACTTTACTCAAAATAAATTAAAAACATTCTATTTATTTATCTTGAGTAAAAAACTACTGAATAAAATCGCATTGACCTATAGGAAACCTCCTGCAGCACCGCATCCTCTAATATTATAATACTATCATGCAGCACCTGCCTGGAAGTAATTTAGTTATAGTGATTAATGCCATCGGATTGCTTGGAAAAAATACCTTAGCTTCCTAGGGCTTCTAGGGGCAGAAACACCCTCGAATTTCCCATAGGAGCCGAGATATTCACGTTCGAAACTTTAAACTTTACTCAAAATAAATTAAAAACATTCTATTTATTTATCTTGAGTAAAAAACTACTGAATAAAATCGCATTGACCTATAGGAAACCTCCTGCAGCACCGCATCCTCTAATATTATAATACTATCATGCAGCACCTGCCTGGAAGTAATTTAGTTATAGTGATTAATGCCATCGGATTGCTTGGAAAAAATACCTTAGCTTCCTAGGGCTTCTAGGGGCAGAAACACCCTCGAATTTCCCATAGGAGCCGAGATATTCACGTTCGAAACTTTAAACTTTACTCAAAATAAATTAAAAACATTCTATTTATTTATCTTGAGTAAAAAACTACTGAATAAAATCGCATTGACCTATAGGAAACCTCCTGCAGCACCGCATCCTCTAATATTATAATACTATCATGCAGCACCTGCCTGGAAGTAATTTAGTTATAGTGATTAATGCCATCGGATTGCTTGGAAAAAATACCTTAGCTTCCTAGGGCTTCTAGGGGCAGAAACACCCTCGAATTTCCCATAGGAGCCGAGATATTCACGTTCGAAACTTTAAACTTTACTCAAAATAAATTAAAAACATTCTATTTATTAATCTTGAGTAAAAAACTACTGAATAAAATCGCATTGACCTATAGGAAACCTCCTGCAGCACCGCATCCTCTAATATTATAATACTATCATGCAGCACCTGCCTGGAAGTAATTTAGTTATAGTGATTAATGCCATCGGATTGCTTGGAAAAAATACCTTAACTTCCTAGGGCTTCTAGGGGCAGAAACACCCTCGAATTTCCCATAGGAGCCGAGATATTCACGTTCGAAACTTTAAACTTTACTCAAAATAAATTAAAAACATTCTATTTATTTATCTTGAGTAAAAAACTACTGAATAAAATAGCATTGACCTATAGGAAACCTCCTGCAGCACCGCATCCTCTAATATTATAATACTATCATGCAGCACCTGCCTGGAAGTAATTTAGTTATAGTGATTAATGCCATCGGATTGCTTGGAAAAAATACCTTAACTTCCTAGGGCTTCTAGGGGCAGAAACACCCTCGAATTTCCCATAGGAGCCGAGATATTCACGTTCGAAACTTTAAACTTTACTCAAAATAAATTAAAAACATTCTATTTATTTATCTTGATTAAAAAACTACTGAATAGAATCGCATTGACCTATAGGAAACCTCCTGCAGCACCGCATCATTTAGTACGCATTAATAGTCTGGATGCCCCACTATGATTTCCGTGTTAACCGTATTGAGGCTATCCAGAAGCCGTTCCTACGTTTTGCCCTTTTGTGAGTTACCATACCATGGAGCTATCCCTTACAATGTTGCTTCTTGACTTATCGCTCCTTTCCAGACGTAAGGATGTGTTCTCTGTTTTGTTCCTGCATGATACAATTACCGGCGGTATATGTATGTAGATACTCTCACCCCTTTGGCCCTTATAAACTTTAATTGTACATATACTTCGCTTGACCAGTGGACAACAATTTCTTTACGAGGCGAACGACGGAACTACTTAGCACCTGAAAAACTATCCAAAAGAATATAAATTCGGTAATTGTTGATAATTATTGCACGTTTCTATGTATTACGAAGTAAACAAAATACATTTTTAAATATTTACCTTCGCAACATTAGGTCTTTTCCCGCATTCCGCCTCGCAAATCATCGCAACAATTAAATTACGGTCATTTCAAACCCTTGGCTAGAATGCAACGGAAGGCCAACAACTCTACTGTTTTCGACCTCCACTTAGACAAAACTTCCCTTAAGCAAGCTCTTTTACTCGCCGACGCCACCCTTAAACTAACACATGCTGTATACTATCTTCTGCCCTTGTTTTACTCCTAATCATAGTTTAAGCTGTTTCTAAAATTGAATTTTCTTAGTAAGCAATTGCTCACAAACACTTAACACATTTATTTTTTAAGCTATGCCCTCTAGAGTAGGTTTTTGCGCACATAATTAATCGTTAGGAAATTCTTTCACCTAAAAGCGCTTACATATTTTTTCCTGGTTCGTTAAGGTGCATTAGTTATCCCATAAATTTCTGTAATATTTATTTTATTTTATTGATTTGTTTTTAGTGGATAAATTACTCACCCTCTTGTCTGCTCCTTACCGACTTAAACTTTGTACTATCGTCTGCCTTTGTTTTACTCCTAGTATTAGTTTAAGCTGTTTCTAAAATTGAATTTTCTTAGTAAGCAATTGCTCATAAAAACTTACTTAACTTATCTATTTTCCAAGCTATGCCCTCTAGAGTAGGTTTTTGCGCACATAATTAATCGTTAGGAAATTGTTGCATCTAAAAGCGCTTACATATTTTTTCCTGGTTCGTTAAGGTGCATCAGTTATCCCATAAATTTCTGTACTATTTATTTTATTTTATTCATTTGTTTTTAGTGCATAAATTACTCACACTTAAATGCGTAAAGCCGGCTAGCTATAAACTGCCATTTCGATAACACAATAATTGATCTCCGTTTGCCAGGTCCCTATTTCGGTCCAGCACATCCTCAGGGATTCTCCTGTTACCGTCAGGATTCACGGCTGCCCTCTGCCCCCTTTGTCTGAACTACTTAACCCTGCAGCACCGCATCCTCTAATATTATAATACTATCATGCAGCACCTGCCTGGAAGTAATTTAGTTATAGTGATTAATGCCATCGGATTGCTTGGAAAAAATACCTTAGCTTCCTAGGGCTTCTAGGGGCAGAAACACCCTCGAATTTCCCATAGGAGCCGAGATATTCACGTTCGAAACTTTAAACTTTACTCAAAATAAATTAAAAACATTCTATTTATTTATCTTGAGTAAAAAACTACTGAATAAAATCGCATTGACCTATAGGAAACCTCCTGCAGCACCGCATCCTCTAATATTATAATACTATCATGCAGCACCTGCCTGGAAGTAATTTAGTTATAGTGATTAATGCCATCGGATTGCTTGGAAAAAATACCTTAACTTCCTAGGGCTTCTAGGGGCAGAAACACCCTCGAATTTCCCATAGGAGCCGAGATATTCACGTTCGAAACTTTAAACTTTACTCAAAATAAATTAAAAACATTCTATTTATTTATCTTGAGTAAACAACTACTGAATAAAATAGCATTGACCTATAGGAAACCTCCTGCAGCACCGCATCCTCTAATATTATAATACTATCATGCAGCACCTGCCTGGAAGTAATTTAGTTATAGTGATTAATGCCATCGGATTGCTTGGAAAAAATACCTTAACTTCCTAGGGCTTCTAGGGGCAGAAACACCCTCGAATTTCCCATAGGAGCCGAGATATTCACGTTCGAAACTTTAAACTTTACTCAAAATAAATTAAAAACATTCTATTTATTTATCTTGAGTAAAAAACTACTGAATAAAATCGCATTGACCTATAGGAAACCTCCTGCAGCACCGCATCCTCTAATATTATAATACTATCATGCAGCACCTGCCTGGAAGTAATTTAGTTATAGTGATTAATGCCATCGGATTGCTTGGAAAAAATACCTTAGCTTCCTAGGGCTTCTAGGGGCAGAAACACCCTCGAATTTCCCATAGGAGCCGAGATATTCACGTTCGAAACTTTAAACTTTACTCAAAATAAATTAAAAACATTCTATTTATTTATCTTGAGTAAAAAACTACTGAATAAAATCGCATTGACCTATAGGAAACCTCCTGCAGCACCGCATCCTCTAATATTATAATACTATCATGCAGCACCTGCCTGGAAGTAATTTAGTTATAGTGATTAATGCCATCGGATTGCTTGGAAAAAATACCTTAACTTCCTAGGGCTTCTAGGGGCAGAAACACCCTCGAATTTCCCATAGGAGCCGAGATATTCACGTTCGAAACTTTAAACTTTACTCAAAATAAATTAAAAACATTCTATTTATTAATCTTGAGTAAAAAACTACTGAATAAAATCGCATTGACCTATAGGAAACCTCCTGCAGCACCGCATCCTCTAATATTATAATACTATCATGCAGCACCTGCCTGGAAGTAATTTAGTTATAGTGATTAATGCCATCGGATTGCTTGGAAAAAATACCTTAACTTCCTAGGGCTTCTAGGGGCAGAAACACCCTCGAATTTCCCATAGGAGCCGAGATATTCACGTTCGAAACTTTAAACTTTACTCAAAATAAATTAAAAACATTCTATTTATTTATCTTGAGTAAAAAACTACTGAATAAAATAGCATTGACCTATAGGAAACCTCCTGCAGCACCGCATCCTCTAATATTATAATACTATCATGCAGCACCTGCCTGGAAGTAATTTAGTTATAGTGATTAATGCCATCGGATTGCTTGGAAAAAATACCTTAACTTCCTAGGGCTTCTAGGGGCAGAAACACCCTCGAATTTCCCATAGGAGCCGAGATATTCACGTTCGAAACTTTAAACTTTACTCAAAATAAATTAAAAACATTCTATTTATTTATCTTGATTAAAAAACTACTGAATAGAATCGCATTGACCTATAGGAAACCTCCTGCAGCACCGCATCATTTAGTACGCATTAATAGTCTGGATGCCCCACTATGATTTCCGTGTTAACCGTATTGAGGCTATCCAGAAGCCGTTCCTACGTTTTGCCCTTTTGTGAGTTACCATACCATGGAGCTATCCCTTACAATGTTGCTTCTTGACTTATCGCTCCTTTCCAGACGTAAGGATGTGTTCTCTGTTTTGTTCCTGCATGATACAATTACCGGCGGTATATGTATGTAGATACTCTCACCCCTTTGGCCCTTATAAACTTTAATTGTACATATACTTCGCTTGACCAGTGGACAACAATTTCTTTACGAGGCGAACGACGGAACTACTTAGCACCTGAAAAACTATCCAAAAGAATATAAATTCGGTAATTGTTGATAATTATTGCACGTTTCTATGTATTACGAAGTAAACAAAATACATTTTTAAATATTTACCTTCGCAACATTAGGTCTTTTCCCGCATTCCGCCTCGCAAATCATCGCAACAATTAAATTACGGTCATTTCAAACCCTTGGCTAGAATGCAACGGAAGGCCAACAACTCTACTGTTTTCGACCTCCACTTAGACAAAACTTCCCTTAAGCAAGCTCTTTTACTCGCCGACGCCACCCTTAAACTAACACATGCTGTATACTATCTTCTGCCCTTGTTTTACTCCTAATCATAGTTTAAGCTGTTTCTAAAATTGAATTTTCTTAGTAAGCAATTGCTCACAAACACTTAACACATTTATTTTTTAAGCTATGCCCTCTAGAGTAGGTTTTTGCGCACATAATTAATCGTTAGGAAATTCTTTCACCTAAAAGCGCTTACATATTTTTTCCTGGTTCGTTAAGGTGCATTAGTTATCCCATAAATTTCTGTAATATTTATTTTATTTTATTGATTTGTTTTTAGTGGATAAATTACTCACCCTCTTGTCTGCTCCTTACCGACTTAAACTTTGTACTATCGTCTGCCTTTGTTTTACTCCTAGTATTAGTTTAAGCTGTTTCTAAAATTGAATTTTCTTAGTAAGCAATTGCTCATAAAAACTTACTTAACTTATCTATTTTCCAAGCTATGCCCTCTAGAGTAGGTTTTTGCGCACATAATTAATCGTTAGGAAATTGTTGCATCTAAAAGCGCTTACATATTTTTTCCTGGTTCGTTAAGGTGCATCAGTTATCCCATAAATTTCTGTACTATTTATTTTATTTTATTCATTTGTTTTTAGTGCATAAATTACTCACACTTAAATGCGTAAAGCCGGCTAGCTATAAACTGCCATTTCGATAACACAATAATTGATCTCCGTTTGCCAGGTCCCTATTTCGGTCCAGCACATCCTCAGGGATTCTCCTGTTACCGTCAGGATTCACGGCTGCCCTCTGCCCCCTTTGTCTGAACTACTTAACCCTGCAGACCCTAAACCCCTTCTCATTCTGTTAGAGAAGTTAACTAACTAAATAAAAAACAATTTGTGATCCCGGAAAAGAACCAATTTACCGTAGTCCGCAGTAAGCCAAAATCTATTTATTTATATAGGTATGTACATTATAATTTAAAAAATAATTCGTGATCCAGGAAAGAACCGATTTACCGTAGATTGTAGTAAGCTGTGTAAGTACAAATTTATTTAGGTAGAGCACAAGGAATAGCCATCCTAAGAGCCAGGATAGGAAACACCCTCTTAACGCACGGCCATCTCTTCGTACGAAGTCCGAAACCGGGATGCCATGGCCATCATTGTCAAACCCCCCTTACCAACCATCATATACTCAAGGAGTGCCCACTCCCCGCAAGAAAAAATGGAGGCCCTATCCTTCCCCTTCGTTCGGCATTTTTTTATTGGAGAGAGTTCGCCGAATAAAACAAAAGAACACGATCAGAGAAACGAAACTATCCCTTCGGAGGGCGGGGCGATTAAAATATATAAGCAATCCAATCCAATCCAATCCAAGATTTCGGATTGTTGCGACATTTTGCCCAAAGTATTTTAAAGGGGGGGAAGTGCGCTCGGACGCCCATAGCTTATTGGCCCCGTGATCGTGATTTGGAAATCTATATGTGTAGGTATATATGTACTTATATAAAACAAAGTCAGGTTAGTTACACCAATTATAACTCAAGAACGGCTGGACTGATTTTTATGGGCTTTGTTTTGTTGGATTTGTCTCCGCCCCGAATAGCAGAATTCATTTTGTATGGAACCGCTTTTTTGATGATATCTCGAGAACGGATTGGTTGATGTGGATGTTTTTTTTGTTTGCTTTGTTAGTCTCATTCACTGGCATATGTATATTTGTATGTACATAGATACTGGCCTGCTAATCGGTGGATGAAAAGTGAGACCATTTTGAATGGAGATGCAAGCCCTTTTGATAAAAACACATTAAATTATTTGCATTATTATATTAAAATGAAGAAAATAAATAAATATAAGTTGTCATTTTGCGCTAAATTTTGAGCATTTATTAAAAATACCTACTTCCGGGCTGTTTACTGGGCTTTTAGGATTGCCGGGCTCCCGGACTATTATCTACTGATTAAAATAAGAAAAACAATTCTAGATTAAAATGAAACGCCGATACCCCAACGCAGAGGATTTTTTTAAATTTATTAGAAAAGAAACCCTTACGGCTTTTCAGGAAAAATATGACAAAAATATGACGTCTTTCGTAACAAATCCCGTCGGTAAATTCTAATTTTTGAGCCGCACTTCATGTCTCTGTGAGGAACTCTATTGATTCAATGTACCGATGGAGTGTTGCCTCCCAGATTCCAAGTTTCATTGAGGTTGCAAGAGCACTGTAAAACGTATACTTTTCTAAAAATTTATCGTCTCCCTTAGATAGAATTTACCTTTTAGAAATTTCGCCGGTTGGTCCTCAGCCATGTAAGTGTAGGGCATAACTTCACTTTCGCCTTTGACCAGGTAGTTCCTGTACCGATCCTTCTCGTAGTCCCTCACGAAGGCAAGGACATAGGTGCTCTCTAGCTCATCACAATTCCACAAGACGACAGATCTTTCCCTAAAAAAGAAAATATCTCGTGGCTCCTGGCCCACCGCGTATTTGGCGGTAACATAGAGAACGTCTTGCTCCCCTCTCAAATTGTCTGTGGAGAAGAATTGCTTGGGGACGTACAGCTTCTCTCGTTGAATACCGTCGACGAATCCCTCTAAGTCGTACTCCTCCGCTGTATCGTAGGCTGTCACATTGCAAAATCCTTTAGCCCTGAGTTCGCCGCTTCCGAAAATCACTTTTTTTTCATAGGGCGTTTCCCCGTTTGGATGATCTTGACATCGCGATGACTAGCAATGCTTAGCTGTCATAATGAAAATGAAACCAACTTCACAGAGCGACAGTGATTTCACTAATTGCTGCCAGCGCTATGTGTTCAACTTAAGAAACACCGATGCATTGGTTAACAAACTCCGAGACAATCACCTAAAAAATTCTGGCTTCAAAAAAGTATGGACAAAAACGGAGTGCGCCTGTTTAAAATAAGATATAGATTAAGTCTGTATTCTATGTATGAAATAAATAAATAAATAAATTAATAAACAAAAACGGATAAACAACCACATATTTCCACGTATCCGAGAACTCATCCATTTATCAAAACGATTTCTACGCCATCTGGATTTTGAGTAAAAAACTGCTGTATAAATTCACAATGATTTAGAAGAAACCTCTTAAAGCAGCACATCCTCTAATAACATAATGTTAGTCATGCACCACCTTCCTGGAAGAAATTCAGTTATTGTGATTAGTGCCATCAGATTGCTTGGAAAAAATACCTTAACTTCCTAGGAGTTTATGGGGCAAAATCACCCTCGAATTTCCCATAGGAGCCGAGATATTCACGTTCGAAACTTTAAATTTTACTCAAAATAAATTAAAAACATTATATTTATTTATCTTGAGTAAAAAACTACTGAATAAAATCGCATTGACCTATAGGAAACCTCCTGCAGCACCGCATCCTCTAATATTATAATACTATCATGCAGCACCTGCGTGGAAGTAATTCAGTTATAGTGATTAATGTCATCGGATTGCTTGGAATAAATACCTTAACTTCCTAGGGCTTCTAGGGGCAGAAACACCCTCGAATTTCCCATAAGAGCCGAGATATTCACGTTCGAAACTTTAAACTTTACTCAAAATAAATTAAAAACATTCTATTTATTTATCTTGAGTAAAAAACTACTGAATAAAATCGCATTGACCTATAGGAAACCTCCTGCAGCACCGCATCCTCTAATATTATAATACTATCATGCAGCACATGCCTGGAAGTAATTTAGTTATAGTGATTAATGCCATCGGATTGCTTGGAAAAAATACCTTAACTTCCTAGGGCTTCTAGGGGCAGAAACACCCTCGAATTTCCCATAGGAGCCGAGATATTCACGTTCGAAACTTTAAACTTTACTCAAAATAAATTAAAAACATTCTATTTATTTATCTTGAGTAAAAAACTACTGAATAAAATCGCATTGACCTATAGGAAACCTCCTGCAGCACCGCATCCTCTAATATTATAATACTATCATGCAGCACCTGCCTGGAAGTAATTTAGTTATAGTGATTAATGCCATCGGATTGCTTGGAAAAAATACCTTAACTTCCTAGGGCTTCTAGGGGCAGAAACACCCTCGAATTTCCCATAGGAGCCGAGATATTCACGTTCGAAACTTTAAACTTTACTCAAAATAAATTAAAAACATTCTATTTATTTATCTTGAGTAAAAAACTACTGAATAAAATCGCATTGACCTATAGGAAACCTCCTGCAGCACCGCATCCTCTAATATTATAATACTATCATGCAGCACCTGCCTGGAAGTAATTTAGTTATAGTGATTAATGCCATCGGATTGCTTGGAAAAAATACCTTAGCTTCCTAGGGCTTCTAGGGGCAGAAACACCCTCGAATTTCCCATAGGAGCCGAGATATTCACGTTCGAAACTTTAAACTTTACTCAAAATAAATTAAAAACATTCTATTTATTAATCTTGAGTAAAAAACTACTGAATAAAATCGCATTGACCTATAGGAAACCTCCTGCAGCACCGCATCCTCTAATATTATAATACTATCATGCAGCACCTGCCTGGAAGTAATTTAGTTATAGTGATTAATGCCATCGGATTGCTTGGAAAAAATACCTTAACTTCCTAGGGCTTCTAGGGGCAGAAACACCCTCGAATTTCCCATAGGAGCCGAGATATTCACGTTCGAAACTTTAAACTTTACTCAAAATAAATTAAAAACATTCTATTTATTTATCTTGAGTAAAAAACTACTGAATAAAATAGCATTGACCTATAGGAAACCTCCTGCAGCACCGCATCCTCTAATATTATAATACTATCATGCAGCACCTGCCTGGAAGTAATTTAGTTATAGTGATTAATGCCATCGGATTGCTTGGAAAAAATACCTTAACTTCCTAGGGCTTCTAGGGGCAGAAACACCCTCGAATTTCCCATAGGAGCCGAGATATTCACGTTCGAAACTTTAAACTTTACTCAAAATAAATTAAAAACATTCTATTTATTTATCTTGATTAAAAAACTACTGAATAGAATCGCATTGACCTATAGGAAACCTCCTGCAGCACCGCATCATTTAGTACGCATTAATAGTCTGGATGCCCCACTATGATTTCCGTGTTAACCGTATTGAGGCTATCCAGAAGCCGTTCCTACGTTTTGCCCTTTTGTGAGTTACCATACCATGGAGCTATCCCTTACAATGTTGCTTCTTGACTTATCGCTCCTTTCCAGACGTAAGGATGTGTTCTCTGTTTTGTTCCTGCATGATACAATTACCGGCGGTATATGTATGTAGATACTCTCACCCCTTTGGCCCTTATAAACTTTAATTGTACATATACTTCGCTTGACCAGTGGACAACAATTTCTTTACGAGGCGAACGACGGAACTACTTAGCACCTGAAAAACTATCCAAAAGAATATAAATTCGGTAATTGTTGATAATTATTGCACGTTTCTATGTATTACGAAGTAAACAAAATACATTTTTAAATATTTACCTTCGCAACATTAGGTCTTTTCCCGCATTCCGCCTCGCAAATCATCGCAACAATTAAATTACGGTCATTTCAAACCCTTGGCTAGAATGCAACGGAAGGCCAACAACTCTACTGTTTTCGACCTCCACTTAGACAAAACTTCCCTTAAGCAAGCTCTTTTACTCGCCGACGCCACCCTTAAACTAACACATGCTGTATACTATCTTCTGCCCTTGTTTTACTCCTAATCATAGTTTAAGCTGTTTCTAAAATTGAATTTTCTTAGTAAGCAATTGCTCACAAACACTTAACACATTTATTTTTTAAGCTATGCCCTCTAGAGTAGGTTTTTGCGCACATAATTAATCGTTAGGAAATTCTTTCACCTAAAAGCGCTTACATATTTTTTCCTGGTTCGTTAAGGTGTATTAGTTATCCCATAAATTTCTGTAATATTTATTTTATTTTATTGATTTGTTTTTAGTGGATAAATTACTCACCCTCTTGTCTGCTCCTTACCGACTTAAACTTTGTACTATCGTCTGCCTTTGTTTTACTCCTAGTATTAGTTTAAGCTGTTTCTAAAATTGAATTTTCTTAGTAAGCAATTGCTCATAAAAACTTACTTAACTTATCTATTTTCCAAGCTATGCCCTCTAGAGTAGGTTTTTGCGCACATAATTAATCGTTAGGAAATTGTTGCATCTAAAAGCGCTTACATATTTTTTCCTGGTTCGTTAAGGTGCATCAGTTATCCCATAAATTTCTGTACTATTTATTTTATTTTATTCATTTGTTTTTAGTGCATAAATTACTCACACTTAAATGCGTAAAGCCGGCTAGCTATAAACTGCCATTTCGATAACACAATAATTGATCTCCGTTTGCCAGGTCCCTATTTCGGTCCAGCACATCCTCAGGGATTCTCCTGTTACCGTCAGGATTCACGGCTGCCCTCTGCCCCCTTTGTCTGAACTACTTAACCCTGCAGACCCTAAACCCCTTCTCATTCTGTTAGAGAAGTTAACTAACTAAATAAAAAACAATTTGTGATCCCGGAAAAGAACCAATTTACCGTAGTCCGCAGTAAGCCAAAATCTATTTATTTATATAGGTATGTACATTATAATTTAAAAAATAATTCGTGATCCAGGAAAGAACCGATTTACCGTAGATTGTAGTAAGCTGTGTAAGTACAAATTTATTTAGGTAGAGCACAAGGAATAGCCATCCTAAGAGCCAGGATAGGACACACCCTCTTAACGCACGGCCATCTCTTCGTACGAAGTCCGAAACCGGGATGCCATGGCCATCATTGTCAAACCCCCCTTACCAACCATCATATACTCAAGGAGTGCCCACTCCCCGCAAGAAAAAATGGAGGCCCTATCCTTCCCCTTCGTTCGGCATTTTTTTATTGGAGAGAGTTCGCCGAATAAAACAAAAGAACACGATCAGAGAAACGAAACTATCCCTTCGGAGGGCGGGGCGATTAAAATATATAAGCAATCCAATCCAAGATTTCGGATTGTTGCGACATTTTGCCCAAAGTATTTTAAAGGGGGGGAAGTGCGCTCGGACGCCCATAGCTTATTGGCCCCGTGATCGTGATTTGGAAATCTATATGTGTAGGTATATATATACTTATATAAAACAAAGTCAGGTTAGTTACACCAATTATAACTCAAGAACGGCTGGACTGATTTTTATGGGCTTTGTTTTGTTGGATTTGTCTCCGCCCCGAATAGCAGAATTCATTTTGTATGGAACCGCTTTTTTGATGATATCTCGAGAACGGATTGGTTGATGTGGATGTTTTTTTTGTTTGCTTTGTTAGTCTCATTCACTGGCATATGTATATATGTATGTACATAGATACTGGCCTGCTAATCGGTGGATGAAAAGTGAGACCATTTTGAATGGAGATGCAAGCCCTTTTGATAAAAACACATTAAATTATTTGCATTATTATATTAAAATGAAGAAAATAAATAAATATAAGTTGTCATTTTGCGCTAAATTTTGAGCATTTATTAAAAATACCTACTTCCGGGCTGTTTACTGGGCTTTTAGGATTGCCGGGCTCCCGGACTATTATCTACTGATTAAAATAAGAAAAACAATTCTAGATTAAAATGAAACGCCGATACCCCAACGCAGAGGATTTTTTTAAATTTATTAGAAAAGAAACCCTTACGGCTTTTCAGGAAAAATATGACAAAAATATGACGTCTTTCGTAACAAATCCCGTCGGTAAATTCTAATTTTTGAGCCGCACTTCATGTCTCTGTGAGGAACTCTATTGATTCAATGTACCGATGGAGTGTTGCCTCCCAGATTCCAAGTTTCATTGAGGTTGCAAGAGCACTGTAAAACGTATACTTTTCTAAAAATTTATCGTCTCCCTTAGATAGAATTTACCTTTTAGAAATTTCGCCGGTTGGTCCTCAGCCATGTAAGTGTAGGGCATAACTTCACTTTCGCCTTTGACCAGGTAGTTCCTGTACCGATCCTTCTCGTAGTCCCTCACGAAGGCAAGGACATAGGTGCTCTCTAGCTCATCACAATTCCACAAGACGACAGATCTTTCCCTAAAAAAGAAAATATCTCGTGGCTCCTGGCCCACCGCGTATTTGGCGGTAACATAGAGAACGTCTTGCTCCCCTCTCAAATTGTCTGTGGAGAAGAATTGCTTGGGGACGTACAGCTTCTCTCGTTGAATACCGTCGACGAATCCCTCTAAGTCGTACTCCTCCGCTGTATCGTAGGCTGTCACATTGCAAAATCCTTTAGCCCTGAGTTCGCCGCTTCCGAAAATCACTTTTTTTTCATAGGGCGTTTCCCCGTTTGGATGATCTTGACATCGCGATGACTAGCAATGCTTAGCTGTCATAATGAAAATGAAACCAACTTCACAGAGCGACAGTGATTTCACTAATTGCTGCCAGCGCTATGTGTTCAACTTAAGAAACACCGATGCATTGGTTAACAAACTCCGAGACAATCACCTAAAAAATTCTGGCTTCAAAAAAGTATGGACAAAAACGGAGTGCGCCTGTTTAAAATAAGATATAGATTAAGTCTGTATTCTATGTATGAAATAAATAAATAAATAAATTAATAAACAAAAACGGATAAACAACCACATATTTCCACGTATCCGAGAACTCATCCATTTATCAAAACGATTTCTACGCCATCTGGATTTTGAGTAAAAAACTGCTGTTTAAATTCACAATGATTTAGAAGAAACCTCTTAAAGCAGCACATCCTCTAATAACATAATGTTAGTCATGCACCACCTTCCTGGAAGAAATTCAGTTATTGTGATTAGTGCCATCAGATTGCTTGGAAAAAATACCTTAACTTCCTAGGAGTTTATGGGGCAAAACCACCCTCGAATTTCCCATAGGAGCCGAGATATTCACGTTCGAAACTTTAAATTTTACTCAAAATAAATTAAAAACATTATATTTATTTATCTTGAGTAAAAAACTACTGAATAAAATCGCATTGACCTATAGGAAACCTCCTGCAGCACCGCATCCTCTAATATTATAATACTATCATGCAGCACCTGCGTGGAAGTAATTCAGTTATAGTGATTAATGTCATCGGATTGCTTGGAATAAATACCTTAACTTCCTAGGGCTTCTAGGGGCAGAAACACCCTCGAATTTCCCATAAGAGCCGAGATATTCACGTTCGAAACTTTAAACTTTACTCAAAATAAATTAAAAACATTCTATTTATTTATCTTGAGTAAAAAACTACTGAATAAAATCGCATTGACCTATAGGAAACCTCCTGCAGCACCGCATCCTCTAATATTATAATACTATCATGCAGCACCTGCCTGGAAGTAATTTAGTTATAGTGATTAATGCCATCGGATTGCTTGGAAAAAATACCTTAACTTCCTAGGGCTTCTAGGGGCAGAAACACCCTCGAATTTCCCATAGGAGCCGAGATATTCACGTTCGAAACTTTAAACTTTACTCAAAATAAATTAAAAACATTCTATTTATTTATCTTGAGTAAAAAACTACTGAATAAAATCGCATTGACCTATAGGAAACCTCCTGCAGCACCGCATCCTCTAATATTATAATACTATCATGCAGCACCTGCCTGGAAGTAATTTAGTTATAGTGATTAATGCCATCGGATTGCTTGGAAAAAATACCTTAACTTCCTAGGGCTTCTAGGGGCAGAAACACCCTCGAATTTCCCATAGGAGCCGAGATATTCACGTTCGAAACTTTAAACTTTACTCAAAATAAATTAAAAACATTCTATTTATTTATCTTGAGTAAAAAACTACTGAATAAAATCGCATTGACCTATAGGAAACCTCCTGCAGCACCGCATCCTCTAATATTATAATACTATCATGCAGCACCTGCCTGGAAGTAATTTAGTTATAGTGATTAATGCCATCGGATTGCTTGGAAAAAATACCTTAGCTTCCTAGGGCTTCTAGGGGCAGAAACACCCTCGAATTTCCCATAGGAGCCGAGATATTCACGTTCGAAACTTTAAACTTTACTCAAAATAAATTAAAAACATTCTATTTATTTATCTTGAGTAAAAAACTACTGAATAAAATCGCATTGACCTATAGGAAACCTCCTGCAGCACCGCATCCTCTAATATTATAATACTATCATGCAGCACCTGCCTGGAAGTAATTTAGTTATAGTGATTAATGCCATCGGATTGCTTGGAAAAAATACCTTAACTTCCTAGGGCTTCTAGGGGCAGAAACACCCTCGAATTTCCCATAGGAGCCGAGATATTCACGTTCGAAACTTTAAACTTTACTCAAAATAAATTAAAAACATTCTATTTATTTATCTTGATTAAAAAACTACTGAATAGAATCGCATTGACCTATAGGAAACCTCCTGCAGCACCGCATCATTTAGTACGCATTAATAGTCTGGATGCCCCACTATGATTTCCGTGTTAACCGTATTGAGGCTATCCAGAAGCCGTTCCTACGTTTTGCCCTTTTGTGAGTTACCATACCATGGAGCTATCCCTTACAATGTTGCTTCTTGACTTATCGCTCCTTTCCAGACGTAAGGATGTGTTCTCTGTTTTGTTCCTGCATGATACAATTACCGGCGGTATATGTATGTAGATACTCTCACCCCTTTGGCCCTTATAAACTTTAATTGTACATATACTTCGCTTGACCAGTGGACAACAATTTCTTTACGAGGCGAACGACGGAACTACTTAGCACCTGAAAAACTATCCAAAAGAATATAAATTCGGTAATTGTTGATAATTATTGCACGTTTCTATGTATTACGAAGTAAACAAAATACATTTTTAAATATTTACCTTCGCAACATTAGGTCTTTTCCCGCATTCCGCCTCGCAAATCATCGCAACAATTAAATTACGGTCATTTCAAACCCTTGGCTAGAATGCAACGGAAGGCCAACAACTCTACTGTTTTCGACCTCCACTTAGACAAAACTTCCCTTAAGCAAGCTCTTTTACTCGCCGACGCCACCCTTAAACTAACACATGCTGTATACTATCTTCTGCCCTTGTTTTACTCCTAATCATAGTTTAAGCTGTTTCTAAAATTGAATTTTCTTAGTAAGCAATTGCTCACAAACACTTAACACATTTATTTTTTAAGCTATGCCCTCTAGAGTAGGTTTTTGCGCACATAATTAATCGTTAGGAAATTCTTTCACCTAAAAGCGCTTACATATTTTTTCCTGGTTCGTTAAGGTGCATTAGTTATCCCATAAATTTCTGTAATATTTATTTTATTTTATTGATTTGTTTTTAGTGGATAAATTACTCACCCTCTTGTCTGCTCCTTACCGACTTAAACTTTGTACTATCGTCTGCCTTTGTTTTACTCCTAGTATTAGTTTAAGCTGTTTCTAAAATTGAATTTTCTTAGTAAGCAATTGCTCATAAAAACTTACTTAACTTATCTATTTTCCAAGCTATGCCCTCTAGAGTAGGTTTTTGCGCACATAATTAATCGTTAGGAAATTGTTGCATCTAAAAGCGCTTACATATTTTTTCCTGGTTCGTTAAGGTGCATCAGTTATCCCATAAATTTCTGTACTATTTATTTTATTTTATTCATTTGTTTTTAGTGCATAAATTACTCACACTTAAATGCGTAAAGCCGGCTAGCTATAAACTGCCATTTCGATAACACAATAATTGATCTCCGTTTGCCAGGTCCCTATTTCGGTCCAGCACATCCTCAGGGATTCTCCTGTTACCGTCAGGATTCACGGCTGCCCTCTGCCCCCTTTGTCTGAACTACTTAACCCTGCAGACCCTAAACCCCTTCTCATTCTGTTAGAGAAGTTAACTAACTAAATAAAAAACAATTTGTGATCCCGGAAAAGAACCAATTTACCGTAGTCCGCAGTAAGCCAAAATCTATTTATTTATATAGGTATGTACATTATAATTTAAAAAATAATTCGTGATCCAGGAAAGAACCGATTTACCGTAGATTGTAGTAAGCTGTGTAAGTACAAATTTATTTAGGTAGAGCACAAGGAATAGCCATCCTAAGAGCCAGGATAGGAAACACCCTCTTAACGCACGGCCATCTCTTCGTACGAAGTCCGAAACCGGGATGCCATGGCCATCATTGTCAAACCCCCCTTACCAACCATCATATACTCAAGGAGTGCCCACTCCCCGCAAGAAAAAATGGAGGCCCTATCCTTCCCCTTCGTTCGGCATTTTTTTATTGGAGAGAGTTCGCCGAATAAAACAAAAGAACACGATCAGAGAAACGAAACTATCCCTTCGGAGGGCGGGGCGATTAAAATATATAAGCAATCCAATCCAATCCAATCCAAGATTTCGGATTGTTGCGACATTTTGCCCAAAGTATTTTAAAGGGGGGGAAGTGCGCTCGGACGCCCATAGCTTATTGGCCCCGTGATCGTGATTTGGAAATCTATATGTGTAGGTATATATGTACTTATATAAAACAAAGTCAGGTTAGTTACACCAATTATAACTCAAGAACGGCTGGACTGATTTTTATGGGCTTTGTTTTGTTGGATTTGTCTCCGCCCCGAATAGCAGAATTCATTTTGTATGGAACCGCTTTTTTGATGATATCTCGAGAACGGATTGGTTGATGTGGATGTTTTTTTTGTTTGCTTTGTTAGTCTCATTCACTGGCATATGTATATATGTATGTACATAGATACTGGCCTGCTAATCGGTGGATGAAAAGTGAGACCATTTTGAATGGAGATGCAAGCCCTTTTGATAAAAACACATTAAATTATTTGCATTATTATATTAAAATGAAGAAAATAAATAAATATAAGTTGTCATTTTGCGCTAAATTTTGAGCATTTATTAAAAATACCTACTTCCGGGCTGTTTACTGGGCTTTTAGGATTGCCGGGCTCCCGGACTATTATCTACTGATTAAAATAAGAAAAACAATCCTGGGTTAATTTGAAACGCCGATACCCCAACGCAGAGGATTTTTTTAAATTTATTAGAAAAGAAACCCTTAGGGCTTTTCAGGAAAAATATGACAATAATAGGGCCGGTGGTAAAGCACCCCGCAAGCAGTTGGCAACAAAGGCTGCGCGTAAAAGTGCACCAGCTCTTGTGGCGTTAAGAAGAAACCCCATCGTTATCGCCCTGGAACTGTTGCTCTTCGTGAAATTCGACGCTATCAAAAGAGTACCGAGTTGCTCATTAGAAAATTACCATTCCAACGGTTAGTGAGGGAAATTGCGCAAGATTTTAAAACTGACTTACGCTTCCAAAGCTCGGCTGTTTGTTATGGCTTTACAAGAAGCCAGCGAAGCCTACTTGGTCGGTTTATTTGAAGATACAAACTTGTGCGCAATTCACGCTAAACGTATCACAATAATGCCAAAAGACATCCAATTGGCCAGGCGAATTCGAGGCGAACGTGCTTAAACATCTAGAAACGTCTATAAAAACCACCATCTTAAAAATCGGTCCTTTTCAGGACCACAAATTATAATAAACATTGAGTAAAATTGATATGGGAAATTACACCACACATTAGACGAATTTTTCTATACAAACTTTCAATATTAGCGGCCATTTGTAAATTAATGCAAGAATCGGATTCTCAATCGCAACTAAAAGAAAAAACTGATGGTTTGTCTGTGATTTAAATTCACCGATCAACAAAGAGTCTCGTTTTATTGCATAATTTTTTTTTATTTGTCATGTGTCGAAATAATGAAAAGATACCCACACCCTTCTTAAAGTCTATATTTATTTTTTAATCGCCATCGATTGTATGAAATAATAAGTTTATGGAAAAAAATCAAATTCATGTTTTGAAGCCTTTTTTTACTTTCATATACATAATTAATTTATGTTTGAAGCTTTTATTAACGTTATGTTACTAGCTTCTAGAACAAACAATACCAATTCGTTATTTATTAATGATTTTTTATAAACGGTAAAATTACGGTTTTTTTTTTGTTCACTTCTTGAAAATAATCTGCTATTTGTTCGGGCTCAAATTTGATGTTAACCTGTGTTATGTATTCTTTTCACCCAAGTTTATATTTTATCAATAAATAATAACATGTATTTAAAAATGATCGTAGCAAAAATATTACAGTTTATTCATTTAGACTCTTTGTTTAAAAAATTGGTGTCCCTGAAAAGGGCCTTTTTGTTTAGTTTTCCGGTCACGATCAAGTTATTTTGAGCTGGTATATTTAGTAACGGCCTTCGTTCCCTCACTAACGGCGTGTTTTGCAAGTTCTCCAGGCAACAAGAGCCTGACGGCTGTTTGAATTTCCCGACTTGTAATCGTTG
Source organism: Machimus atricapillus (assembly GCA_933228815.1). Classification (NCBI taxonomy): domain Eukaryota; kingdom Metazoa; phylum Arthropoda; class Insecta; order Diptera; family Asilidae; genus Machimus; species Machimus atricapillus. The sequence continues at coordinate 29,781,126 of OW121788.1, read as the reverse complement.
AACGCTTATTATAATGAGCTAAACGCGAAGCCTCAGCGGCAATCCTTTCAAAGATATCATTCACAAAACTGTTCATAATGCTCATTGCCTTTGATGAAATGCCGGTATCTGGATGAACTTGTTTCAAAACTTTGTAGATATAAATGGCATAGCTCTCCTTCCTCTTGCGCTTCTTCTTCTTTTCACTCTTGGAAATATTTTTCTGGGCTTTGCCAGCCTTCTTCGCTGCCTTTCCACTTGTCTTTGGGGGCATTTTCACAAATTTACTTTCAATTCAACTTGAACTCTACTTTACTTGACGGCGCTTGGTCACAAACTGTGCCAGACTCCGTTGAACCAGCAATTCTTATTCATTTTGCGTGCATTCGTTCTATCCCCTCTCCGAAGGTGAATTTTTATATTGGTATGCGGGAAAGATGCGCATAAATAAGAGCGCTTTTGTGGAATGCTCACTCATTCTTGTGAGAATTGTCGTTGGGTTCAGTTGGGTTGAGTTCTGTTTGTGCTAACTAAATATCTAAATAAAGTTTAAAAAAATGTCTGGACGCGGTAAAGGTGGAAAAGTGAAGGGCAAGGCAAAGTCCCGGTCGAACCGCGCTGGTTTGCAGTTTCCAGTTGGTCGTATTCATCGTTTGTTGCGAAAGGGAAATTATGCTGAACGTATTGGAGCCGGAGCACCAGTTTATTTAGCCGCAGTTATGGAATATTTAGCTGCTGAAGTTTTGGAATTGGCTGGCAATGCTGCTCGTGATAACAAAAAAACGAGAATTATTCCGAGGCATTTACAATTGGCTATTCGCAACGATGAGGAATTGAACAAATTACTCTCGGGAGTTACAATCGCTCAAGGTGGTGTTTTGCCAAATATTCAGGCTGTCTTGCTACCCAAGAAGACGGAAAAGAAGGCATAAAAAGACTATTGAGATTTTATTACAGGCGGAAAAAACAAAACAGCCCTTTTCAGGGCTACCAAAAATTTTATGAAAGAGTGAACTATTATTATATATGTACATACTATAAATATATTCTTTTTTATTATTATTAATTAAAACAACAAATATTTTATTATTCATTAAAACTTTTTAAAATAATGTTAAGTCATTCATTGTTTTTCCCCGAACGTACAAAGGCTATATATGAAGCTTTATTTCTAAACGAGGAGTTACGAAAAGCCCATTAAAGAAATTAAATCTAAACATCTAAGCAAACATCCGAATAATTCAAAAGAGTACAAAGAGAAAACGATAATGAATCATTTAATAATAAATAACTTTGTTTGAGTTTCCTAACACAAATAAAAATGAATATCAGATTTGAAAATATCTGACCATTTAGGCGAGCTGGAAAATTATTTAAAACATTACATGTTTTTTTAGGGAAAAATTATCGAAAGAGATTTTTTTTTGTTTTTGTTAATAAAACCTGAATATATGTCGGTTTTTAAAAACATATTCATATTATTTTAGTAAGTTATTTTTCTCCAACCAAATATTTTCTGGGACATTTTTCTCCGACTACACAAACATTGAAAATCATTTCTAAATCTTAATATGTGGGTTATAAATTTATTTAATTACAATCTAGGCATCAAGCAAAAATAATAATATTGAAGCACTAAATTAGCATAAAACTATTATTTACAAATACAATATATAACGATTAATCAATTTGCGCGCATTTTCTCTGTGGTTTTTTTGACCGAAAATAACAATGAAAATGCTCAAAGCATCCAACTCTTCAGTTTGTGAGTTGAACGTAAGAAAAAATTATTTATTTCATCAATTTGAGTCGTTTTGGACAAAATATGATTATATTTAGAAGGGTATGATAGAAATTCACTATTTCCGACTCATAAAGTTACTCTACTATACTTAGATTATTTATAAACAATTTTTATTTGAAAATTTTTTCCCGAAAGCGAGACTTTTAGCGCAGTTTTTTGATAATTTTAATACTAAGGCTGAGATTCCCGTTGAAAATTATATATTTTTTACTATTCTAGAGTTGCAGCTTTATCGAATCCCGAACGTGTTTATATATAAATGTTAAATAAACATACCGAAAAGTTTAAAAAACCATAAATTGCATTAAACAAAATTGTTCCAATTTGTATGGAGACAGAATCATTTTGCCTGAAGGCTTTCGTCGAACTTCTCACGAAAATGCAGCAGGAGATTGGTCTAGCTAGAAGCAGCAGGTCAAACCCGTACGAGTACGATCTTAACATTTTATCACTCTGCGATTATTAATTAAATTTTATGCAGCCTTCTTTAATTTTAAGTGGAATTAATAATTTTTCTTCTCTGTAAAATGGATAGGGACATTTTTTGAGGCAGATGAAATGTAATTAGGGTTTTTAATTGTCATTTATATTTGCAATATAAAATACATATACAAAAATATTCACATATCCTGAAATTTAAAAGAAATTACTAAATTTACTTAAAAAAACGGAAGACCCAATCGCTTAGTAGGGATCTTCCGGAACCCACGGAGAAAAAAGACGGAAGACCCAATCGCTTAGTATTCCGAGCCCAATGAAAATTTTTCATTTAAACAAATATGTAAATAAAATGTACTCACAGACCAGCAACTCACCCAATTCGGGTTAAAGTCACCGTTGAGTTCCTGAAATTAAAGTAAAAGAAAGTCACGTTAGTGAACAGGTAAACATAAACAATTTTTCGTAGTGCATCCTTTAAAAATGACGATTGAGCTCACCTACTATAGGAACTGAATTCAGCAATTAATTGGAGTTTTTCGTCGATGATCCCTCACAGTGAAAAAAAAAATCAACACACCTTCAAAATTCAATGTTAATACACGATAGTCATCGTTCATTAATTTCAATCACTGATTAAAAAAAGCGCGGTTCTCTTTTTCGGTAAATGCAGAAAAAACTTTTCTTAAATCTTCCTTTAATTGAAGTTCCTGGTGTTCATCCAGAAAAAAAAAACATTTCAAACAGTAATGGCACTAAACCGCGACGGATTTAACACTAATTAATTTTTATCACACTCACTCATTTAGTTATACACTAATTTATGAAAACTTAGCAAAAAAATATGAATTCAATTATCAAAACTTAAACATAAAATTTCTGAGAAATCGAACCGACGGAAAAACAATCATTATTAATAAAAACCTTAATAGGGTTTAAAATATCATAATAATAAAAAATTCATAAAACATTAAAAAAACACTTAATAGAATCAAATTCGCTTGATAAAAAAATAAATTGAACTTAAACCGAGCTGCTGCAGATTGCGAGACCACCCGAACTCCACCACGCGCCTAGAGCAAATACCTGCAGAGATCAGCGGAGGACCGTATTTACTTAGATGCACTTAAAATGTACTTAGAAAAATAAGAGCCCCACTCCCCCTCTGCTCCGGAGTCAGGTACCGAAAATGGAGTTGGATCTCACCACGGCGGCAGCTGAGAAGTGGAGGCAAACTCTAAACCAAGAGATCACCTTTAATTTTATATTTTTCGGCGATCAGGCGATCACTCGTGGTACTCCTGCTCCCTTTGCGCCTTGGCTCAGCCGATCGGCAGCTGAAAAGTTTTGTTTATGCCTTAAATATGAAATAAATAAAGCCGACCGTCCTTGAACTCGTCGGTGTTGTTGAAGAAAAATACCGTAAAACAAATCGTGTATGGATCTGTTTAAAATTGCTTTTCAGCGAAAGTTTTCAGCATAGTGCAATTTTTAGAAAAGTTTAAAATTCTTTTCTATTATTTCTAAAAACATTTTATCATTCTGCGATTATCTATTAATTAAATTTTATGCAGCCTTCTTTAATTTTAAGTGGAGTTCATAATTGTTCTTCTCTGTAAAATGGATAGGGACATTTTTTGAGGCAGATGAAATGTAAATAGGGTGTTTAATTGTCATTTATATTTGCAATATAAAATACATATACAAAAATATTTTTCTAATTTTGAACGGTATATTATTAGGTTAAATTGTGCAAAATATAATTTTTACCATACACTTAATACTGCTTAAAAACGTAAATAAAATTAATAGAATCCTTCAGATGGTACCTACACATTAAGAACAATTCATTCACGCCGTTTTGTACATTGATTGCAACGTAAGAAACATCAATAAAATATTTTTAGCTTACAGGAACACAAAGGGGTAACTTGCAGGGAAATTGAAAAGAAAATTAATCAGGCAAGGCCAGAAAATTACGTACCTACATAGATTTTCTTGAACGTAGGCGGACATTTAAGTTTTAAATAACAGAAAATCCAGTTAAAGTTTAAAGAAACTACTTAGGCCTGTGAAATTCGGAATGAAAAGTATTGAACATGAAACATGAAACCGGATTAAGATCTCACCCCATAAATTTTTAATGAAACGTTTCACAATAAAATTCATACCTCGTCTGATAAGCTTCTCAGTGCAATTGGAAATACTGTTTTCTGTTTGAAAAGGGAATGCGACCCCGGCATGCAATAAGTGCAGGGTGTTGTGTTTTCAGTTTTAAGTTAATTCATTCGGTTACTTATGTATGTAAGTATATATACAATAGTACATGGATTTTTCCTCTAGCTTATTAAATATAAAAATATAACATTTAAAATGTACCTATATATCCTGTAATTTAGAAGAAATTAATAAATTTACTTTTTAAAAAGAGAACGGAAGACCCAATCGCTTAGTAGGGGTCTTCCGGGCCCAACGAAGGTTCCCACAGGAAGACCCAATCGCTGGGTAGGGGTCTCCTGGATCCGATTAGGTTTAAGAGGACAAGAGACCCAATCGCTTGGTAGGAGTCTCTCGGAACCAATTAAATATTTCAATTTACAAATATAATATGTATAAAAAAATTTAAATTTACTCACATATCCTGAAATTTAAAAGAAATTACTAAATTTACTTAAAAAAAAACGGAAGACCCAATCGCTTAGTAGGGATCTTCCGGAACCCACGGAGAAAAAAGACGGAAGACCCAATCGCTTAGTAGGAGTCTTCCGAGCCCAATGAACATTTTTCATATAAAAAAAATACATATGTAAATAAAATGTACTCACAGACCAGCAACTCACCCAATTCGGGTTAAAGTCACCGTTGAGTTCCTGAAATTAAAGTAAAAGAAAGTCACGTTAGTGAACAGGTAAACATAAAAAATTTTTCGTAGTGCATGCTTTAAAAATGAAGATTGAGCTCACCTACTATAGGAACTGAATTCAGCAATTAATTGGAGTTTTTCGTCGATGATCCCTCACAGTGAAAAACAAAATCAACACACCTTCAAAATTCAATGTTAATGCACGATAGTCCTCGTTCATTAATTTCAATCACTGATTAAAAATAGCGCGGTTCTCTTTTTCGGTAAATGCAGAAAAACTTTTCTTAAATCTTTAATTGAAGTTCCTGGTGTTCATCCAGAAAAAAAAACATTTCAAACATTAACGGCACTAAACCGCGACGGATTTAACACTAATTTATTTTTATCACACTCACTCATTTAGTTATACACTAATTTATGAAAACTTAGCAAAAAAATATGAATTCAATTATCAAAACTTAAACATAAAATTTCTGAGAAATCGAACCGACGGAAAAACAATCATTATTAATAAAAACCTTAATAGGGTTTAAAATATCATAATAATAAAAAATACATAAAACATTAAAAACACTTAATAGAATCAAATTCGCTTGATAAAAAAATAAATTGAACTTAAACCGAGCTGCTGCAGATTGCGAGACCACCCGAACTCCACCACGCGCCTAGAGCAAATACCTGCAGAGATCAGCGGAGGACCGTATTTACATAGATGCACTTAAAATGTACTTAGAAAAATAAGAGCCCCACTCCCCCTCTACTCCGGAGTCAGGTACCGAAAACGGAGTTGGATCTCACCACGGCGGCAGCTGAGAAGTGGAGCAAACAATAAACCAAGAGATCACCTTGAATTTTATTTTTTCCGCGATCAGGCGATCGCTCGAGGTGCTCCTGCTCCCTTTGCGCCTTAGCTCAACTGATCGGAGAGCTGAGAATTTTTGTTTATGACTTAAAAATGAAATAAATAAAGTCGACCGTCCTTGAACTCATCGGTGTTTTTAGAAAAATACCGAAAAACAAATCGTTTGGATCAGTAAAGTTATTTTCCATTGATTGTTTTCATAATTATGGAATTTTTAGAAAACTTTAAAATTGTGGTCTATTACCATTTTATTATTATGCTTTTAAAAATTAAATTGTATGCAACCTTCTTACATTTTAAGTTGAATTAATATTTTTGCTACTTTGTAAAACGGATAGGGGCATTTTTTGAGAGAGATAAAATGTAATTAGTGTTTGTAATTGTTATTTATTACTGCAATGTGAAATATACAAAATTATGTTTCCGATTTATAATTGTATATATTATTATTAGATTAAAGGGCCAGGCCACATAATTACGTAGATTTTCTTGAACTTATGCGGACATTTGAGTTTTAAATAACAGAAAAGCCAGTTAAAGTTTCAACAAACTGCTTCGAACTGTAAACGGCAGAATGAAAAATGTCCAACATAAAACATGAAACCGGATTCAGATTATGTCAAATATTTCAAATTACAAATATGTATAAAACAAAAAATTTAAAATGAAAGTTCCCACAGCAAGACCCAATCGCTGGGTAGGGGTCTCCTGGATCCGATGAAGGTTAAGAGGACGAGAGACCCAATCGCTTGGTAGGAGTCTCTCGGGACCAACAAAACATTTAAAATTACAAATATGAAATAAAAAAATTTTAAATTTACTCACATTTCCTGAAATTTAAAAGAAATTAATAAATTTAATTTTAAAAAGAGAACGGAAGACCCAATCGCTTAGTAGGGGTCTCCCGGAACCCACGGAGGAAAAAAAACGGAAGACCCAATCGCTTAGTAGGAGTCTTCCGCGAGACCAATTAAAATATTTAATTTAAAAAAATAACTAAAATTTACTCACAGGCCAGCAACTCACTCAATTCGGGTTAAAGTCACCGTTGAGTTCCTGAAATTAAAGTAAAGTAAGGTCTCGTAAGTGCACTGATAAACATCAACAATTTTTCATATTGTAAAATCATCTTAAATGTTTAAAGCATCCTTTAAAAATGAAGATTTAGCTTACCTACTAAAGGAACTGAATTCGCCAACTAATTGCAGTTTTTCATCGATGATTCCTCACAGTAAGAACAATCAACACACTTTTAAATATAAATTTTAGCGCACGATAGTAACCATTTATTAATTACAATCAATGGCGAAAAATAACGCGGTCCTCGTTTTCGGTAAATATGGTGAAGGAAAAGACAATATAGAAATCGAAGGAGTTATGAAAATGGAATACACCTTACATTGTACGCTAGCACAGAAATCTAAACTGAAACAATGTAATATTACAGGTTTTTTTTGAAAATCCCCCTGTATAAAATGTGTATAGTATTATTCATTTCTTTCTTTCTATATAGCGACTTCCGTATATAGCGACGAAATTGTAGTGGTCCCTTCATCGTCGGTATAACCGAAATTTACTGTATGTGGGGGCTCCTTCCCACCCCTCTACCTCCTTCTAGATCCAACTAACCCACACGATTTACTTAATACTCCTTGCTTCCTGTAAATTAAATAAAAAAATAAATATCTATGATTAAAATGGCATACAATTTAAAATCACGGCAATTCGCAGTTAATATAGTTTTATTGTTCATTTACAAATCTTCTATAAAATTTCAACTTGTCGCCTGTGCTGTTGTATACTTTCGTCTTTGTTGGAATATAACATCTCTAAATAGTGCAGAACTTCGAAGCCTACCTCGACCATGATTAGAATGATAATCATCCACTCGAGTCGCACATGGTGCGCATCGTTTAGGTGCGATGATACCAGCTCAGCCAACTCCACACAATGGTTCAGCTTCTCGTTCATAACCTTCGTCCGGCGGGAAATGCTAAAGTAGGCACAAATCTGCAAATAGAGCCTTTCCAGCTCCTCCCTGTCCCAGTAAAAATCCGGTGTATCGAGCAAATCTGAACTTAAATTAATCAGGTGTCTTAAAGCGAACAGCTCTCCAGTCTTTCGTAACAAATCCCGTCGGTTAATTCTAATTTTTGAGCCCCGTTTCATGTCTACTGTGAGGAACTCCATTGATTCAATGTACCGATCGAGTGTTGCCTCCCAGATTCCAAGTTTTATTGAGGTAGCAAGAGCATTGGAAAACGTATACTTTTCCAAAAATTTATCATCTCCCTTAGTTAGATAGAATTTACCATTTAGAAATTTCGCCGGTTGGTCCTCAGCCATGTAAGTGTAGGGCATAACTTCACTTTCGCCTTTGACCAGGTAGTTCCTGTACCGATCCTTCTCGTAGTCCCTCACGAAGGCAAGGACATTGGTGCTCTCTAGCTCATCACAATTCCACAACACGACAGATCCTTCCCTAAAAAAGAAAATATCTCGTGGCTCCTGGCCCACCGCGTATTTGGCGGTAACATAGAGAACGTCCTGCTCCCCTCTTAAATTGTCTGTGGAGAAGAATTGCTTGGGGACGTAGAGCTTCTCTCGTTGAATACCGTCGAGGATTCCTTCCAAGTCGTACTCCTCCGCTGTAGCGTAGGCTGTGACATTGAAAAATCCCTCAGCCCTCAGTTCCTCCGCTTCCGAAGACCACTTTTTTTTCACGGGACGTTTCTTCGCTTGGAGCAACTGAACATCACGATGAGTATATCTTTTTGTTTCCACATCTTGCGAAATCCTCTTTCTGGTTAATCCCTCATTATGACATCTTACAACAGGATGCCGGAGCCCACAATTCTGCTGGGAGCCCCTGAAAAATACTAATCGCACCGCACAAAGAACTCGTGCCACATTCATAGTTTTCGGTAAGATTATTGATTTGCATGTTTTTGTAAACATAATAATTGCATAATTTCTCGATGTATAGCTCAAATAACAACCTGCGCAACGAACCAACTTCCCAGCAGTAGTGGCGGGCCGGAATGACAGTTCTCAGCTTTTCATCAATGGTGCCCCCGGCGGCATGTCAGATTCAGATTTTTTTTTATTCGACATAATAACTTACAGAATCCTCCGGCGGCATGTCAACGAGAATCCGAAGAAAAATTTGTCGCAGCCCTTATACACTTCGGGCGTGCGTAACCCACAGCAAAAGTTGCTAAAACAAAATCAGACTTTAGTTGAATGGCTGTTGAGACTCGGTAAAATCTTTTGGTTGTACTTAAGCAAAAAAGCTGTCGCTGTGGCGCTTCTTACATGAAATTACTCGTACCAACTCATGATACAGTTGTAGATGCAATGATGGTTTAAAGAATGTTTTGTCTTTCGCGGCCTTCAAAGTAGAAGCAGAGCCCTTTATTTTTGTAATTACTAGCTTTTTTTTAAGACTACCCTGGTTTAGATTATCGTAAGTTTTAAGTACAATGGAGTTAGGACGCGACATATGGGCTCAGTAGTAGAGTGTTAATTTAAGTATAATGTATTCAACTTATTGTTGCTCAATGCTACTAAATAAATACTTTTATAAGTTTACTGATCGATTCTTAAAAATTACTGTTTTTGATTCCATAGTACCCTTAATTTAATCCAATCCAAGCCCTGATAATTGCCCTGAACTGTGCTAAATGACCCAGAAAGAAATCTTGGATCGCTTCAAATGCTAAGTTGTAGTCGAATTAGTTCAAATTACACTACCAGATCGCACACTCCCAGCAATCTACTTACTTACTTTTATTGTTACAAAACCTAAGGGGCGAATGTGCACCTCCGTGGACCTCTGTAAGAAAAATTTAAATGGTGTTGACAATTTCCCGTACACTCATTCACACGTCTGGATATTTGCGGCTTAAAAATCGAATTTTCCGAAATCCAAAAACACAATGCTTTATTGAATTTTACATTGACGAATTACGATTACCAAAGATTAAAAACAACAATTAAGAGTGTAGTAAAACCAGCGAATTTAATATTATTAAAAACTTTATTTTGAAATCGAACTAAGATTGTTTATAATCTAAACAACGATTTTTTTCGCAAATGACATATTACTCTAAATACAAATGTTTTAATTTCTCTTTCTTTTCTGCAGAATAAATTTAAAAGAAAAAGAAAACTAACTAAAGAGTTAAACTTACATCACCATTGTTACACAATTTTCACCGTTTTATTCGTAAATAAAATAATTAAAAAAAGGTTATTGCTCATCAACAATTAAATTATATTTTGTAAGAGAAGCAATTCTCAAATTACTTTTGATCTCTCTCTCCCTCATCACTCAATACTACAACTACAATAACTTCATTTTGCGCTCACCTGTTAGAGATGGAACACTGGAGAGGAGAAAGAATTCGTTAAAAGAACTCTATCTACATATAAAGAGCTTCTATATAATAATACGCAAAAAAAAAACAACACTAAATCGACGAAAACAGTCGGATCGGGGATTAAGAGAAAATAACGGTTAAGTCGTATTTATATATATTTTACATAACACTAAAAATAAATAGATTTTATCGTTTAATATGTTCAATTGTGGTATATATAAAACAAAGTCTTACGAGGATAATTCTATTTGTTTCGCTTCGTCTGCGCGAGTTGCATTCACACTTTCGCTTCTTCCTTTTTACCTAAAAGTTAAGTTCGTTTTGTAATTCATTAGTTAATAGTTGCAATACTTATGAAAAACATCAAAATTATTATCTTTGGTGTAAAAAGAATTTAAATAAACAATATTGGTTAATTGGGAGACGCAACTGACAGGGAAAAAATTTGGGAAAAATCGGAACAAAGTTGCAACAAAAACAAAATATCAGAGAGCCTCTTATAAACGCAGTTTTACACTTTTGATGAAAACGCCAAAATAATTATAATAGAAGTGGAACTTAAATTGTTTGAATTCATTTTATGTGTATTATTGAAACGTTTGTACAGAACGAATATATGGCAAATATACCGCATATCAGAAATTAAAAACGTCACACTTTCTTATAGAATGGTTGTTAAACATTTAAAATTGATTGATTCTTTTATCAGGAAGTTTAATGGTCAATTAATTTTTTCGCATATTTATCAAGGATATGTCCACATTATTTTCTTAAAATTCGTAAAACACCTGGAAAGAAGTTATCTCCGTATTTTTTAATGATTTACTGTGAACATCGTAATCACGTCCAATCTTATTAATTTGAAATAAAAAACAAATGTCATCTGAATAACGCTTTTAAAATAATCACAATATAAATTAAATAGGTATTCAGGATGCTCGAATTCTACGTAGGAAAAATAGTGTCTGGCTTATAATTATAACTTACCTGAATCAAAGTAAATAGAAAATATAAATTTCATGCAAAGAATCAAAAATTAAATATATTTGAAACTAGCTTGCCCGCATCTGTGGTTGCTACCTACTATTTGACTATTTTTTTAAAGGTGAAGGAGGTAGTGATGATTATTTTTTGCAAAAATTTCGTCATCACCAGTATACTCGTTCTTGTACTTTATTACAATTTAACAAATGTTGCAAATTTTTAAATTAATTTTAATGTTTAAAGTCGACTACCTCGAAATTCCCGAATGTCTGCAATACCATAAATTTGGTCCACTGCATTAGATTCGTAATTTGGAATGCTAGGTCCAGCTCAAGCATCGTCTAAATCTAGCTTCTATAAGGATAGCTTAAATCTGGCATAAGTCTCGCTTAAGCTTTATTCAAACTTCGTTCAAGGATGACTCAGTTTTATAAGGCTTTAAGGTTTACCTTAATAAGCGACGTCATCAACATTGCAAACCACATAAAAATCCGTCCAGCAGAAGGACAAACGATACATTAGGTGGGGTAAAAGCCCATGACACTACTGGAGCTTACTTATTGAAATTAAGACAATAACTTCCGTGCGTTAGAACTGAAATATGTTACTTGACCCTTGAATCTTGGTGTCTGAGTCTCTGAATTTGGCTTAACTTTGCAGCTGTAACTTGGAAGTATAAAACATAGATTATAAATTACTTAGGTGAATGCATTTCGGACTAAATTAAACTAATACGAATCAACAATTTACTTATTTTAGCCTGTATTAGCTTAACACGCGTAAAATACTTTTTTTTAAATACTACGTATTCTTTTACCTAATTAAAATTAACTAACGATAACATGAACTTAAGAAAGCTCTCCAACTTTTGCATTTGTTGCATTAATGCCAGTGGGTCTGTTCAGTCAGAATGTAAACATACCAAATATAATGTTGTTTAGTAGTATTGATAGCATTTAAATTACTTTAGAATAGTGTTATCCTAGAACTGCCTATGAAATCTCAATTATCTCAATTTCGGAAATTGTTCAACACTTACTTATCTTAGATTGGTATTTGCTTTAATAAAACTAAACTACTGTTCCTCCAGGTGGCGCACTGGGGCTGGGCGACATGTGTTGAGGAACGTTCTGTCAGGAGAATAAAAAGGACATGAAGCAAAATAACGGTAAGCGATTTTAAATATGTTAAAAATTTACCGAATAGCCGGGCCTGGCCCACGTATATATAAAACCATCTTGGCAAGCGGTTAAAAAGCAGTCTTCTCGAAATATAAGAGCCGTTAAGCGTTCATGAGCAATTTTCTTGCACACTAAGGGCTCTAGCAATGGGCACTCATCGAACCGCGGACATGCCGGTGTTCCGATCAATTTCATTGGATCATATGATGTGACTACACTGGACTGAGATGATTTTGAGTTCTTAAGTGAACTCACACTGCTACTACCCTCGACATTCGTCCCATTGTTTTGCAACGATGATGAATGGTAACTGCCACTGGATTTCGATAAGCTGAACGTTTTACGATGATGATTATGCCGATGACTGTGATGATCTGATGATTTTTTATCACTAGTAAAGCTAAAGTTTGATAGCCGCTGCGTGAGACTGTTAAATGCCGAAAGTCCAGATGAATCAGTTGACTTCGTGCTTCCCGCGAACTTGCTATTACCATCAACAATGGTGTTCGATTGACTCGTTTCCACCTTGGTAAAACAATTTGCTTGCTTATTAAAACTACTATTTGCCTTACTGCTATTATTATTCGTATGCCTATTGTTTGTTGAGTCAGATATTGAGTTACTGCCCCCACTGTCATTCGACGATGATATTGTACAGTTCGCTGTTGAGAATTTACTAGAGCTACTATTACTGCTATTCTTACTACTATTATTACAACTACTGTCCTCCTTATTTGAATTGTTTGAATTCGACGTGGCAACTGGCTTTATTACTTTCACTTCACTCACTACTTCCCCGTTTAAATGAACTCCACTATCATTCGTACTGTTGACACGTTGGCGAAGAGACAGAGGATGTCGAAGAACATCCTCGGTTATATCCCACAGACACAACTGAGTATCCTGACTCACAGATCCCAGACGATAACTAGTTGCCAACTTATCTTGCCCAATGCTGTCTCGGAAAGAGGCAGAGTTTGGACGACGATTGCTTTTGTCCCCATCAAAGTGGTCGTGATGAACATCATTCGTACAAAACTTGTAGTCGTTCATAGGATTCTCATCATCTGAGAAGTCGGGTCCATCCCAGCTTGTGTAGGATGTGGTGTAGGGATCGAAGGCAACAACTGAGACCCACGATCGGTGTCCTTGTCCACGTGCTACGACCCTCCTCTCATGTAGTGACCACACGGTAACTAAATCGTCTTCTCCCCCTACAACTATATATTTGCCATCAGGCGACCAGCACACACATAAAAAGCCGCCAAAATAAGATCTTGCAATCCCTAGCAGCTCCATTGTATCATAATGAAAAACGCGTAAAAAACCGTCCTGTGATACGATCGCAAGATTTGATCCACACGGTGAGAAGCAGAACTCGTTAATGCTGCAGTTTTCCGTACCGAAAACCCATTTGTAGAGAGGATTTCTTGTTGACTTTGATTTACATGTTAAGATTGTGTAGCCGTCTCCCACTTTGAAGGGCTGATAATTCGGCGTAGTCGGAGTACAAGGTAATTCCTCGTTATAAAGATACAAGTGACCGGAGGCATGAGAAGCTAGGAAAAGGTTTGGTGATCCTGGCAGCCACTTGAGGCAAGTCACCTTTGATTTGTCGATCAGTCGCTGTGCAAAAGACAAATAAGTAAATTATATTATTTAGAAATAAATTATCACAACAATTTTTACCTCTTCGTTATATAGTTTTCCTGGTTCCCGTCGTCCTGGCTGTATTAACTGGATTTGCCCGGTCGTAAATCCTACTAGTAAGGGTGCTCCTTCCGCAGTTGCACTGGCTGAATTAAAATCGTGGCAACTAGGATTTGTACCTTTATACAGCTTTTTGTCGATGGGCTTACTTAGTTCTGTACACTGAAAAAAAAACAATTAAATTAAACAAAAGATAACCGACGAAAGTTTCATATTTTTTTCATAATGTTGGTATGCCTCAAAACGTGTGTTCAAAACATATTCCCCTCCCTTTATATCCAAGCCTAATATTTAAAAACAAACAGGGTTATATAGAAGTTTACAAGAAAACTATAGACTTATTACTTTTCCCACTAATCTGTTGTAAAAAAGAATTTTTAGAAGAAAAATGGGCTTACTTTCAAATAGAATGTAATAAAAAAAATCAATTTTATCCAAGACATTATTTCGCGTTTTCCATTAAAACAAATTAAGGAATGGGCAAAAATTGGTTAAAACAATCAAACCATAGGATAATACATTGGAGCTCAACAGTGGTTCTGCACCATTCATAAGTATAAAAGCACATGAACTGTCGCTTTTATTAAAGTCGCAAAGCCCAACTAACTCAACGGAAAGTTTGCTAATTCAATCAATTGTAAAGAATGTGCTACCCTAATTGAGTTGTCCATTCGCGCCGTCTTAAATATCCAAAGGTCTAAATGTTCTAAAAAAATTTAAACATTACACCTATGCACTGATTTATTCTAGGCGGCTTATGAAGTACATATACATATAATAAGTAGTAGTGCTATCAGAGAATTCTCCATTTTAATCTAATTTTGGAAATCAAAACGCTGCAGCAGTTCATGCGATTAATATTCTTCCTCTACTTACTAATAAGCCACCTGGACCGGCAGGCAATAGTCGTGGCTGAGCCAGTTGCGTTACGTAAAACAATCGAGACATGTCGGGAACGGTTTATAAATTAGCATACACTTATCTTTACGGCTAGGAGTCTACTTTAAGCGCAATGCACTACTTGCTCCTTGTCGGCACGCTGCGCCGTTGATAAAACAAAGCAGAAATTGTCTCTAAACAAGAGAGATGGGATACCATTATTGGCTTTTGAGTATATTCATCGGTTTTGAAGCAACCCCTGGGAACCCAATAGTTTTAACATGTTTTCTTCTTATATATGTAAGTAAATTCGTCAATTTCAGAATCACTTCAGCACTTAGATAATGTAATAGAGGATACGACGTGTAAAAGCCCTGTACGTGAACGACCAAATTTCTCCTTCCGATAATGCGAAGCGGAAATTTCTTACTACATTGAGGAGAGTGAAAAGCACTAAATGTAGGAGCCAAATGTCATTGGCTATCAGCAGTTATAGGGCTCAAATCAACGCCTTTATATTATTTGCCTCTTTTTTGCCCTAGACATGATAATTTCGGTCTGCACTGAAATCACAACTATGTACTTAAATAAACACAATAACATATCAGGAAATTTGAGTCAACTAAATCGGCAAATTTCGCATTCTGTACTGTATTATCTAAAATCCAGCTACAACAGGACTTATAAGAATTTAAAAATGTTTTTATTTTATTTTTTATGCTTAACATCTATGCTGGAACCTCTAAGATTTTTGGGGTTTCAGTGAATTGTGGGTTGGTAACAATGACCATGATACTCGCGACGCAAGTGAAAGGAGAGAAATAAATTACTAGTAGAGAATATAACTTTTTTTTTTATATATGTGGCAGCGGCAAGTAAAATATTACTTCTTATTGACTAATGAAAGACTCCTATATGAAAGTTTCGTCAAAATCGTTATAGTTTCTCGTTCTTTTTTTAATGGATCAAACATACATAATGTACTCCACGGACCGTGAGGTGGAATTACCCATCTCCTCATTCATACTGCGTACATGCAGAGCGGCGCTCAGAAGAAGACGGAAAAGCTGCTGGGAGAGGGAAGTCACTTTCCTCGCCACTCATTGGACCAGCATTGATCCCCCGTGCTACAGCAAGGAACTGACGAGGGCCCAGGGAGTTGCAATCTTCCGGATCAGGACAAGGCACACAATCCCCTCCCACGAACACCTCTTCTCGAAAAGTCCCAGACCAGGATGCCACCGATGCCAGGCCCCTTACACCATCCAACACATTTTGAGAGACTGCCCGATCACCCTAAGAGCTCATGGCGGCCCCCGCCCTCCCCTCCAGTCCCTACTCGACCCTTCCAAACCGGACGATCTATTAACAATCCTCCAGAAAATCAACCTCTTGCACAGGCTATAAATTGCACCTCTTTTAGTCATAGAATTGCTACCGTCCCACTGTTTGTTAATTAGTCATAAGTTATATTTGTAGAAAGCGCCATATGGGCCTGGCACCCGAGTGCGCCTTAAGGGTAGGGCCAAATTTGTAATTTAGCTCTGCCAGTGAATAAATAAATAAATAAATAATACATAATGTACATATACTTTGAAAATTAAATTGGTATTTGCAATCAGTGACTTTGAAATCTCCCAATGGTTGCATAAGTTTGATCCACTGCATTAAATCCGCAATTTAGAAAATGCAAAATCTAGGTCAGATTTTACCTAAACCTGAATCAAGCCGGACTAAACCGGGCTTTAGCTGAGTAAGTTAAACTTAACCCGATCTTAACTTAGCCCAAACCTGGCTCAAGTTGAAAAATATGTAGACTGTTCTATTGCCAAAATATCATTTAAATCAACCAAAAAAGTAAGGTCTTCAAGAATAAGTAAAAAACAATTAAAATGCGTAAACGACTTTTGCAACACACTTCTGGGGCAATTACACGAGATTCGTGCATTATAAAATTCTATGGTAGGAATTAAGTATCGTAGGACAAGAAAAAGAAGGCGTTTCAAAATTATTACCGGTAATTAAAATCGTCTTTTCTACATTATTTTTAAATATGTTACATAAAAACCGGATATTTTGTTATTAACATACATATATAATATGCATACATTTATTTCTGTTTTCATATCAAGCTTTGCTGTCTGAGCAAATAAATTGTAGTTTTATAAAGAGTAAGAGATCGAATTTTCTCGAACTACTTTTATTTATTAAGATAGAAGATATGGGTGCATAAAAATCATCCGAACTTGAAGAAACGCACTCGTGGGCTTTTGGCCCATATGGTACGCAAAAAGCTAAAGGTAATGTAGATCTAGATTGAGGGTTTTTTATGAATTTTTTACACAGATATTCCTACTGCATATCTTTCTTAAATATTTAGAAATTACTATTGAGATCCTCGAAGCCTTGATCAAATATTCATTGAATTGGAGGAAAGCAATTTAGTAGCCACCGCGAATCATCCAAGGTTAATCTCATTAGTGTTTAATAATTAGCGGCAAACCTCGGAGCATATCTATAAAAAGATTGCCAGAAGAACGCGTTTGTTTTGCAATAGATCTGTACAAAATGCAAGTTACCCCGGTAAGAGTGCTAACAAGTCAATTGAACAAGGGTGCTTTGTTAGATCATGCCTGGAGCTTGGGGCCTGGGGGAGCACTTGCAGTCATATAATTCTGTTATTTTCAGTGGGTTGACTACATAGTTCTTTATGCATCGTTCTACTCTACTTACCTATGATTATGGAGGAGCGAAGCAAATGTCAGTTAGCCGGCTATTCCGACGTTATGTAATCGCTGATTAAGACGGCACCGGATAATCACAATTATTTTTCGTACAAATTTTCATTCATTTAATGAGACTATGGACCAACAATTTTTTGTTATAAACAAACTGCAGGGAATTGGAAAGCCCGCATTGCCCAGGCTTTGAAGACGGACATAAATGTAGAGAGTGCAGAATTGAAACATTTCTGAGGTAACTTACCTTTTTGACACCGCGAAAGGCATATACGTAGAGCTCCTTGCCGAAATTAAAGCAGAACCTGTCACCGCCGATGAAGGGAACCGACAGGCCGTTCTGGTCGGGACCATGCAACGATGACGGGACCCCTAGTCTGGACTCAATTGATGTTGTCGAAACTCCACTTCCACTCGCCGCCTGATTCTGATGGGGCCCGGATTGCGGCTGCTTGCCACTCGGTAATGACACTATCGAAACACGCACCTGGGGCGAACTTTGGCTATTTGTATAACCCACACGATTTGGCCGGGAGTACTCCGAGAGGGTCATTAAACGGTAAGTGCCCTCCCTTGTCACGAACTGAGTTTTCAAATCATCCTTAACACTTGGGTCTAGTTGTACAGCCATTACGGTCACGGTTCACTGCTGAATCCCTTTGTTAAGAACATTAGCACGTCTGCTCCTTTAGTTATTAGTAAACCCTCTTACTTCATTCGTATAGTTTTCAATAGCGATAAGAACATCGAAAGAAATGCTTAATGCAGGACCACTTCACTCGACGGATTTGACGGATATCACAAATGAACCAAAAGACATTAGAGGATGAACTCCATGAAGATAGTTGCGATTCTCGTGCGCAATGAATTTTCATAATTTTCCTTGGAAAATATATTTCACACGGAAATACATATATCATATGTAATGTTTAATTACAAATTACCTGAACTTTACAGATGCAAATCAAAATTCAACAGCATTCTGGTCGCAAAATAGAAAAAGCGAATTTGTTTCTTAAGACGCAAACCAAAAGACAGCCAATCTTTATGATAACTTCTACAAAGTGGGCAATCATTTATGCTGCAATCGTGTTCTCTGTTGCATCCTAGAAACATCAAACGTAACAAAATTTATACCAATTTTACTTTGTCAAAGACATTTAGTTTGAATTTAAACCTTCATTACTATAAATTAGCAAAAAAGTAAATACTTATTAGTATTTAATGTAGAGACAGGCAAACGGCTCCGCCCAAGGAGCTTCCAGGGTCTTTCGCTACAGATCATATGCCAGCAAGTGTACCTCTATATTCAGGCCTCACGCACGCTCATGTAACTCAAAAAAAAGTTAAGTACTCGACTTTTCAATTTTATAGTTGAGTATTCATCGTTTTCGTAACCTCTAAAGAATCAATGTTTGATTTTAAGGAAAGGATATACAATAGTATATAGTTTTTAAGCTTTTTAAAACAATGAGTTATAACGTTATATATACATACATGTGTGTGTAAATTTCAAGGTATTTCCATGAAAACTGCTACTTTAGGGAATTGGAGATCCTGATTACGAATTCACTGTCAAAAGTTAAAAATGTAAGATAGCGGAGCCAAGAATTTTCGAAATTCAAGGAATTTAAGTAAACATGTATACTATAAAGAATAATTTTGAGGCCACTAACTTTGGAAATTCAAAAGTATGGACCCAGCGTGGAAAACATTTTTTTGGAAATTGAAAAATTCTAATTTAAAATTATTTCAAATATTTTTTTCTCATCATTATCGCGCGGAATTGAAACAACAAAGAATTGAAAGTGAAACAACCACATTTTGAAGAAGATGCAGAACCATCCGGGTTTGCCGCCTTCAAAATTCAAGGTTAATATTATTTCGGAGATTTTTCTTCTTATTTGCAACAGAGAAATTTATGGCAGCGAGAAAAAATTTCGTTTAATTCTAATTTATTTTCATTACCATTATTAAAATACATACTAAATGTAAAACTCGACTAGCTTGTGTTTTTCAAGCAATAGTTGCGTTGCTTTTTCTTTCGGATCAGCGTTAAATGAGAAAAACATCCCAGGTTAGATTTTGGATCTGAGAACCTGGCATTCCTGTTCATATAATTTATCAAAGTATATCTTTAGAAGAAAATATGTAAACAGAAAGCATGAGTCTGTGCCAATTATGACTAAAAATATAAACTTTGACAAATATTATTAGTTTGTATATATCATATGTACTTCCAACTCGTCAAATTTAATCATCTATATACCTGCCAAAAATTTCCCACGTAGAACTTTCGTATTGTACGTGTAACTACAGACACAACCTACTACACAACGCTTCATTTAATTTAATACTACATATATGTATATATAATCATCTAACTTATAATATATAAACCTTAATTAAAAAAAAAAATTAAATGGATTAAATTAACACCTAGTCGGGAGAACAAATTGTTCGGCATTAGTAATGTTGGTCGTCATATCCATAACAGTCGTCTTCGCCACCATCGTTGTTTAACATATCTTTCAATGAAGAGTACTCTAGCTCGAGTTCTGGTTCAACTTCCGGTTCGACCTCTGCATCGCCGTCATCGGTTGTGTAGTCTAAACGTAAATATTTAGTATCTTATATAAATACGAAAATAGGGTACAACTTGCCTCCATTCATAAGTATAGCTGGCTTTTCATCGTTGCCGTCCTTATTAGCTACAGGTAATACAACTTCTAGTTTGCGTTTCTTGCAAGCGCTAATATGTGCCGGTACAATGTTTGGTCTTATTCTGAAAGAACAACAATAATATAAGGATGAATTATTAATTCAGAAAAATATATTAACCTTGATGGCAACTCTTCTGATATTAGAGCTTCCTCATTTTTCACTGTTTCGGTCTCTTCTATCTTTACCGATTCAACAGCTTTTGTCTTTGGGAAAACAGTGAGTTTTTTCAAAATTTCGTAGTTTATTTTATTTGATATTTTCTTTTCTTGCAACATTTTTTCAATAGCTTCCATTGCTGAATTAGATGGCCCAATCTTTTTACGTGGCTTTCGTTTCTTTTTTTCCGGCTTTCCCTCTTCCTTTTCCTTAGCCAGCTTCTCTTCTTTCGCTTTTATATCTTGTAAATACTCAGCATTGAGCTTTACCCACATTTCGTTTTTATAACTAGCTTCCTTTTCTGTCATTATATAACCATTAATTTCGTCATCGTCTAAGCCTTCCAAGTTTAAGTCATCATTCTCTGTTCCGTCAGCATTATTAAGATTTTCTTCATTTGATGTGTTTGGAATGACGGGGAGATCTGGCATGCACATCGATACAATATCTGGTCTTAGTCCTTTTATCCGACTCCTATTCCCTGTGTGCTCTGTGTTTATTGCTTCAGGATCATCTGCTAGATAATCATTGATGGCTTCAAGATTCGACTCTTTTATGAATTGGTCCGCTTCCAAAGCCTCCAGGTCTTCGGTAATACCAAACTTTCTAAAACGTTGTTTATTAATTTTGTTAAGGTCTTTTTCGAGTTGGGCATCAATTTGCATTTGTAGGTCTGTAAGTTCTTTTTCACCGAGCTATAATTTTAAAATAATTTCGTAAATAAATCGTACATCGATGATTGTTCAAATTCAAATTATTCTTCAGTCAGTCTTAATGCAAGTTTTTTAATTCAGTTTACCCTTTGAATTCGCTCTCTATCTTTTTTCCGGGCTGCTTTAAAGGCAGGAGGATCTTGTTCGGCTTCTAAATCCACAGCCATGAATTCGTCAAATGTTAAAGCACTACTTGGAGTATCTGCAAATTCTATGAGCCTTTTGCGAAGAGTAGATTCGTGAATTTTTACAGTTCGAACCATATCGTTAAGAGTTCGGTTAAATTCATGCATTCGGGCAGCAATTAACAAGGCTTAAAAGAGCGCATTGTACATATTAAAGTGTTTATAGGTCTAGTTTTTTACCTGCACCACACAGTCCTGTTGGACGTCTCCCCGAATGAATCGAATCCTTTTTCATTCTTTGTACAATCCGCAAAGCTGTCATGGATACTTCATGGGTTTTAGTACCAAATTGAAGCTTATTGGCGAATCGCATAATATATAAGCAAGGATCTGTACACAAATGTAAAGTTGTTTATTAAGAAAAGTTGAACAATGTAAGAGGTAACGATTTTTTGGATACGTTCGCTCACAGATATTTCGGATTAAGCTTGAGCGATTTGAAAAATTATGAAAACATCTGCAGAATTACATTGCTCAAAAATATGTTAAAAATGTAATCACTTTGCAGGTACGTCCTTGAACTGAAATATTAGAGGTGAAACCAAAACCTGTGTAATTATTAACCTATTCAGTACAAGTAGTTTCTATTAATATGTTTTTTAAAGATTCAAAATTGTGAGTAATGTATTAAAAATTACAAGGTTATTGAAAAATATTTGTATGTGGCTGAAATTTGGAATGACGGAAAAATGTGCATTTTCGTAAAAACTAACTTATGTTCTGTAATAAGCTCGGCCACACTAGCCTTAAATGCATACATACATATATATGATAGTTTTCAAATACCCAAACATGCAAAAAAAGGTAAAATAAGAGTATAAGAGGTAATGAAATATTTCAAGATATCTATAGAATTGAAATATTGTCAGGCCCTTCCCCGCACTCCCCATAACGAATTAAGAAAAATGTTCAAATAAAAGGTTCGTATTTTGTCCTTTAGAGTCGGATTCTGTAATAAAAACTGGGGGTTGCCATTAAAAATTTCGAAGATACCCCCAACGCAGCTTCAGGAGGTGTCGATGGGCGGTCTGGTCTTGTATCATTGGATAGCTGCTTAAAAAATATTAAATACAGTAACACCCTGAACTTGCGCGATAGGTGGGACCGAGCGATAACCGCGTAAGTCGAATGCGCTAAGTCGGGATATAATAATAATAGTAATATAATATAGAATGTTTAATAAAATCAAAGATAATATACATGAAAGTTAACAAATTGTATTATTGAAATTGTAAACCGAAGTTATTTTGAGGTAGAAGGCTTCATAAAATCTAACAAAATCGTCTGACGACGAGATTTGAAAAGCGTGTCACCCGGGTTCGCGTAAGTCGGACTAGCGAAGTCGAGGTATTACAGTACGTGTTGCACACCCCTCGGGTGTGTGCTCTATTATAGACTAACGCGCCAGCCTCAGTTTTTAACGATCAAAGTAATCATATTGCAGGCAGTTTCGCAATAAATAAATGTTTAATGTAGCTGTTTGAAAAGAAGAGATCTTGTTCTATCAGTTGATAATATTTTTAAATTTAAAAAAATATTTTTTAAGATTTAAATTTCCTTTTGAAAAACAACATGCGTCTCCGTCCGTTGGTCTGTACGTACGTACGTATGTGTGATTACGGTACAGGTCGCAATTTCTTGACCGATTTTCGTTTGTATCTGTTCGAAATGTATCAGAATAGAACCCTATTGATTATCAAAATGATTCCTCTCATAGATCAATTCTTATAAACAATTATGTAAACAAACTCGCCGATTCCCGTGCGACTCGCCTATTTTGCCTTGCAATGGGCTTGACAAATTTTGTGAAAATATGTTTTTGTTCAATTTTAAATGAAAACGTTGGCGTAGGGAGTCCAGGGTGGGCCCAGTGAAAGGTCTCCGGAGTATCTTTTCAATAAAAGAAAGTTTTAGAAAATACGTTTTGTAGTTTAGTCGAAATTTGGCAAAGAATTTTCAGAGGAAGGGCCTGGCCGCTGAGCTTCGAAACAATTTAATAAAGGTTGATTTCGTGCGCCACTGCGCTCTAATTCGCTATTGTCCGGAAATTATTTCAAAAGCAGTGAAAAGTGAATTAATTGATGCTCTTGCACTTTTTACTTTCATTACTCAGCTCTCGTCGTCATAGGACTATGGGACATAGAAGAAGCGAATTTGATAGGAATCATATCGTGCACCTCAAATTTGTGCTTTTGCTGAGCCGAGTATAGAAAAAACATCAAATAAAATGGAAAACTGAATGAATCGTCTGTTTTTTTTCCGCACGCCAATATTTGTTTACGACTAATTTAAATATGCTCAAGAATCATGGCACGTTATTAACTCGACATTGTTTGCAAATGCCAGCCACTAACAGACTAACAGGTTGTGAAGAAACTTAACTGATTTATCTGGAGTTTCATTTTATAAGGCTTATTTTATTTATTTAATCTATTAAAAAGGTGTGGTAACAAGGAACAGGGGTTGGTTATTCTGTTCGGATTTGTTCTTAAATTGCTATTAAATTAAGATAAAATATTCTGGTTTAGGTTATTCGAACATTCGCTCCAACAGTTTGAATAGTTCAATTTGCAATAAAAAAAAACCGAAAAATTTTGTGTGGCTTGATTAGCTATTCATCGTTGAGCAAAATGCTTATAAAAATAACAGACTGGTTTTTCCCTAGTCACTTTAAAAATTTTCCTGATGAAACTGGAAGATGATTATTTATATAGTAATTCCCTACTGTAGGGAATAATAAAATCACTAATATGTACTTGAATGGACTAGCTTTGCTCGCAATTAAAAAAGTATGACCATAAAAAAATAAGTATAAGTGTACTAAAAACTATGCGAACTAACCCCCAGCACTTTGTGCTTCTCCCCTAAGCCTATCCAACGTGTCGCGCTACGCTGTCCCACCGCCTCGCTCTCTAGGACTTGAAATTTACAGGGTGAATTAGAGAGACTTGTTCAAACATTTTTCCTAATCGATTCTATAAATATCATTATTATTATAAATTCATTTCTTCACCCGTTTCTTTTTTTTTGTAAGTCTTTGAAATGCACTTATAATATAAACCGCTCTAAGTTCTGACAAAAACATTGCAATAAACAGTATGGTTAGTTTCTTGTGATAGCAAAATATTTATCGCAATTTTCTTATTTTAAGGTAATATACTTATTTACATTTTTTAAAGCAAAAAGTAATTAAGTTTTCATTAATGCTAATTCTTTACTCAAGATATGTAGTTGAATGTCCTTTTGATTATGTAAAGAAATTTGTAGAATAACAAATCTATAAATAGAAGCATAACATTAAAAAAGTTCATGAGTCATCTTAATCCGGAGAATAGGCCGAAATAAGAAGCAGAAATATTTAACCAATAAATTTCGGCTGCAATGATAACCCAACAAGAATTTTGAATTTCTTTCAGTAATTAATTGTCACTCTGAATTCCGAACCCTCTCTTATTATTCCATCCCATAGATATTTTAGCGTAAAGCAAATCGTTATTTTGTCAACTTAACAACATTAAAACTAAATCAAATATCGCTCGAAATGATTACTTTATGTTGTTATAAAACGAAACAAAGTTTATGTATTTTATTACTAGATATAATATGCAATAAGATTGGTGGTGAATTTTATTTTATTGCAGCTATTTTAACTACCTCTATATTTAAATAAATTTGTTCTACGTCACATTGTCTCACTTAATATGAACGACGATTTACGACAAACGAAAAAATTTGTTGTTGATGGACGCCACTGTCCCCAGGTAATACTTGCCGAGACTTCGATAAATTCATGCTAGCAGTAATCGCTTCAGGTATGAGGCGAACTTGTATTTTTATTTCTGCCGCCGTGCTGATCGCACGCGCTTGTAAACACCAACGGTCAAGTTTTGCGCATTGAGCAGCGATCAAAGACGTCTTCTTGTCACAACATCTCGGACCAAACTCGACTTGCAAACAAAAGTCAGTGGGAAAATTAAGACCCCAAGAAGAAACGAATAATAGACATTCCTCCTTTCGTCTTGTAGGAAAGTGTTTTCTTCCTTACAATAAATGTGATAAATTAGTGAAAGCGAATCCTTTAGTGTTTTAAAGACATGCAAGTTTTAATCGTTTGATCCGACCATCGACCTTATTTTCTTCAAGACCTTATGAAGCACAACGTTGCACTTTAAAGCAGTTAAACGAACTTGATAACCGGTTCCAGTGTATGTGCAATAGTGCAAATCGTGAAATGACAAATATATTTTCGTTAGACGTGATTTATATTTAGATCAGTATACCAAAAGCTGCATATGTTTATGCGATAAACGTCCGATCACCTGAAAGTGATCGCCCCATCTACCGCTCTGCAACAAGCATACAAATTTCATAAAGATCTCAAAAAACGAAAGTAACAAGAATGCATAATTCGCGATACAGACATCAAAAAGCGAAACTTACATAATTTGGCTCGCTCATTTTCTTCTTTCCTTTCGTAATAGAGAAAGTAGTCATTCAAGTTAAACACCAGACGGTAGTGATCACGGACAGCAAAACTCCCCAAGATACTTTTATCTCGTCGCACAACTTTAACGTGATCACGTTAAATCAATTCGCAGTTGTATATGCCGCGTCTTATTTCCCAATGGTGGGTGTAAGATGACCGAAGCATTTTCAGCTAATCTGGGCAGCCACTTGGGTCGTCATCTCCTCTACTGGGCAATTTCGCAGTCAGATTTCTGGTACTTGGCAAATCGGTGCGCGGAATTTGTTAACAAGTTTCACAGTCCACTTGAACGTGGAGTTCAAGTACTGGATCATTTACTAACACTGGAGGAGGAGGAATTCGGATGGGGCAACCACTATGCCCATGTTTATGAAAACCAACAGGTCATACAACCTGCTGAAAACGAAGGTCCCGAAAACAGTAAGTATTCCTTTTTTTCTTTTATCAAAACAGGACCATGAACTAGTTATTGGTTCATTTCTGATAAGGTCAATGAAAATGCCCAAGTGCACGGACGGGCCCTTGAATCAAGAAGCTTCCTAATTTTTTCGCTCAGCCGAGCTACCTATCATTTACACTGACCTAGTCCCACAAAGTGGTTTGAAAAAAATCATCGTTTCACCTTACCACCTTACCGGCGTATATGTATGATTAGTTACTTTCGCTTCTTGAAAATATTTTGCTGGAACAAATGCTGTGTAATTAGCCACGGATTTTCACGAAATTAACTTTGCATCACCTTCACCTCTTAGGAAAAAAAGTTTTTCCGTTTCCACCGGAACAAGACCTCACGGAGCAGAGTAGACCGTTCAAGGAGATCCATCCATGGACACAAGTTACGAAAATTCATTTGATACGTGGATAACGACCTTTCTAGCGATTGAGGTATATTTGGGTGAAATGAATTAGCAGTTTTTTTCTCTTTCAGCTGTTTCTTTTTTTATTAATATTTAAAGGTTATTGATCTGGGGTTTATGTAAAAGTAAGACACCTTCTTTTGGGTGTTCTTGAATTAGCAAAGATTTTTTTTAAATATCGAATTATTGGTAGATAGAATGAAGGGTTTAATTTTTTGAATTAATTTATTTTAGAAAGGGGCTTTTGTAAGCTCTTTTCGATTCATTACGTAACAAATGGATAGACAAGAAAGCGAGCTAATATTGTATAGTGATCCAGTTCTGAGCTATGTTTAAAATTTCAAGTCTCTAGCTCATCGGGAAGTTAGTTTCAAATCGATTGTAAAATTTTTACCGAACAAATAACCAAGGAAGTGAGTTAATAAAAACGTGGGAAAAACACATACCAAATAAATGAAATGGCTATCGTCTAATAGGATAGATATTTTAACTCGTCCATTTGAGGTATTGCTACATTAAAATTTGAATGTTTAGCTTATGTATCTATTATTTTGTCCACCATGGAATACCACTTAATATATGTTTACTTGTAGTGTTGTTTTGTTATTGTTAGGAATAAATTCCATTGCTGACGAATAGTTTCGATGAAGAATGACTTAAAACATGTCATTTAAAACAAAAACTTGTTTTAAGTTTAATTCTGCTTACCGATCTAAATGATCTAAATATTTCTACTCAAAATGTCACTATTTCGCCCTTTCTTTATGTATAGACATAGAAATATTCACGAAGACTAAATTCGGTTTTTGAATGGCTCAGTGATATCATACATTAAATTGATTAACGTAACTTACGTTTATTTCCTAAAGTTATTTTTGACGACGAAATATTAATATTTCTTGTGTCAATATTCTATCAAAGTGAACCAAAAAATCCATTTGCTGCATACAGCATATTCAGCCAAATATCTATTGCCAACTGAAAACATACTAGTGATTAGCAGTGAATGTGTTGAATACTTTTCCAATTTGTAACTGTAACCTGTTAAAAATGTATGCACTAAATTTACATTTTATTCTACTAATTACAAGTTTTCCAAACCAGATTGAAATCTATAAATAGCTCCGGCCAATTGCATTCTATTAGTAATTTTAACGACTTTCTTCAAGTCTAGTCCTTGACACTCTTAACACATTTTGTAAACAATCGTCATAATGACCTCCTACAACTAGTTATAAAAAAAATTATGGAAGATTTATCAATGACTACGGGCGTTGTTTAGCAGAATATTTACATACGAATTTTGATTTCAATTCGAATGCCGGTTCTTAATTAATATAGCACAGATTAAAAAACAAGCATAACAAAACGAGTGATACATACATATGTATACATACGTTTCCAATATCTTAAACACCACTGGTACATACATACGTGAATGGGTAGTTTTCTTTAACTTTAAACTAAAATGATTATAATTGAAAACAAATTAACAAACTATTCCCTACAACATCTTTCTGCAATCTGCTTAATAAAACTCTTACACTGACTGAAAGACAATGCACAACCTAAACTGGAAGAACTTAAAGCATGAAATTTTGCACAGGTGTTCCTTATACACCTAACGTGGGTATAAGCACTACACTAAGGAACGATTTTTGAAAATTCATCTCCTAAGCGGGTTAAATAGAGGATAAAAGTTTGTATGGAATTTCGTCATTTTTGAAGTTAGAAATATTGAAATTGGTGTTTAGACTTCTGTTTATTAATAAGAGTCATCGGGGACACAGTTAGTAAAAATACAAATCTCTTATGTAGAATGACAGCAGTCATAATATTTTATGCTATTTGAAAACTACTTCGGAAATGTGCAATGTTATCAAACAAATTTTTTTTTTATAAAAAATATCGTAAGTTTTCGGTAAATAATGAACGTTCACTTTAATGACTACATTAATTTAAAAACACAATTTATAATATTCGTTTTTATTAATTACTAATAGTGCCTAACGGTCAAATATATGAATTTTGTTTCTTTGTAAACTCAGTATTTTTCTAATTTGTTTATACTAACTAAATTGTCATCGGTATGAAATAAGCAATTCATAATCACGCAAAAAATGAAACCGTTTTTCAGTACGATTTTAATTCAATTAATGCTGATCAAAAAGTGCGAAATATGTAAATATAAACTCGTCATCTGCAACTGTTTTATCCCAGATTTTTTCATCACACATTGTTAGCAAAATAAACACATTAAAGAAGAGAAGAAAAAAAAAATTTCAAAAGACAATTTTATGTATTGAAAGAAAACGCAAATCTGTTCTACATGGTTTTTTTCGAACTTCCGTTGAAATTTCGTCAACCGGGTGGATCAAGTTTTGTATTAACTTAACTTTGTTATGTTAACATTTTAGTTCTTCACAACTTTTGAATTGATTGCTTCATTTTGTCGAGTTTGAGTTTAAATTTAGTTACAAGTTTTCAAGGCCAACAGAAAGGTTCAAGATGAAAGAAACAACCAGTCATGCTCAAATTCCTTACGTTGAGATTTCACTACAACGAAGATTTCTCGTGCAACCATGTCATCAATTGCTTGTAATATTTTAATTTTCTCACTGTATCTGAGAATTGGCAATAAAATAAAGTTAAGCTTCTCAAAATTTTCCTTTAATGAATCTCGATACAAGACAAAGGAGTAATTTTAATTTTCGATTATTTTAAGTGTAAAAAACTGTGTAGTTTGGTGGAAACTTCGTACGGAGAATAAGTGAAGAATTCCTGATGAATAACTTAAACTCCTATCTTTTCAGGTTAACCGTTTCGAACTGACGTCATAAAATAAAACTGCCTTTGTAGGCGACCTGAATTAAAATTCTTCCGCACTGTAAAATTTCCATTACACATTTCTTTTGATTTCGTTCCGTACCAAAATTCAACATTTTAGTCATTAATTTGCGCCAAACTCGAATAATTTCATAAGTCCCAACTTCTCGAAAGATTAAACGCTTGCACTTGAAATGTTAAAATATGTACAAAAATCGATTTCTAGAATGAATTATAAAAATCGATAAGATACGTATATGTATAATATATGTGCAACACTTAAAGTTATTAATATAGTTGCAGTTCCAAAAGTGTACGAATATTCATTCTCAGAAATGTATTAATTTAAATTTGATAAAACCAAGAAGCTAAAGTAGATTTCCAAATTATCGGTTTGAAACTGCTGCGAAATTACCATTGAATAAGCTCAACATGATGCTAAATTCGGCGTTATTTTTAGTTTTTTCCAGAATGACTAAGCTCTTAATATCGTCAAAACTGCCACATCCTTTATGCTATTAGTAAATATTAGATTGATGTTCTACTCGACAAAACACTTGTTTTTTTTTTAATTGTTATAAAAACAAAATCCTAAATTCTGCAAAGAATAGGAATGATCGCTCTAGACATTTTAATGGCACTATTGGCATATGCGTTCTATGTATAATAAGGAACAAGTTTTCTCTTAATAAATTGATGTAGTCTGGTCTGGTTTTTCTATTTATAAACAAATGTTGATAATTAAATCAGTCGATTTTTGACCGGTAAGCGACCGAAAAAATGAAAGTCGAACCACCGCATTACTAAGATATAGTTAAACGTTAAACAAAAAATACCGACTGTTGAAACTTTTAAATTTAAATTGCGCTTTGTTAATCCATTTTGAAATGAGAACTTAGATAAATTCAGGAAATATATCATTTGGAGATTAAATATGATTTCAATTACTATATTAAATTGTGGTGAAATTATATTTAGCAATATTTTTTTCGCAACAATTTAAATTGTTCGTTTACGAGATTGTACATATTTTCATATACGCCGTAAGAATATGTATAGCTTAGAATGCAGTCTTTATCTGCAATTTACTACATTTAATTTTTATCATAAAATAAATAATTAAAAGCGGTTTAAAGCACAAGTAACCATAAAATGTTATATAAAATCACAACTTAATTTTTCTGTGAACATTTGGTTTTTTGGCCGTCAATCACCACTAAACGCTTGGTTCGATATTTTTTTTTTTATTTATTGACTGAAGGTAATACATATTCCCATTTAACATATAGTATAGACTACTATTTATGTGCACAAAAGATAGCCGCCCGATTCAAAATGGCGGCTAACACTTGTAGAATTCAAGTTATTGCCTGGAAAACTGATATTTGTTTTTTTGGGGATGCTGATTACGAATGCGCTTTCAAAACTAAAGGTGACGAAAGCAAAATGGTGACCAACATTTTGAAAAATTCAGCGAGTTTAAGCAGAAATTGGTACTAAGGGAATTTGGAAGTCACTAATTTAAAATTTACTTGTGCATTAGTCAATTCCGAGCTGCCTGCTCGGTTGAAACGCGAACACTTAAATGGCACGAAATATGAAACTCACTATGAAACTAGTCAAAATAACCGGATTTTATAGCTTGTACAAAAACGCAAACTATATCCCACCCAAGACACCAACCCTTTTCAACTTCTTCACCTTCCGTTCACGCACACATAACCAACTAACCTCTCAAAAATCAATTAGGCTGCACGCCTGCGAGCAATGAAATTGTCATAATCTAAATCTAAAATGGCCTCTGGGTGCTGAAGTGAGGAATTGCTCGGAATTTGTGGGTAAAAGTTTAATTTCGCATTTAAAGCGACTCAGTTACTACGAGGAAAAATGTCGAATGTCAGTGCGCGATTGACACACAAAGGCGCAAAGAGGAATCAGGAGAACATGCCATACTCGCAAATCTATTCCTGGATGGAGGGTGAGGATCCCCAAGATTTCGTTTGTATTTTTGCTTCCCCGCGAAGCTGCAAATCCAAATGTCTAAATTGCCTGTGAAATCGCTATACAAGGTTCATCAAATTCTGTCGCAGTTGCAATTTGGGCTTAAAATTAATTAATTTCATCTCTGCCTTCAAATGGGTAGGTTTTGCTTTTTTAATGTTTTTTTCTTCCTTTTTCGTAGTGGATACTGTGAACAATGGAGCTCTGCTTCTTTCCCCAACGCTCAGCTGCTCATTGCACCAACGCGACAACATGCAGGTGACACAGCCGAACAGTGCTCCATCATCACCTCTAGCGTCTCCGGGCGCTGTAAGTAATTCGCCCTCATTTTGCATGCCACCAAGTTCGTCGAACACCGTGGATACGGCTGACCCAAATTGGCAGGCCACAAAAGCCACCGTTCTCGAGAGGAACGCGGCGATGCTCAACAACGAGTTGATGGCAGACGTTCAGTTTGTCGTGGGCTCGGATGGTAAGCCAATCTGTTTTTCTTCGATTTTGGGCTAATCAACTGTTTTTTCCGAAAAGACAACATTCAAACAATTCATGCTCACAAGTACATCCTAGCCACGGGAAGTTCAGTGTTTTACGCCATGTTTTATGGCGGATTGGCGGAAAATAAGCAGGAAATTAAGGTCCCGGACGTGGAGCCGTCCGCCTTTCTTACACTTTTAAAGTATTGCTTTGTTAAAGCAAAAGACTCAACAGATTTGTAACCAAAAGATTTCCTTTCTTCAGGTACTTGTACTGCGATGAAATTCAGCTAGAGGCAGATAACATTTTAGCGACTCTGTATGCAGCCAAAAAATATATTGTGCCACATTTAGCACGCGCCTGTGTTAATTTTTTAGAGATAAGTTTAACGGCAAAAAACGCATGTCTACTTCTCAGTCAATCTCGTCTATTCGAGGAGCCAGAATTAATGCAGAGATGCTGGGAAGTTATAGATGCTCAGGTACGTTGATTCGCTATCTTAAAATCATATTTTGACCCAGGTACCTTTGAACTGGCTAGCCCGGATAAAGAGGGCACCAGAAGGATAAAATGTTTCATTGAATTTTAACAATTTTAAGCAAAGATAATTGCAATTAAAATAACATTTCTCCTGCTGCCGCAAAGTTTGCCACATTCTAAAAAGTTAGAAATTTTTAAAACTTCCGTAATCACCTCTATAGAAATGATATATACTCAGGTAAAACCTGGAGTTTTAGAGTTGTGTGAGAAGAGCTGCATGTGTAGTTTATAATAAAAAAAATAAATGCAGTTCAAATGGATCTGAACGATATGAGTCGTTATTTTTGAAAGTGATATAAGTCCACGTTTTGAAAAATTCACGTCAGAGCTAGCTACACGTTAAAATCTAACTGGAGAAATTGTTTAAATGATATGTTAATAACCCTGACTGCTGTCGCGCAGTCTGGTAAAAAAGTGGGCTTATAACACTTTCATAATCAACGGTTCATATCTTTTTCTTTTGTACGTTTGCTAGAAAAAAAATTTATTAATTGGTTTTACTTTTCATTACCCAAAAAAAAAACAGGCGGAGATGGCTATTAAATCTGAAGGCTTCGTTGACATTGATCTCAAAACATTTGAATCGATCCTTTCCCGTGAAACGTTAAATTGCAAGGAAATTCACTTATTTGAAGCAGCTTTAAATTGGGCACATAATGCTTGTGCAAAAATGGAAATTGATACAACACCGCAAAATAAGAGAAATGTTCTTGGGCCAGCGCTACATTTAATACGAATCCCCACAATGACCTTGGAGGAGTTTGCCAACGGTGTGGCTCAGACTGGAATTTTAACGTCACAAGAAACAATCGATATATTCTTACACTTCACCGCTAAGAATAAACCCACTCTGAGTTTTCCAACGAAAGCTAGAGCTGGTCTTAAGACACAGGTGTGCCACAGATTCCAGTCGTGCGCTTATCGCAGCAACCAATGGCGCTATCGTGGACGGTGTGATTCAATACAATTTTCCGTTGACCGGAGAATATTTATTGTCGGATTCGGACTGTACGGATCATCCACTGGAGCGGCTGATTATAATGTTCGAATTGAATTAAAACGACTGGGCCGTGTGCTGGCTGAAAACGATACAAAATTCTTCTCGGACGGATCAAGCAACACTTTCCATGTATTCTTTGAGAATCCTATCCAAATTGAACCAGACTGTTATTACACTGCATCAGTCATATTAGACGGTAACGAATTGAGCTTTTTTGGCCAAGAAGGTATGTCCGAGGTTTGCATGGGGAACGTTACCTTCCAGTTTCAGTGCTCTTCGGAGAGTACCAACGGTACTGGTGTTCAAGGAGGTCAAATCCCCGAATTGATTTTCTATGGTCCGACTGCATCTTCGACCAGTACAAACTCACACTGCAGCACCCCACCAGTGAATTGTGAGGAATAAATGCAAATGGGGAGGCAAGTGGTGTTTAAGGACAGACCGTGATATTGCAACCAAAAAACATTATAAAAATGAACTTCAGATTTGGAAATAAAACATAAGAGAACTAAACAGCGTAGTTGTCCTAGGACCTAATAGATTTGTCTTGGGAACATTTCTAAATGGAAGGAAAACCTCTTATGCCCCATATATTATTGTCGCACGAATAATAAACGCATAATTTCTTTCGTAGCGACCTTAGAAGTATTATATGTATCAAATTTATTGAATTTAACAACATATTTATCAATCATTCCTTCTGATGATTTTCAGACCGTTTTACACTAATGTTTGTCATTTGTCAGATTATACAACATCATTAAGCGAAATGAAGGGGTTGGTAGTGTTTCGTTCTGAGAGAAATTGTAGTGCTAGTAACTTATAAAATTAATAGATATATTAAAGAATTTGTTCAAGGTTCTCTGAATACATAAATCGGGAACGACTTCCCTTCAAGAAAATTGGTGACTTATTTAGCATGAACACAAAATGGGAAGTTTTACTTGAGTGACTTAAATGATTCATTTAAAGTGTTGTGTGCATGATCGTCTCGTCTTATTGATTTTATCCTTTTGATTTTAATACTCCTTATTTTGATATTTTTTACTCATACAATGAATCTTGTAATTATAAATAGTCATGTTGCCGCCCTTTATATAAAGATTCTTATATTTTTATCAACTAGAACGTTTAATTTAGTTCATGGAACTAAATTCAACACATTGGAATTTTTCAATTCGCTATATTAAGATATGATTTCCCATATATTTCAAAAAATAAGTAAGATTGTACCACATTTCCTAAATACACATTAAACAATTTATGAATGACTAGAAATAGCAATATGATTGTTTCAACAACAAAATTCACAACTTTAGAAGTTATGTAGAGAAAATAAAATTATATATTTACTTAACTAGAGAGATCTGTATTAATGATATGCACCAAGAAAGTAGTTGCCGTATGAAATATTTAATTTGCCTTCAATATTTCTTTTTGAACGTTAAGTTGCCAATGTAATAATTTTAAATTTACAACTATTTTATTTAATCATATTTCTGTTTTGTAACAATAGGATTTAGAAACTTATTTTTTTGCTATTATAATTTTAAGGAAAACTTACGAAATATTTATTACTCGATATACTTGTTTGTAACATCATAAGAAATTCTTTAATACAAATATACCTTTTATGGAATATTGGTTTTATTTTCACCCGAAAAATAATTTTAGAATGTCGAGCAATTGCTTACTTTTAAGGATAATACAAAATATCCTTCAAAAGAACAGGCATCATGTTAACAAGTTCTGTATATACATATTTGCAATTATCTGAATTAGCAAGTAATAAATATAAGTTGAAACGAAATAAACTTCGGAATATGCTTTTTTTACCACTAATGTACTGCTCTTTGTGATGGAGCCGAAGATGTTGAAATGTGAACCGTACATTTTGGAAGTGTGTTTCGCTCCATGCCATTAAAGTGTCATTTAAAATTGGCAGTGAATGCCGGCCAATCCGCATGTCTCCGTTCATTTCGACTTAACTTTGGACGTTTTAGAAAAGGTTTTCGTCGTGCATGAAACAATTTAAAAACATCGCGCAAGCATTATATGCATCGTTTAAAAGGAGTTTGAAACTAGTGGATAGGGCACCCCAGCTTTATAAATTCGCTCAATTTATAAATAATACCTTATGGATCTAAATTTTTTCAATTTCCTATCGTTAGCATTGGG
Organism: Machimus atricapillus; assembly: GCA_933228815.1. NCBI lineage: Eukaryota > Metazoa > Arthropoda > Insecta > Diptera > Asilidae > Machimus > Machimus atricapillus. The sequence goes on along the minus strand of OW121788.1, from coordinate 29,745,166 downwards.
CAATCCACATATTTTCATTGACATTAGTCGAATTTATAGCACAACAAGGTAAAATGCTATAGCTACTTTAATATATCATGGAAACGTTTGTAATACTTACCTACAGACGGTATATTTATACAAAGAGCATTTGAGAGCTTAAGATAAGTCCGTCCCAACTCGTAGCTGCATATCTGTAAAACATCACTGATATCAATCAGCAAATCTAGAAATATAAACAGGATAAGCTTCAAATTTATAGAAACAAATCAAATTACGTACGTGATGTTCCCTCTGTGCGGCACGTAATATAAACGCACGCCGCATAAATGTGAGTGTTCTTCCTTCCCCTGGTCAAATGGCGTGACAGAGCCATTTTAAAAAAGTTGAGAGCCGTATCGATATAATGGGTACTCAGTTGCAACTGATTGCATAGGTGGGTTATTCCGGTTTTAGCCTTTTTAATAGTGACCTCTCTGGACTCAGTGCCGGATCCAACTTGAAACTTGCCATAGTTGTAACTTGTTGCACCCCCAGCTGAATCTGCAGACACAAACTGTCCAAGAGCTGCAGACCCATGTCCAACTTCCTCGAATTGAACTTCCGAAACAATTAAATTGTCCTCCAAGACAGAACCGCAATTCGTGCAGACCGCATCGCCACGAGCATTATCCTCTTCGATATCAGTAGATCCACAATTTTTGCACTTTATACCCGACGACATTTTAATTATGGTCCTCAGACCGCAATTGTCAATTAAAAAATACAATATATTATTAGGCGATTTGGTTTTATATTATCAACAATTTTTCCACCTTTAACTAATGTCACTCTCAGCTGACATGTGCTGATGTGCTTTGTTATTATCCGACGCGGAGAAACCTGGTGGTGAGAGAGTTGAAGATTTCAAAACCGTTTATTGGTTTTGAATTTGCAATTTATAAAATGTACTGCCTCTGCCAGCATAAGTATATTGCAATTTTGAGTACATTAGTGCATTCAACTCACGTTGATCGGTACTTGCTATATGTCAGCGGCACAATAATTCAAAATGAGTTTCCGAACACTGCGAGTAAGAAGTGTGGAAACTACTAACATACGACGAAGACGACATCTGCATTAAAAAATTGCACCTCTTGGACTGTGTTGTGTCTAGGATACGAAGACCTCTAACAGCTGAAAGCTCAAGCAAAACCTCGCTAAGTTCGGCCGGCAGATCGACCTGGGAAACATTTTGGTGCTTTGCTGCTCGCTGGCTTCTCTGGTTGCTACTTTCGCTGCCATTTACTCCTGATTGTAAGAAAAAGGCAAAAAAGTTATGCAAAGAAATACCTGCGGCCGAATTTCGACCACACGCTATACTAAAGTATTAATTATTTTCTCTTAGTTTCTATACAAAACACGTGGTAAATGTATACTTTTGCGATATGAAGCAAGTAATTAGATTTTAATTTATGGCTTCCTTTAAATCAGAATTGTTTTTTAAGTAGAGTTCCTAATTCCTAATTTAAGTTTTTACTGTAAAGAATCTAGTAAGTTGCGATATAAAAGTCTGAGATTCTTTTATTTATTAAAGCATTCTACTGCCAGAATGATTATAAAAATGTTGAGGAGCCTAAGGTCTGTGTGCCTTACTTTTAAGCGATTTGAACATAAAATACCAGATTATCTGAAGGATGTTGAGAAAGCCGAGATACCACAAATGTCCCATATGGTCCAATATAACTACCATAAATCAGCGGCTCTGATGGAAAAAAAACTCGTGGAATACATGAAAAGATATCCAACCATGACTGACGAACAGCGGCAGCATCGTGTAAGTTACATACTGAATATAATTGGTGAAGTAGCGATGATCATAGAACTCTGCTTCCCGGTTTATTTGACTACCGGCAAATACGAGATGATTAAGGCGTGGCGCTCGCAGCATCTTCATCACAAACTGCCCACAAAAGGAGGTAAACAAATTGAAAATATCGTACACATGCTTTCCTTTCATCATTTTAAGGGATACGTTATGCTATGGATGTCGAAGTTGATGAGGTGAGGGCATTGTCCTCCCTTATGACTTTCAAATGCGCCTGTGTGCATATCCCTTACGGTGGAGCTAAAGGTGCAATTAAGATAGACCCAAAGAAGTATGCACCAAAGGACTTACAAACCATTACTAGACGATACACAACTGAGTTAATTAAACGTAGAATTATTGGTCCTGGAGTCGACGTTCCCGCACCAGATATGGGTACTGGCGAACGGGAAATGAGTTGGATGGCAGATCAGTATGTCAAGACTTTTGGTATGATGTGAACTATTGATAACTCCATGTAAGACAACTTAACTTTTAAATTATCAGGTTGTACTGACATCAACGCCATGGCCATAGTGACTGGTAAACCAGTCCATAATGGAGGTATAAGAGGACGAACAGAAGCTACAGGCCGGGGTCTGATTTGTGCTGTTGGTATATTCCTTAAAGATCCCCATTGGGCAAAAATGATTGGATTGACGCCAGGATGGGAAGGTAAGAAAGTTATCGTTCAGGGTTTTGGCAATGTTGGCTCCTGGGGCGCAAAATTTGCTGTCAAGGAAGGAGCGAAATTGATTGGAATAGAGGAAGTAAATATCTCCCTTCATAATCCTGATGGAATTGATCCATTTGTAAGAGTCTTATTTTGTTTATTCCTCTAATCAGTATGTTGTACTTAACAGGATTTAATCGAGTACTCTTGCCATAACGGTAACAGTTTTAAAGGTTATCCGAAAGCTAAAGAATTCACTGGAGGAGCCCTTATCGAACAACCTTGCGATGTGCTTCTTGCGTGTGCTAAGCAGTTTGTGATCACAAGCAAAAACGCTGGCAACATTAAAGCTCGCATTATCGGAGAAGGTGCTAATGGTCCTACGACACCTGCAGCTGATAAAATTTTAATGAAAAATGGAGTTTTATCTATTCCTGACCTATTAGCCAGCGCAGGGGGTGTCACAGGTATGCTAAAGTGCCCTAAAGATCCTTGCGATTTACTAATAATAGATTTTCAGTGTCTTACTTTGAATACCTAAAAAACATTTATCATGTAGCTTTTGGAAAAATGAGCTCCAAAAGAGAAAAGGATATGATTTACGAAATTTTGGCGAGCATGCAAGACGTAGTTTGTAAAGCGGGTCTTAATGTAAAAGTCGAGCCGAATGACAAACTTCTCAAGATTATAGAGTGTACGTCAGAAGCTGAAATTGTTGGTTATGCATTGGAAAATATACTGGAAAATTCTAGCAAAGGCGTTGGGGCTGTCGCAAAGGAATACGGACTCGGTCTCGACTTACGAACAGCAACTTTTATATGGTGTATTGAAAAGATTTTTAAGTCGTACGAGAGCTCTGGACTTGTAATGTAATCAGAATTTTTGTTCCGTTATAAATTTTTTTGTAAATACTTATCTCTGTGATCTTATAAACGTGAAAATTAGAGCTCAATTTACTTCACGCGATAGCGATGACAAATTTCGTTTTGGCCCCGATAGCTGCATTTTTTTAATGAACTGGGTAGGGTTTTGTACGTTTTCCCCATACAAATCTGAAAACCCAGGTTTTATCTGGGTTTCTATTCAGGTTACGGTGAAATTTCAGAAATTTCCCAGTTTTCAGCACTCAAACTCCACGGCAACAGGAGAAATGTAATTCTCATCAGTGGTGAGTGCGAGTCACCATTTTAACCGTCAAAACTATGTACTCACTTTCAAGCGATTATAGTATGGTGAGTACGAACTTTCAAAAATTAATACAATTCCACAAGCATGGCAATAATGTTAAGATTTTTTAACGTTTTTGCTCTGACTGATGGCTAGGATTTTTGAGTATCTATAGAATAATGCTACAATATGACATACGTATATTACACTAAAAGATTTGTAGAAATGTTTTTTCAATCAGCTAAAGTCGAATTTTCCTTATCATATAATAACTATATGGAATTGGTTCCTGTTGCTACATGTTGCAGAAAATAACAGAATTCGGATCAAAAGAAGAGAATTAAGAAATCTTGTGATATTTCTGATTTTATTTTGAAGTTAAATGCATTGCACATTTTAATATGGAAATGCAGTTTTTAGCTTTTCTACCTATTTGTAGAGATGTGTTCGCCCACAAATTTTGTCTCGCAAACGAAAAACAACGTAAAATAAGAAATCGGAAGAATAAAGAGAGAATCCACGATTTAACGTTTATGTACATACATATATAGAAAGTATGAAGTTTTGCTTCTGTTGTGTGTCCACACCCGTTTTTCAAATATATTTTTATAAGTAGCACAAAAGGTAAAGGTTTATGAATACTTCAAAATCCTTGGAGATAAAATCTTACATATGCATGGCCATTGTCCAAGTCCAACTACTTATAATGATAACTCCAAAATTGACGGTGCGTTTTTATTAACATGATTTTACATCACTTCTTTTTGTCACACTTGTAACGTAACAGTTCCACCATATACGTATAAAAGTAATTATCAAACTGTTCTCAATGCGTAAAAACTAAAATTTTAAACGTAACATATACTCATATACATACATATGTATATATTTAAGTAAAAATGTCAGATTTATGATCTACACAAATTGAACAAAAATTATTTTTATTTATTATATAATTTTTTCTGTTGCACATAGACAAATCTGCAACTGACGATTCAAATAAAGTAATATCTCAGCACAATTTTAATCGCATTTCTTGAATACTTTATTGGCATGAAATGCCAGCCCATTATTAAGGTAAATTTCATTAATTATATTTGTTGACATAAAATTTCAGTTACATGTATACCATAAGTAATTTAGATTTTGTCTCAATTGTAAAAATTATTTCTTTCTTAAAATCGATGTAGTTTTATTTACTACGAGAAATATAAAATAAACATTACATTACATTTATTAACTACGAGAAATATAAAATAAACATTACAGATGTATAAAATGACCATATTAACTTAATTGTCTGTTTCACGTAACTTTGCGACCATAAAAAGATCTTATCTTTATAAACACTCCATATACTCCACTGGCAATATTAGCTTAAATCACAGCAGAATTAAATAATAGGTTCCGTTATCTCATTAAAATTTTCTCCTTTTGTCATTGTTAAGATAACCTAGAAAATCTTACCTTGCGCTAGGACAGGTATGCGGAGACCGAAGGTCCCCTAATTTCGTGCTTTTATCGGTTGCCATAAGAAAACATGTCAAGCAGGTATGTTTACAGTTCAGTGAATTACTGTTGTTAAATTTGCTATACGATGCCACACAATTTTTTTGGTATAAAAATTCGATTTGCAACCGTTAACAACAGACAGTTGCGGGCTTTCTCCAGTTGTAGTGCAGCAGAAGAGTTATCGGCTTTAATTCACTACCTGAAAATGAAAGGAGTTATAATTCTCGCACAATTTTCGTTACTCCTAGTAGGGACATCATTATCCCTTCCACTGGGTGTAGGTAATGTGCTTGAGTCAGACGGCGACTTTTTGTCGAAAGGATCGAATCATCAGGATCATATTATCGACTTATCCAGATTTAACGGCACTGTATATGGGAGCCCGGACAGAAAAATAGGAGAACTATTGGAAAATTGGTCTCCCAATGATCTTATGAATCCTGAAGAACTAGGGTCATACACAGAAGGAGACATTCTTATCCCACCTGGAAGTGAACGCAATGGACTGGTAGCTCAAAGTTCAAGGTGGCCTGGAGGAATTATTCCATTCGTCATACAAGGAAGCTTTAATGCCATTCAAATGGATACAATTGAAAAGGGGATTAAAGAATACCATGCAAAAACTTGCATCCGTTTCAAGCCAAGGAGCAACGAACGTGACTATGTTGCTTTTGTGAACGGTGCTTCAGGATGTTGGTCAAGTGTGGGTCGGGTAGGTGGTAGACAAGAGATTAACTTGCAGACACCAGCCTGCCTCAATAAAGGCGGCACTGTCATACATGAAATGATGCATGCGATCGGATTCTTCCATGAGCAAAATAGATATGATCGTGATGGATTTGTATCGATCCAATTTGAGAATATAGTGCCAGGAACAACCTCGAACTTTGATAAAACTACTTCTAGCAAGGCACATGCGTTTGGTGTACCGTATGACTATGGTAGTGTAATGCATTATTCAGCCTATGCATTCTCAAGGAACGGAAACCCAACGATAATTCCAAAGGTAAGTGTACAAAAGTAAATTATTTATGTTGGCCCGTGTACATAATTGTGTCTTAAACTGAAGTTAAGTTCGCGGATCTCTAAAGCTTTGTGATTTCGTCCGAGAAGTTCGCACTCATTTCGAGAAAATATTGAAAAAAACTTAAGAAAATTTGCTACACAAAATGTCTTTTAAACGGGACAACTCTTGTGCTGTCGAAAAACGTTACAGTTTTTCGTGAATGGTTTAATGATCTTAATAAGATTTAAATAACATTTTTGTATGTTGTTCCCTTAACATTTAACATTAAGAAATGAGTTGTAATGCCTTATTTTAGAAGAAGAACAACAATTAAGTTTTGTTTTGACGTTCATATTAATAATACAATTCGTAAAGCTAGGTTCATCAGAAAATGGTTTAAGAAATTTATGACTCATATATTACTAGACTTTTGTTTATTACGTTTGTTCGTCCTGTTTTCGAATATACTAGTCCTGTCTGTTCGCCCTTGTACAAATCTCACTCTGATCAAATCGAGTCGGTTTAAAAACGATTCCTGCGTTTTTGCCCTTAGTGATCTTCCCTGGACTGATATCCTCTCCCTTCCACCTTAGAGGGACAGCTTGAAATTAATTAGCATGTTAACACTGGAAGCGGAAGGTAGGCGCGTTATTTCGAGAATCGTTTTTGGTTTTAAGATTTTAACCGGCGAATATTACACTCCGTAGCTATCATCTTCATTTAATATTTCCGTTTCTCGTCATGGCTTCAGGCGTTGCAACTTACTTTGCATTTTTCAGCACCGTATCAACTATGGTTAGGCCCATAACAACCATCGCTAGATTATTCAATTTACATTAATATGTCGTTTTCTCAATTGAAGTATCGGCCGACAAAGTATTTCAGATAATTAAATTTATCTTTTATTTTTGCATATGTACATTATATGTGTGTATATCTTTCGTGAAATAATTTTGTTGTAATTATGACTGGCTTCTTTTATTACTACTAGACATTTTAAGTCTCACTGCAAAAAAAATCATCTATATACATATATAAAAATCTCGTAAGTAGATAAAATAGTGTAGGGTTGTGGGTTGGAAAACAAGTACAGTTCAATTTTTATTCTAAGAAAAACAAATGTTTCATTTAAAAGAATGGGGAGCCAAAAAACGTTTTGGGGCCCTGGGCACACCTTTGCTGATTACTTGTTCTCTAACTGAACTTACGTCCCTAGGCGTGTGGGACTTGTAAACTACGCGAAGAAAGCTTGTTTTGACTTTATGTAAATGATTTTATCTCTTGTGAGCCCTTTGTTTTTTTTCATGTAATTCATAAATTTAAATAGAAATTCACTGTGATATAAAAACGCTGTAAATTGTTAATATGTACAGTGTCATATCATAACATTAGCACCGTTTTGTTAGCATATTCTGGGCGTATTTTATATAAAAGTCATTAGAAAAGGAAAATAGATATTTTGATAAAAAAAAAACACATGAGTATACATGCCGTTTATATAAGTATAAAAATCTCGTAAAAGTTAGACATTCTAGATTTTAGAAAAATATGTGGTATATTTTGCAATTTATAATTGAGTTCTTTTTTGTATTAATTTAATGCTCTTTGAAGAAAACATGTCCCGATAATTGAAAGGTATTTAGGTGTTCATCTTTTTCTAATCTGTGTCTTCGTCTTGTCACTGCAGCAAAAACATAGCACATTTGCGAAGGAATCAATTTGCACGTATCTATTTGCAAAAGCATTTTTTTGGGTTTTTAAATAATGCAAAATTATTTGGTTTTGTACAGCAAGAACTCGACGTAAAAATGGGACAACGAATCGGTCTATCCAACTCCGATGCGAGAAAATTGCGTCGAATGTATGGATGTGATCATCCAGATTATAGCTACGAAGACTCAACTTACGACGACTTTGATTATCTACCTGTCTTCCCCGAGTATAAGGAAAGTGACGAGAAACATTAAGTTCTTTACAAGCTATTCTATTCCACTATTAAATTACATAATCTGATTCAGTTAAAAGTTTTCACTCGTGTACATATATACTGCAATGTTTTATTTATTTCTAATCTATTTCTAATATATATAAATATACATATGTATTTCATTACATATTGCTCATATGCAGCAATCCAATGGAAAGAACCAGATGGGCCAACGAGCAGGTTTTTCTCGAAATGACATCGACAAGATTAATAGAATGTACGGATGCAATCGCGGTACATCTTCAGAAGGTTCGTCTGGAAATGAGTCTATGGAAAAGCCTGTAGTTTCACCACAACCAACAAATCCTGGGAGTCAACCAGAAACCAGTAAGCCATCGCGACCAGGAAATCCCATCTTCGGCATTATCAGCAGTATAATCAATGGCATCACCGGCATTTTTACTGAGGAGGGTAGCGAAGAGGACTTGGAATTTAGAGAACTACCAACTTATTTAATGAAAAACAGTATAGAATATAACCAAGCCGTGTAGATTTCTCCGATAAAACAAATATGTATTAGACATATCTATTAAACATATTTCCACATGTTGTTTTTAGTTATCATTCTGTAATTTATTGAACGTATCATTTATTTATTATATACTAATTCCTGAATATAAATAAAGTTATTTGTGATTTAAATTCTTTATGTAATTATTTTTAGAAGCGTTTTAAAATATTATTCTTAATGTGTATATTGGTTACCCATTTAAGGCGCATTCACATTTTAAATTGAAAAAAAAAACACATTTTTTTAAAAACAATTCTGAAAAACCTATTACGAAAGACTTTATAACTGTATACATATATGTATGTATGTGCAGGTCTGTTCGACAAAAAAACTGAAAAGCTCCAGAGCGTTCCAGAACTTTGAAAGAGAATTTGAATTGAATTGAAGAATATATTGATTTATCAAAGAAATGTTGGAATAAAAGAGATATATAATCTATGAAATTTGTGTTTTATTATTTCATTAGACCTTAATAATTATTATAATAAAACTAATTTATCCATAAAGGTAATGGTGCGATAATTATTTTATCAGCGGCACTTCACCCGTCCATGGATAAATATAATTACGAAATCCCTCTAAATATAGTTATTAATAAAATAACCGACCGGCGATTTAAGTAATTAAACAGGTATATTTACCCAACGACGGTTAAGGGTTAATACTCGATCGGCCGTATACGTAAGTTTTTTACGGCTACTTTTACCGAGTATTCAGAATTATGTATTATAATGGTATCAAAAATAAAGCTAATCGTACGGGTAATTGTATCACATTTAATTCCCAAAATATATCACGAATTTTGGTTTTAAATAAACCTTTATTACTGATTTGGAAACCAGATAATAAAACTCCGGAATTCCTCTGCACTCGTCTTCAACGTCCACGGTAAGTTCATTAATTTGATTTAAACACAAATTTTTTCAAACACTTTTATTTTATTGTTTATTTATTTTTTGTTTAGTGTTAATTTGGCTTCAGCAGAAGGCGTCACTAAAGTAATTTACTTTTATTTTATTTAAACACTTCACTGAATACACTTCACGCAAAGCCGCAAACACAACTGACAGCTAATTATCTTCTTCTGTTTTGCTTTGCTTTACTCTGAAATCGACGAATTTGCAGTCGATGAGATACGAGAACCACGACTTTAGAGCGCCACTATTCGCTCTGGTTTTTTTTGATAATGGACGGCGGAAGTCGTGACGTCACACAACGGCAAATTTTTGAGACTTGGGTAAAAACAAAGAGGAAAACGTATGGAATTTTCCATTTTCATTTAAAGAGCTTCTTTAGAGCTAAATTTAAACAACGCTATATTGTTTTGCCCCCGGATGTAACAAAGTTTCGAGAAGAGCAACCTGTAGAGGTTTCTTAGATTCCCAGCGAATGAAAATATTTAAAAAAAAATGGAAAACACTCAGCCGGTAAGTTATTGTGTATTATTATTGGTGGTGGTCAAGTTAACAATCGAAGACATTTTAAATGAAGCTCAAAAACTTTAAAACGATGACAATCTCTTGTCGGCAGAGTTTGTTTTTACCCAAACGTAGAATTCTGACGTCACACTTCCGCGGTCTATTCTCAGAGCGCTTGATGGCGTCACAGGTTATTTTAATGACTCGCTCATCGAACAGACCTACTGTAAAGATGTCGCACACCGAACAAATTCTGTTGCAATCGGAGAAAAAATGTAGGCATCAATTAAGGCTGCAAAACTGACAGCTTTTTATATATGTATGTACATAGTTTTAGTTTTTCATATCTATTTTACATTTTGTATACCTTTTTCGTATGCATAATATTAAGGATTTCTCTACTTCAAGCTTACAAACAAGTACTTGTATAAATTTAATTAATTAATTCTTTCTTATCAATGTCATATTGGTTGTACTTAGATTAAGTAGAACATTTTTTTCTTTTGTCCCCACCCTTGCCATGAATCGGTTAAACACGACTGAAGAATAAATTAAACAAAAACTTGTTGTCAGAGCGCCATATGGGCTCTGCTCCCGAGAACGCTACCTTAAATATGTGCGTAGGTTAAGTCCTTATTATCAAATAAATAAATAAATAAATTTTTAGTAAATCGAAAATTAAAAACATTCTCGAAAATTATTGTTGCTGTTGTTCAAGCGACATGTTTGACTAACAAGGATAACTTTACAATAGCTGTTTTACATGTGTTATAATGGGATCTTCGAATAGGAAAACTTCACTTATTCCATGAAAAATAATCGTTTTATTCTCATAATGTTTTATTACGAATTACTGTAAAACATAATAAAGTTAAAAAACTTAACTTAGTGCAGAAAACATTAAAATATTGAAACGCTACTAGAATTACATTATATATAAAAAGGATTTGTTCTTTACACAAAATAAATTAAGAAAATATGCTTCATACATAGAACGGTTTGATTTTACGTGAGCAGAGAGGGATAGGGGTCTCTTCCCACCCCCTACATCTTCTCAATATATTTTCCTCTCATCAAGCCTAACTAATATGTATAACGATCGTGATTAAATTTGTGACTTTACATATGCTTTATCTATCTCCCAGCGCCATAGAGTAACTTCTACATGCTGAGGCAGAGAGTTCAGAATTGCATATCTCGACTAAAAGTATTGATTATCGCCTAAAATATGTTTTAGTTTACATCACAAAATATCAGAACTGAATGTTCGCAATATTGCTTCCTTTCTCTATGAGAACGAGCATTGTTCCGTGTTGAGTTGATACGGTGACTGCTCAAACGAGACCTGAGTCCAATGGAATGGAGTGATCTTTCGAAATTATTAACAGAATACGCGATGCAAACACACAACCGGGAAACGTTCTCTCGTACACTTGGCCAAATAACTTCGGGTCTCAATTGATGATTAGTTTATTTTTATTTGACAGGAAGATTCCAACCACTTCGGAGGACTTGCAGCAGTTCCCTATTCATCGTCCTTTTTGTCTGTTTTAATGTCATATTTTGCACAGAGTTCTTCTGGAGAATAACTGAAAAAGAAGTGAGAAATCTGTTAGAGTTGCTGACTAAGATTCTATTAGAAGAGTTTTTTACCTTATGCACAAATACCACTCTTAGATACACTATTAAATAATACAAATACTTAAGCAAAAGAGTATAGACTTATATACATTTTTCGATGTACACAATTTTTTATTTAACTATTGTTTAAGTTGTCATAAAACTTAAACAATTGAAAAACTTCTCAATGGCAATGTTCCCTAATAACAAAAATATTTGATTGAGATTCGATATGTTAAACACCCATATCAATTTATATTTATAGCCACTGCGTCAAAACCTTATTTCAAGAATTCATCTGGTTCAAGGTTTGAAGTTCGGATAGGATGGAACATCTATTTGATGCACTTTTCTTACATTTTAAAATCTTGATATACGGCTTTTAAAATTTAATCCAATGTAAAATTTGCTATCTAATCTGAGTCAGATAAAAAAAATGAAGTAACAGCTAATACTTCACTATTTTGGTGAGTTAGTTTAATAAATTCTAAACTTAATAAATTAATTTGTCGAATCAGCAGATCGAAAAAGAGTGGTCGTTGGGAAGTTAGATGATAGTTTTTAGATATAAATGGTGATTTGAAGCTGTGAATTTATTATTGCTTTTCTTTAAATCGTATGATAAAAATTGAATTTAAAGCGAAAATATTTTTTTCTTTTTTATATTATGAATAATAGTTTAAAAAACTAAAAAACACGCTTTTATTTAGATCGACAGTTCTAGCGAAAAACACAGAAATTCGATTTACCCATGAGTTCCTTCAAATAATAATTCTACCTGTTACATAAATTATTGATCCTGGCGATCCTGTTCAGGATAATGGGACAAATTTATTAAACGATTGTATCAGTCCTTGATAAGTGTGCAAAATTTCAGCTCAATCGGAAACCGGGAAGTGGGTCAAATTTAACTTCCAAGATTCCGTTACAGACAGGTGAAGCTAATAAAAAGCTTTTAAAAACAGTTTGAATATTTGTTATGAAATAAAAAAAGACATGTTTTATGTGTGCATGCAACAAAACTTTCTCATCGCTTCTCCGCCTGCAACAAAACAACAAGCAACATTTCTTAACACTGTTCAAAAATTTTCTCATTTCAAAATTCAAGGACTACAGAACGTTATCAAGTCGCTGAAGAACGAAATTTTGTTCGTTTGTGAATAAGAACAATCTTAAAGGATTGGAGTATTCAGATTTAAAATTCTTACAAACCGAAAAAAAATCTATTCCTAAAAATTAAAAAAATTAAATGAGCGAGTTTTGCTTCCGGATTCCACATATATATCATTTATATTTTTCTAACTAATGCCTGTGGGTCTATCAAATTTTTTTTTGTATGCAAACACATATCTGTTCAGGTATATTGAGCCAATGCGTTATTAAGTGCTTTTAATGTAACGGAACCTGTATACTTGACGAATAAAATACTGTAGATATGACGAAGAAAAATTAATCTGAATCAAATTGAGTCTGACATTACGCGATTTAAGGGAATGTAAAGTTTTTGATGTTATCAATAATACCCATGTCAAGACCTAAACTACTGTACTTCAGAGTTCAGACCTTACAAAATTGACCAAACTTACCCTATTAAGGTTTGCAGATCACAAACGAAACGATATACATATCGTTTACCAGCAGTTTTGTGGATTATATTTTTGTCATAGTAATACCGCAAACCACGACTCAACTTTTCGTAATTCATTTTTGGTTTGTTTTTTCTTATTCCCCAACGTCTGGCTACCTGCAAGGGCAGAAATTACGTGTTAGGTTTGGTTTAAGATAAATTTAATATTAGTTTATTACCTCGTCAGGGTCAGTGAGCTTGAATTCCCAGCCATCGCCGGTCCAAGAGATGAAGCTCTGACAAGTTTTATCCATAAGTAATTCCAGTAAAAATTGCCATAACTGGATTGGCCCTGAGCCAGTAAAGCACGGCACACCGCCTTGGGTCGGATAACTGCCAAGGATTGTTTTATCGAATCCTATAGAGCTCATATAGGCTGCAGGATGCTGCCCAGGATGTGGACTCCATTGATCTGTAGGCGTTGGCGTACTTCCAGGTACTGTTTGAAAAGGTGGGGCGTCGTACGGAGTAAATTCGGGATATGTTTCATGAAACCGCGATCTTGTGTAACCACTGTATTTATGTTCCATGACACCCGAATAAAAATCAGGACTACTTTCCATGTACGGTGACTGGTTTTGGTGCTCCTGTGGGAGCGAGTGGTATTCGTGTTCTTCATATTGTCCTAAGTGAGACAGACTTCCAAAATTCTGAAAAGGATGGTTTCGAGTTAAAGTTTCTTTGATTAACTTGATTATCTTACCGGTATGTCTTCTTGTTGCCCCGCATTGCCACCAATCGTAGAATAGCCGCCTGGAGCAGGTTCCTCTTTCATTTGGTTCGTATGATGAAACACAGCTGAATTCCTCATGGCCATTTGCATATAGTTTAAATTATTGCTATTACTTTGACTGGTGACCGCACTGACTGATCCTCCACTCGTGCCGCCACCGCTACTACCACCGCTATTACCATTACCACCCCCGCTACTGCTTGTCGTCGTTTGCTGTTGTTGAGGTATACTTGATGGAGGTAGCATCGAAGTGTTGCTCGAGGATTGTGACGGAGGGGAACTATTATCATTTCTATCGTGTGAAGAGTTATATCCTGAAAAGACCAGACAATTAGTAAAATGTAAATTAAGAAAATTTACTTTTGTAAGTTCGTGAGCCAATTACGATTAAGGTACTTCTATCTGGGTGATTTCACCTCAATTCGACTAAAAGATTATGGCCACAAAAAGAAAACAAAAAAAACGTTTACATTTTTACTAAGAAATGAGGTTTTGTAGAGTTTTCAAGTCTCATTTAAACAATATTTTAAAAAGGGGTACAAGAGGCAATCATATAAGTTGATTTAAAAATTATAAAATTCGAAAAATTGAAAATAAAAAATGTTACTACATATGTTATAATTTCGGTTGAAGTTGTGTATATAATTTCAATCAATCTGAAAATATTCGAAAATAGAAAATTATTACGACAAACAAAAATTTTGGAAGTTTCATTAATTTTATGTTTTTATTAATTAACTTGGTTTGCAAACTATGTATAAACATGAAAAACCAAACAAATGATGAGAACCTAACAATTTATTAATTTTTAAAATCTTATTTTGTCATTCTTTTCGTTGAATTTAATTTAAAAATATGTATAAAAAACATCCACGAAAAATAGGAATGATTGGAGACCAATTGTGTTTTAATTTTGTTTGTTATTTATTAATTTATTCTTTCAGATTCATCAAATGCACTGATTACTACATATGTACATACTTTAAGCAAACTTCAACAAAGCTGACTATTTAGCTGACTTTTAGTTAAGTTGAAGTCAAGATTGCGAAAGTGCGAATTAAACAAGGGAGACATAAATAATATTGTGATAAGGAATAAAAAGGAAATCGTGATTCCTCAGGAAGTGAAAAGGAACCGATAATTTAAAAATATTTAAAAGCTCAAGAGAATTAATCAAGCCTTGGAATACAGTCAAATGAAAGAACAGTTTTGGAGATATTTCATCGCTCCCCGAGGGACTGAAGTGATAAAAGCTTAAGTCTATCAGTGTAAGGCGGCAATGAACTAGGGTTATTCGGACATCTCATGAACATTATTATTTTGAATCTAACTTTATATGTAATAAAAGTTGGTATTATGCAAATTTTTATTCTTATTTTCGTATTCATTGCTAGGCCAAATTTCCTCTATGTCGTTTCCGAAGATGTGAACTTAGTGTTCTGATGTAGGTATATGTATACAATACACTACCTACAATACATTGATTTAAAGCTTCAATTTATGCCTCTTGTTTTGTTTCACTCAAAAATATTTTAGTAGGATATGGATGGCTTCTAGAGAATTTTATGTAAAAGCTCATATGTTTAATGCTCCAATCTCAGTGTGACGAATGCATTTGCATAGACAGAGAAATTTTTCTTTAATTAAGAAATTTGCGATTAAAAATTACTTGGGACTTTAAGAAAACATATAACTAATAATGAAAATTTCTCATGGAATACCTATTTTTAATTAAAAAACTCATCTAAAGTAAAATGTATTAATACCAAGTGTAAAACGGTTCAATCCAATCAGAGCCCTGCACGGTGATACCAAAAAGCACAACGAACACAGAATCAATTTATATAAATAAAAGGCGGGGCGGGGTTAACGCTGATTCGATAAGCGTACATAGCCAATGGAATTGAAAAGACCAAAGCATCCGATTCATTCATCCGTTACGGGTACATTCAGCACGAGAGTTCATCGAACATTCATCCGTTGGCATGCGACAGATTACTCGTTGAATTTTCCCCAGCTACACCAGTTGAGATTCCCTGCTTTGCCTTCTTTTACTGAATGGTTCTGTATCTCAGCGGGATACGTGATTCGCTTAGGTGTGCGCTTGAGCTTCAATCACTCAATAGATTCACCGTGCTATTTGTTGATTCGGCAGGTGTCGGCGTCTCTGATTAAGTCCAAAGGAGACTGCCTATAGGCTGGTCAACTTGACAGAAGTTATCCAAAGTGGCGACATGGGGAGGTATTTAAGTTACCTTTACTGGGTAACCCAGTAATTGGGCGACTAAGTACATATTTCATATTGTGAAATTCCGAAAATGCTGATAGCTCCAACGTACTTATCGAAATGAAAACATATGATGGTATTTCGTTTGGAAATGCGGTCTGATAGTTCCTTCAGATAGGTTTTACGAAATTTGTAAGAATCAAATAAAAATATGTTGTGCAGTGTTTGACCACGAGACTACCATATATAACATTAAGGATACCCATACAATAGTTAAAAAGTGCATTGCTGACACGATTTTAAAACATCCGGATTGGTTTGATAATAACCATAATTGCTTTAAGCATCGTTTTCTAATTAAGACTTTATTATATTAGTGCTCTTAAGAAAAATTGTGTATTATTTTTTGACATTTATGAATTACATAAAAAGAAACGAATCACCAAAAATAAAAACATTAGGAATAGTATCGGGTAAAATTTGAAGCTGAAAAATTCGACTTTAAACTAAACTTGCATAAAATTGCGAATAAATTTTCCAATTTTTTAATAGATACTAGCTCAGTGCGTAATTTTCAGCTAAACATCTTGTATGGGCTAACTCATATACATATAGTACATATGTATTCCAGTAGTTTCCTGTTTATCTAATCTAGACAAGAAGACGTAGATCTCCCGAACATAATTATTTTAGAATTTTGGCAAATTTCCCAAATTATAACTAACTAGAAGAAGAAGCTTCAAACGAGTTCCATTTTAAGCTAGTTGTAGAAACGAATACCGCGATAATCAGATCAATTGCCGGTTAGAGGTCAGATTCGCAAACTTTTCTAAGGACAACATTTCACACTTCGCGTTATTAAATACATCTCCACAATTTACCTATTGGCCTCTTCATGGTAGATGGTGGTTAAGTATGGGGATGTCAATAATTTTTTGTTTGAAATTGCATTAGCACAACTCTACCCGGGTCTCTCTGACGAAAATTGGGTCGCCATAAGGAAGGCACAACAGTTGTCGTCCGAACTCGATCTGGTTGCAAACGATACGAAGAAAAAGACAAAACTTACGAAAAAACGACGAAAGTTAAGCACAGACGAGCAACCATCTGAATGGTGGTGGACAATACTTAGGACGCAGAATATAAGAACGGTTTTTTTTACTTAATAGTAATTTTTTTCCTGAATAAACGGTGGCAGGCGAAAAAAGGGAGTGTTGTCGAGCGAATCGAGCGGTTGCAGAAAATTGATCGATTCTGAAGTTAATCGATCGTAAATGACCTCAATTTCCCTTCTTCCTCGCTAGTGCTAACATATGTACATACATATTCGTAACTATCGGGACAGATAGACGCGGCTGCCTCTCGTTTGAGCGATGCCTCTAGAAAGCTATGCGCTTTATTGCTTCTATAGACTGGGATCACCAACCGGCATACCTTAATTTGTTGGTCGCATGCCCAAAGTACGCGCGAGCGCAATTAGCGCGCTGATCGCCAATTAATCAAAATTGATATTGGCGACAAGCAGCACAAGACAATCCATTAGTGAATTTGTTTATTGGAAGCCGGAAAATATCAGGACGTGGAGTTACCGCTGCAAGAATTTTATGATTGTATGGCACATGAATATGTGTCGTTATCATCTTATTTTAGGTCAGCACATTTTAACCAAATGTCACTTCTAAAATGGTTTAAATTCTCAGGTTCTACTCCGTTACGACCTAAGTAAAATTGATGAACATATGTAGATGAAATAGTTTTCGCATTCTAAGTTGTCGTTACCTCAGTTCATTTATAACCTATTTCTATTTTTAAAAACAGTGCCCAGGGCACAAATATACTTATAAATATACAACTTTCATAGATATGTACATTATTATGTAAATATATAGATACATATATGTATTGTATATATATGTACATATTTTTAATTACCTGAAATTGGTTTGAGTCCTTAATCTACTTAATTTAAAAAGAAATCAAGTTTGTTGAATCATAAATTAGTTTAAATTAAATAATTAAAGAATAATTAACGAGCGCTGTTACTCCAACATTTTTAATAGTTTAGAGATATTAGGGTATCCCATAAAAAATACGTTTTTTTCCAATTTCATGAATTCAAAGTTGGAGGAGGACGAGGGAATGTATAGTAAATATACATTGTTCTTATTTTCAATGCAAGTTTTTAAGCAGTTGGAAGTATTCATGTTTCGAGTTTGAATAGAAATGTTTAGGTAGGTATACATATTATGTATTTTATCATTTTCTTGGTACGAATTTCAGAAGGCATTAATTTAAATGGACAGTAATGGTTTCGGTCAGTATGAAAATACAAATTGTATGTTCAATTAAGCATTGGGCTATAAAATATGAGAAATAAAAAAAATAAAAAGGAGAAGTAAAACAACTTGAAAAAGAGTAGCTTAAAAAGTTCTTAAATCGGTAAAAATCTAATTGGGAAGTAAAATGAAAGGAAATGGCAGTAAAATGTAGGCGGTAGGTAGATAAAATGAATGATTGGGGAGTTCTCGACGATCGGTAAAAACAAATAGAAAAAAAAGCGGTCAAGAGCATGTCGGGGCATGATGGTGTAGAGTTCCGTAGCGGCTATAAACGGTAAAATATGAATAATACAATGCTGAATAAAATAATAATGCACCTATATACATGTACATACATACGTATATACATATTTGCGAATACCCATACAAACGAGCGAACAGTTGTTTGAAGCCAAAATAAGCATAACTTGGTCGGCTATATCTCGTAAACTATTTGATTCTAGTAAGTATTATATGTACAATGTGCTAGTATTCTAGACTTTTTCAGACTTTTCCGACATTACGTTCAGGATGATATCTCGGCCGACACAAACCTAATCGAAACTTGCCACTTTGGATTCGAATATTTCAAAAAGGGGGCATAGTTTAGAAAAACAGTTTGAGAAGCCTCATGACTTTGACCTGCTTTGACCTATTGCAAAATTGCGACTTCTAGGAGTAGGTATACGGCAAAGGAGATCTTCTAAAAAGTAGATTTCTTGCGATGACTTCTACGCTTGCATTCCAATTTTAAATAATTATTAAAAATCTTTTTTACTTAAATATAATCCTCAAACAAAAGTTCCGAATTCGAAAGATCATATTTGAGATATTTTTGAAAAATGATTATAAAAGAAAGGTTTATCATAAAAGCTGTTGGTAGTTCAATTGAAAACCTGAATCTTAATCTAGAAATATGAAATATGCATCATTAATATCTTAATAGATGTTTTCAAACAATTTCCCGCACAAGTTTTACGTGGTCGGATTTTCATTCACCTTTTGCCTGTATGAACCCAATTTGACGGAATATTTGTAAAAGTCCTAAAGCTTTTTGTATATTTATAGATACATATAATAGAAATTAAGATTCCAACTTATGTTTAAGTCATGTAATTAGCTCAATCAATCAATCAGCTGAGTTTTAACATATTCCTTAAATTCTTCCCTTTCTTATTTTGGATCGGAAATCAAAATTAACAAAATTTCTCCTTTTACTAAAGATTTGCGAACAAAAACTTTTATTTCAATTCAATTCCAATAATTTGTTTCACAGAATCAATTTATCCCAAAAGAATTTTTCATGATTAAAAATCCTGCGTGTAGAATCGAAGGAATAGTCACCCTTAAAAGAACTTCAATTGCTTTGACTAACTTTAACATTACGAAGTAGGGTACAGACTTTTAAAGTTACCTTGACTATAAAAGTTGGCATCGATATCCGTATAGTAAGCATTGGCAGGATGAGGAGCATAATCACCAGCATAGGGGGGAACCATATCACTAATCACGCCACCACCTGTAGCACCACCATTGGCAACGTTAAAACTGAAATTGTCATAGGACTGCAGCACCATGTTACTTCCGTTGCTGCTGCTGAGGCTGCTATTGACCCCAGCAAAATCGTAGCACTCAATATGATTGTTATTCAAAACAGCGCCGACGAAACCATTGAGCGAAGGAGGGGTGTGCGTCTTCCCAGCTATGGTTCGTGCTTTCGAGAAGTCGTAACCGCATACGGTGACGTCGTTGACGGAGATGTCCTCACGAAGGCACCCGGTCGCAGTCGCACTTGTCTTCTTGTCCGCGTGAATGAGGTTACTCAGAAAGTTCTGCTCATGATCATTGTTAGCGCTTTGATGATGGACAGGTTGCGGGTGGTGGCGGTGCCAAACGTTTTGACTAATTGCAACTGAACTTCACAGGACGATTAAAATCACTTTTGCCCACTCGCTTTCACTTTTCGCACTAATTCGCGTCCATTTAGATTTTTCACTGTTTAAGGCGGGCCAGGATTAAAGTCAAAGAAACGAAACCACTGTACAGTAGAATGATTGTCGTTTCAACGATAAACTATTTGGATGGAATTCGTCACTTTACTTCTAAAATTAGAAGCGGCCATTAATTCGATGCACGAGTTTCTAATTGACTGAGACCATAAAAGGGGCGGTCATTCCTCCACAGGTGTTCCCACTTCACGAAACGAGCAAATTCAAGAAAACATGCATCCAACTTGAGGCGAAAATGCACGTAAATTCTGCAAACAGCACAGTTCTCACGGAGTGTAATTAGGCACAAAGCACGAAACGATGATCGCAGCCTCAAGAAGTGACCAAGCACATTGAGGTATTCTAAATTTTAGTGAAACGACGTGAACGTACGTAACTTTCGCGGACAAATTTGGCATTATCCGGTGTAGAAGTTTGTTCGTTTCTTTTTTTCTTTTTTGTTTGCGCTTTTGTTCTATCTCTAAAAATGTCAACATCCGGTCAGCCAACACACGATCACAAGACCATCTTACACCGCCGCCTCCGTCAATATCCGCTCTTCAACTACCAACGAAGTCCGTCGCAAATGAAAAATTCGAAAAAAGACGAGAAAACCGTCTCGGAGCGAATCCCCTCCAGTTCAATTGTGATCACCTTTTGCTTTACTGCATTTCATGAGACGCGATGAACGCGCCCGCCGCCGTGAACGCGATCGAAATGAATTCTGGACTGCTTGGAAGTGGCTGTTCATTCGTCGAACTGCATTACTCTAGGCAGACTCATTCATAAATTCAAGTGGTGCCTTCCCACTGGAAGTTGGCGATGGATGATGTGCCATGCTGCCTGAACGCAATGTTAGCCCCCCACCCTAGCGAACAATGCTGCTGCTAGTGTTATGTACCACGCCAAACTGAGCTTAAGCAGGAGTTTACGTTTCATCTTTAAGATGTAGGTAAGAAAAGAAGAAGAACCATAAGAAACTAGTTTCACGCGAAATGTCGTAATTAACGTATTAATAAAATATCGAAGGTGGGCGCGAGGGGCGTGCCAGAGGGGTATACACTAAGAATAATTTACCTAGTAATATACATAAAAGTTGATGCAAAGTTTCACCAGGTCTAACAAAGCTTTTTGCTCATATAACCAAACCAACACGCAGCGGGCTGGGTTCATCACCAATTGCTTTGTTCGTTATTTTCGGCAATTTGTGGGTTTTGCTGATTTCGAATGGCCGCGATTAAATAGCTCTGTCTGGGGATGGGTATTTGTTACAAGGTTTAGCGGATTTCGTATTTTGCTGAACTGGTGGCACAATCGTATGATTCATGTAAAAGTTTCTTCCAAATTAAATAAGTTTTTAAATCATGGACGAATCCAAAGTATATGTATATGCCGCATTTTTCAGACTTGTTTGAGTAATCTATGTATATTAAAGGCAAAGAACATTTCGTGCAAAAGTACGCACGTCTGTGAAAAATCAACTATTCGCAAAGAATTTTTTAAAGTTTATAATATTAGGGGTATTCACTCTTCGGTGTATTTTCCTTCAAATAGCAAATTCGTTGTATTTTCTTACAGCGAAGAGTGAGCTCCCTGTAGCAGAATATGAATACACTCTTGTAACATTTCCATCAGCTGATTAAATTGACAGTCATCATTTGATTACTTGACATACGATTTTGAAAAGTATTAAAAATGCCGAGGCAAAGCAAAAAGGCTCAAATTATAAAGTTTTTAATTGATAATGCCGTCGACGAAATATCTCTAATGATATAAGAATAAATCGGACTGAAATTTTAAGGAACAATTTTAAGTGTCAAAAACAGCTGGCAGACAAAAGATGATTTACAAGAGTGTAGCATTCAAAAGCTAGAGGCAAGGCCTATTGTTAACTTTTACATCTATTGCAAGATGTGTCACGTGCATTTTGTTGTTGCACGTTGTATTTGAGTACAATGTAGCATGAATTTGCTATGATACAAGGTCAAATACACCGAAGAGTGAATACCCCTATTATAAATTGCATCAGTGTTTAAACTACATACGAAACAAATTGTTTATAGTTAACTGGTTTTTTTTTTGCAACTAAACTTTTCCTATAGTCTACAAATGAAAGTCTATAAGATCGATCGGATAATATGCGGTACCTATATTAGAAAAAGATCTTGCCGTCTAAATTTTATTTTTAACATGTACTTAATTATGTAACATAACTGTGAGCTGCTGTGAAGTTATTATTTTTACATGTTCCTCCGTCCAGGGCATAAGAGAGTTTAAAAATGGCATTTCAAACCTTCCCACAGTTTAAAGCTGAAACCGTATACGTAGTTAAATACTGTAAACTTATAAAACTTAGCAGAGATATGTACAATTAAGTATTATGAAGTTTATACCGGATAGGAATACTTTTTTATGGCAGATATAGAAACGCAGATCATTCACTCACTATCACTTCAATAGAGAGAGTGATAAGAATATACGTTGCGTACAAGTTTTGAGTTCAAAACGGTGTTCGCCAATTTAAATACCTTAATACTCTTAAGTTTAGCTTTTAGTGCTAAAATACCTTAAAATCTGTTATACCTATCCGCTTTTAAAGAACATCGTTTATAAAGCAATAAAACTTCCGAATATGGAAAGAATGGTATCAAAATCGAATAGCGTAGACCTATATAAATAGTAAAAAATGCATGTTTAATTGTGCGATAATAAAAGGGGTTACTGGCTTGCTATTCTTACCCAACAACCACAACCATACCTAAATTTTAGTACCTTCTACTTGAAAACAATATCACAGTAAGCAGTTGGCAGCTATGAAGAATACTGATGCTATGAAGTTTAACTGAATTATTCTACGTCTGATAAATGAATTGTTCTTTATGTTATTCTTTAATTTTTAATGTAAGTGTAATTAGAAGATCAAGACAAGAAAGTAAGTGAATCATGCCAAAAATACTTGCCCTTAGATTTTAATAGAGAACAACATATTAAAAGAGAACAAAATCTGTGGGGAATGGCTCAGACTGTTTCCTTGTTAGCATAAACTACATTCGTGACTTTTTCAGATGTGTTAAACGAGCAATTTATTTTTATTTCTGAATGATAAAAAAACGCCATGTTTTTAGAGGCAAACTATACTCCATGTGTTACATAGGAAGCCCATAAACCGTGGAGCCGCTTAAAAAGTGTCTTTTGGAAGAGACGCCCTCTGAAGTGGTCAAGTGCATTATATTCTTAATATGTTTTATAAAAATGTCCAAAAGGAATCAGTTCAATAAATATAATGATCTTTTCACACAAAAAAAAAATAAAAAGTGTATTTTCTTCCAATTATGAAACGAAAATTCTTAATACATGACACCTTGGTGCTACCAGATTAAAATTGTCTAAAGCACCTGTTCCTACGTGTTAGA
Organism: Machimus atricapillus; assembly: GCA_933228815.1. NCBI lineage: Eukaryota > Metazoa > Arthropoda > Insecta > Diptera > Asilidae > Machimus > Machimus atricapillus. Next base: position 29,721,141 of record OW121788.1, on the reverse strand, counting down.
TGAAATATAAGCATGTAAGTACATTTTATATGTATTGTATTGTATATTCTATATGCAATAAACTCCGCACGTTCTTTTCATCTTATTTTCAGAGGCCCTTCTTGCAACTGTCGCCGAGATCTGAGACCGCCGTGGGTGTACATCTTCAGAAAACCTTTGGGATTAAATCTAAGAAACTTCACCTCGACGCACCGGATGTGACCTTTCGAGTACTGTTTGCATTGGTTGTATAGTAGGTCGATAGAATGGATAAGAAATAAGATACATATAAAATTCTTTCACTTTGGTGCTGAAAACACTTAAATATGTATACGTCCTGATAAAAACGGAAATGTGAAGAAATAAGGACTGAGTAATTGCAACCCAATCATGACATTATTTTGCCGGTCACCGCTTGATGCAGGTGAGTGGAGAATTGAGTCAAGTGCACACGTGTTCCTGTAGGTCCACCAAAATGTTTATCAACCGGCACCGCTTGCTTGCCTGATACAGGTGTCTAACCTTCTTTGATCAGGGCCTTCGAACCTACCAAAATGCTGGTTGGTGCAGGACAGGGAGCTCAAATTAACAGAAATTGAAATTCACTAACGACTTGGAAACACGCACTTGTGCGGGCACGGCGCAAAGGTTAATGGAACTGCACCCGTGCTGGACAACCAATATGCCTTCGCCCTCCAACTCTATGGGAATTTTCATCATTTTGTACCGCTGCGCTGCGTCGTTTGGCTTTTTTGCCGAAATTGAATTAAGCACTTTTCCCACGGCAACAAAACTTAAAAACTTGAAGGGAAGCGGAGTTTTTTTACACGGCAAAATTCAAACGTGTTGAACTCCCCCTCGTCAGCCGACCTGTATTCTTGCCAGTACTACCGAACACCGCACCGCTGTCTCTTAATTTGTTGTTTTTTTCATTTTAATCTTGTTTATTTTATCATGAATGCACAAAAACGTAAAACCCTCGCTTCAACCCTCCAATATAAATGGCCAAATGCGTTGGGTAAATGCAACGCGCGATCATATTTTACTTGGGTTGTGATGACATTAATGGTGCGCAACACAAGAGAATTGCTCGTCAGCAGTAAGACAATTTCTTAGCACTCTTATGTTTGACTTCTGCATTAGAAGTTTTTTACATTATGTAGGTAAGTAGGGAAGAAGGGCTGAAGTCTCCTTTTGGAGAGTATTAAGGAAGTCTAACGGAAGAAGGTTGCTCTCAATTGCACTAAGCGACGAATATACATACATACAGCAAGAAGGAAAACTTTTTTGTACATTATACCTCTTTGAGCCAAAATTTTGTTATTTCATTTCAAGGCTCTTAGCTTTATGAAAATAACAGCATAATACTTAGAAAAAATAAAAGTAAAATGCTAATTAAAACTCATGCTTTCACATATTCTTCATTAATTGTATATAAATGATTTGGAAAATTAACCAAAAAAATGAACTTACCTTAAACTTAAGTATGTTTAATAAGTTCACGAGTAACAGATTCCCCATTATCACAGATGACAGATCACTGTCGTGATTACGACTACAACTCTTTGTCCTAGCATATATTTACTGTGAGTTAAAGGCCAGCATGTTTTGCACAAGGCCTATTAATAAATATGCGTATATATATTCATATATATAATAATATATATTATCCTATAATCTATCTTTCAGTGCCATTGGTATGTATGTGTAAGGAATATTCAAAAATATACAATTAGAAAGGGTGGAATTTCATTATGCAATAAGAACTAAAGTGCTGCAATCCCAGCAAATTGTCAAATGATTTGAATATCATCTTCGCCCTTAATAATGGCATCAAGAGGGTAAGGGTGAGTTTCTTTAAGCATCCACGAGCTAGGGGACAACATTTTCTTTTTCTTTCTGCTTCATACCTTTTTCCTTTTGTCATATTTACAGCCGAACAACACGTGGTCACACCCCAAAAATTATTGTTCAACATCCGTCCTCGAAGTGCTCTCCGAGAGCGAAGCATATGCACAAATGCCTGTGCAAAGTTCTAAGATGTTCGAATGATATTTATATGAGGAAACACTTTCGCTCTCCCTTGCCTTCCAGGTTTGCAAGCCAAGGTTTTTATCTTTAGGAACACGCAACAAAAAGGAAGGAGGAAAGAGACAAAAGAAAGATATGCTAGTAAACGGAGTTGGATTCGTGAATTGATCCATCAACGTATCTCGTGAAAATATATCAGATTTTTTTCGCCCATTAATTCAAAGACATCCTTGTTCCGATTACACAAAAGAGAGCACGTAAGAACCGCCTCCATTGAACAACAAATTTATGTAGGGAACCTACCAGTTGAAAGGTAAAAAAAATTAATTCTGCGGTGGAAAGGAAGTGAAACCAGATCTTTCGTGATTCGTTAAGTGCCAGAGTGCTGGGAATTCAAGGGTAGCATAAAAACGTTAACAGTGTGTCGTCTCTAACAGCAAGCAGAAAATGTGCAACAGGTTGGAAGAGGTATCATATTCAGCACTCTACCAAAAAACTTCAGATAAGCCTACCATAAACCCCAAGCCATCTAGATTGCTATTATCGTTTGATTCGATTTTAATTAATTAAATTTCTTCAACCTCGAGAAATGTGTTGCGGGAGTAACCCTCTTTGTCTGAGTTGATTTCTTTTCCGCGCCATGCACAAGTTCACTGGATGCGATTCTTATGTTTAAATTAGCTAAAAGTGCACTTTTTAAGTTGCTCTTTTGATGTCAGCCAGCTCAGGCAGCATCAAGTGCGGTTGTGCGAACTCCATCGGGTGGATCCTTTTTTGCACAATTTTAAGGTTTTATTCAATTCCCTTAATAAATGAAGTTAGCATCGCCCGGCTGCTGGAAAAACTCCTCTGATTAGACGGTAAGTGGACGGACCAAAAGGTTGGGCTGCATTTCCGTGTACCTATACACAACAATTTTCAGATAGTCCTTGGTATCCTTTAAGGTTTCCTCTTTTTTAGGTGTAACTCGATTTTTATGTTTTCCCTATACGTATAGTCCCAGAATTTATCTTAGCTATTTTGGGGTGAATTGGGGTAATAATTTGATTTGCCAACAACCGGCGCAATTTGAGAAGAACTTTGCTTGGATAGAAAATTGATTTGTTTTTATACAGGGAGGGGACAAACGAATGAGAGTCCTTACTTAAATTTCCGCAGTATGTTCAGGATGAGGCAAACCTGCGGATTTAAAATGGTGTATTGGCTAACCCCTTTACCAAATACAATGCCTCGGGTAGGGATTTACATAGGTTATAGAACTTGATCTAATGTTTGAAATCTTTATATTTTTATAGAGGAACCAGTAACGGAAAAGCTACAGAATTTCATGATAAAAAGCAATCGATTTTATTTTTATTTTAGATATTTTCCACTCTGGACTGATTAAAGTTTTCGCAAACAAAATTGATCACATGAATAATTTTTTTAAGAGAGGCTATGCGAAATTGTCTTTAATGGTGAAATTCTGGGTGTACTACTCATTAAAAGAGCATTTCTCACAAAGCCAACAAAGATGACGTAATTATGAATAGGTACCTACATTAATTATGGGGCCAACAGAAACTCATAAAGTCCTTACAAGTAGTAATTTCTCTAAACACTCTGAAATTTAGTTTCGTTCTTGTTCATGAGTTATATTTTATGGGACGTTTACAATACTATGTTATGTAAATATCCAATTTAAGTGGCATTCATGAATGTGAGTTGGTTTCGATATAAAAAATATATAAAGACTTTGAAAATAAACATTCATTCACGAATAGTATATATTTTTTCAACATTTTAAATCGTAATCTATTATCTATAATTTAGCAAACCTAATCGTCAATAAATCATTACCAAGGTTATAGCCCACGACACTATTTTAATTAAACTTTTTCTGCGGGCAGTAATTTGGTGAGGATTTTTCAAAATCGTTGGGCGGCTTCGGTAATAAGCCATTAAAAGAAAGCTCCGCCTATTTTCAGATTGTGATAGCGCAGCACACGGGATGTGGCTCCAACAACGAACAAGAAGAAGACTTCTTCGACAAAAGAGATCTCTGAATAAAAGACAAAAACTAAACAGTCTAAATAATAAAAAAGAACAGGCAAAAATTTCTGATCACGTCTGATTGGTCCACACGATGCTGTATTGGCGTGAGCTTTTTCCGACGTGTGAAATCATTTTGTCGCCTATTCTTGTCTCACGTACAAGGAAAGCAATTCCAAGTTCATTTGGCTTTGTTCACTTACCGATTGCACAGCTATGCTATTTCGTGATTGCAGCTCGTTTTTGGACAACAGCAAGGGCTCACGCTCAAGGAGCATTGGTTACCTAGAAGATAGTCGTACTCTGTTCCGTTGGTTCCTGAATCTTTCTGCATTATATTTGATGCAACGCGGTTGTTGCTTGCTAGAGTTCGAAGCATGCACAGGCAATTCATTGAGAAAGCCATATGTACATACTAGACTAGGCACTTTAGTAAATGAGTTGAAAGTCTAACTTAGGCGCGCTGAATAAGTTTCTTTTGGTTCTCGTTTTGTCTTTTTAGTTAACGTGGGCACGGTTTTACATGTGTGCAGTAACATCCGGTCACTATTCATTCAGCCTGTTTCGACCGGATGTATATGCCGGGCCCGTAGATAATAGAAAAAAAAAACTGGCAAGAAAAAGAGGCAAAATATCATAGACAGTCAGGCATTCGAAATAATCGTGGTGTCTGTTGGATGTCAAAATCACGGCAGTGACTATACATACTACTTGCCGCTTCTCTGTGTATAAAAAGTTTTAACCGAATAAAATAAGGATTAAGAAAATCAATTCTCATTGGTTGACCAAAATTTATACTTGGATATTTCTGACACCTGGTTTTGTAATAATTAGATTGGTTTACGAAACTTATCTGATGGATAATTGAGAGCATGGAAGGGAAGCCAAAACGGGTTTTACCGACATTAAAGAAATGTTGGATAATATAACCCGTTAGATTAATACATACATATATGTATGTATAAAATACAATTTGAGAGCAAGTTAAATTAAGTGCACGACTGCAAGTACATATTACTATTTAAATGGCTGTTCATCACACCGGCAGTTTAAAAAGGATTCATGTTAATCAATCTAGTGTCAGTCAGTGTGTTTGAGACATACCTACTATAAATACCTACATATAAAATCTGCGATTTAAATAAAAAAATTTATGTAACGTCAGAGAGCTACAATAATTTATATCGAAGCCCCTTACTACATCTAAGAATTCTGTGTCATAATTCAACAGTTTACAACTCTCTGATGAAAAAGCTAAGCTTATAGCTATTCTTTCCCATTTCAAGATTTTCAATTTTATGCACATTCGCATTTACAACCCAACGGAATTAATTATATGCAAATTGAATGCAGGCGTCGGCCATTCATTATATTTATGAACAAAAGTTTCCAGATATCTAATTTAACCGAAGATGGAAGTAACTGTGTTGTGTATTTTGGTAATAGTCGCAAAACTCTGATTTTGGGGCAAAATAAGTTTCTTTTGCACTTCTATAATTCGTAGACCGCAATATTCACTAGTTCCGCAATTTGTGTTCGCATTGGTTTGTGGTGGCGTGAGTTTATGTTTTTTTTATATTTATTTATATATTTTTTATTTATTTATTTTATGGAGAAGACTACTCTGCTGAATTGTACATTACCATATTAAATACAATCATATCATATATCATACCAAGTTATATACATATACATAAATACATAAGTATAGTAAATGTTTCTTTGTTTATCGTATTATTAGGTATAGAAGCTCTTGAAGGTCCTTCTCATTTCCTAGCGTTATGAATTCTGTTAGGAAAAACAAATGTCATCTGCAGTCAAATAGGGTAATTTTAGGGTACAAATCGACTCCACTGAATCGTCAATTTTTTGGCATATTGAATATGCTAGTTTTAAATTTGAAATTTTCACCCGCTTTTACATAGGTATATATGTACGTATACAGTTCTATTGAAATTCTTTAAAATTGAAAGTTTGGGCACCATCTTGAACTATCAAAGTTGTATAAATACATATACATATGTATGTATGTAAGTCAGCGGTATTTGGAATCCATTTAGTTTTGTTTCCTTGACGATCCCCTGAATTATAGATTTGAGTAGATTTATGTTGAATTCCCCACCTTTTTTAATGACAATTCCTTAAAATGTTCGGTTATGATCTTGAGCCCACAATTACAAATTAAAAATTGGTAGCATGGGTGGAATAAAACATATTCGAAAATAGAAGCGAAAATTAGAGCTATGTAGATATACATATATTCAAGCCCGATTTGTCTTAACTTAATTCAAGATTTGTCCAATTCTTATAGAGGGTTACAATTGCTTATCCTTTAGCCGAAGTTTCTATGCAAATTGATAAGTACGTCGCTTTTTTGTTCTTGTTATGAGGGATTCAAGGCTTTATCTCGGCTTGGTTTGCAAACCAAACAAATGTGTTCACAATCGTTGTCGCTCAGTAAAAGCAAATTATGTCTGTTAATATTTTTGTAGGCTTTAGATACTCAAGGGAATTTTGCTGAGTTAGCCTTATCGATAAAATGGTCTGGAAACATCTAGTGGCAACTGGTGGTTTATGCGATAAAAATTGGCCTTAGCCATTCGCTTGTTTTCTGTTTTGATTGCTGCTTGCTGCTGATTACTCAAACAATTAAAAATAGTTTCGGTTTATTTTGTTTAAGCGACTACATGCAGCTAGATCGCTTGAAAACTACATTGAGTGGCTTGTAAAACTATTGTTGTCAGTAAAAATTGAAATAGTTGTAAAAGTTATTCTTTTAGTCACATTTGCCATAAAGTGAAAAAGAATAATTTGTAAGATTACTCCAGAACAGTTTGCTTTGCTATTGGGGTCTCTAAAGACACTAATCAACTTCCTGTACTGAGTGGCTTTAGGAAAAAGTAAATATTCTAGAAGTCACCGTACACGTAATTTCCAAAATGTAATTCCCTCACACTCTTTAAAAAAAGTAGAGTTTGATGGTACACAGTGTATAACGCTTAAGGTTAAAATTAATATTGGAATGTGAAATTCGCTACCCAATTTAAATTTATCATTTTAAAAAACAAATATTTTTATTACAAACATAAATATAAGTTTCGAAAATTGAAATATATGTATGTATTATATATAACTAGGAAATGTTTTTATGGCTTTGATTGGAACCTACGGACCTACGTATCCCTGTTTCTTACTTCTAAGTCTAGGACTAACTATGGCTATTTTCAACCCGTTAATCGTGTGTTTGAATGTTAATAAGCACGCTTATTTTTTGATACAAATCTTACTAAGCAAAAACTAAAAAAAATTGCTGTTTAATTCTTTCGCATGCGATGGTTTGGTTTGTCTTATTAACACCAGACCAGATCAGTTTCATGCAAGGGATTAATTTCTTCTGCAGCTTGAACTAAGCTGGTGGTCTTTAAAAATAAAATTGCTTTGCTATTGTAGGTATAGCTATACTATAGGAAACTTTGTAATTAAACGTAATTTTTTAATCCGTGTTAAAAATAACAATTCACAAAGATACCAAATGCGGTAAAAACTTTTACGTGCTTTTCTTCGTCTACCTTGAAAATATTAATCCTTGCGCTACACATGGGGTGAAGAAATCTTTTCTGGTGCACTTAAGAATTTTTAGCTACATAATTATTATATTATTCCTACAATTATTTTGAACACTTGATCTAATCTTCGAAGTTGGCATTGCCAATTTAAGTTTGCCATCAAAGTTGTCTCTCTAAAGTCGAAATTCACATCATAAATATTTAAAATCGAAATTTACCATACATTGGTGCAACACTTATGACTACCTACTGAGGTACAGCACCTTTGAACGGTTTTTAATTTTACGACCTTTTCCAACGTGTAATTCGATTTTTAATTCTTGTAACATGTTTCAATGGTACTTTGTCCCTCATTCATCGACCTGTAACCACTGCAAGGCTCCGCAATAATATTTCAAAGAAGAAATCAGCTGTGTTGTGTAATCATCAAAAAATTATTATTTAAGCTAGAAAACAGAAAAAACTGAAATAATATCGAAAGAGGTGAAAATACCTTCTGATTTCATTTTCGAAATCATCCCATATCTGCCGTCAAGCCACGGTCGTAGAGGAATCTTGCCTAATGGCTGACTGAGACGTTCTTCTCTAGGCCAGTTACGTCGGCATATTTTGCCTGAAGTCATAGGGTGTTCTGTCAAGCATGTACAAATTTTACGCACCCGTGAACTGTTTAAAAATACATGTTAAAACGCGGACTGGAGTTTCGTAGACAAACGAAAATACCACTGAAACTCCAGAGAAGTCCATTGTGATTCAATTATTTTATGTAGCCTTCATTCCTCCCCGGTGCCACGAACACCCACGTTTTGAGGTTAGGTTCGAGCAGTTTATAAAAATCTTGAAGCAATAACTTCTGTTTGGATTGCCATCTCGCTTCTTTACTGATCCGCCACTTAGAACAGTCACTTAGAGACTGACAACGCCTTTTATTTTTGCATTATTTTTGCAGACAACAACTGCACTTTTTTAATGTTCTCATTTGCCCACCTTTAGTGGTATCGTGCGAGTATTTTTAAAACAGTAGCCTAGTTATTTGTCCAACCAAAACGTCTGCTTGATGTGATGAACTATTGCTCGCCAGTCGAGTGCCTGTTTATTAAATTTATGATGTAACCCTACCCACACACCCCAGCAGAACTTTCCTTAACGGGGAGGATGATTGCATGTATGTGCATGACTTCATAAGGTAATTATTTTGATAAATTAACATCAGCTCTCTGCGACTCGGCATGATTTTCGTCTTAACGTCGTTTTCGTCACTTTTACGTTGCGTGTCGATTTCGCGGCTTATTGTCATTGGGTTAGTGAGCACCAGGTGAGGCAAATGCAAACAAAACGTTACTTCCATTTTCTGTTAGCTTTTGGAATAATTGTGGGAAATACTCAACTTAAAATGTCTCAGGGGACAATGAAAAGTGTGAATAGATAAATACTCTTTTAAAGCAAGATATATGTATGTAAAGTATATTCAGCGCCCCTCTCCTATCCTTTAACAATGAGTTCCATAAATATTTTGTATAGAGCTTTAGTGAGCTAAATTCTCTAAGTATAGCTTTTATTAACTTTTTCTAGTAGCTTTAATAGTGAAACAGTTTTAAGCCGACAAGACAAAAATGTGTTAGAGGTGGACTATGATAACTTTACTTTTAAATTTATGAAAAAATATGCACAAAGGCTTTCCGTCCTGATTAAAAATGTTTACTTTTTGCACATTTATTGCTTCGATAATATCCTAACTTTAAATGTTTATTTTAATTTTAAAAAGGCGTGATGCGGGCGTGTAGCAGGCGTCTCTATGACCTTACTTTTTCAAAAATGCTACGGGTCCGAATCGAGCGTATATCGGGCGCTTGTTCAATTCCGGACGTGTTGCAGGCTCGGTTTGGGCCTATTTACTTCTTTTTTCCCCATTTTTAAAAATTTTAGATCAAGAAGGCAAGGGTAAAAAAAGTTGAACTCTCTCGATTTAATAAATAATTCAGCTCTTTCAAGATAACTAGGAGATTTTAATCCCGAAAAATCGTTTTTATACTGATGTCCAAACTCTCCACGTATTGTAAAAAAAATACCTAGTATACATGGTTCTGAACCAAGTTTGACCTGTTATAACATTTATCCAAATAACGTCTTGGTTAGTGGCTAAAGAGATTAATGCAGTAAACCTAGCACCTTACCGACTGGCAATACATTAATTTGTTGTGTTCTGACTATTGGTAACCGTCCAGCGATATATTAACGGGTTTTTAACCATTGAAGTAAATAAATGTACAACATGAATCTTCTTTTTCGAGAAATTAACTAAAGAGTATGTGTACATACTCGTAAGTTTTAAACAACACAATTTTACCCGCCGTATATTTAAAAGTTGCTTTAAAAAAGCTGTCGGTATTAAAATGAGTCCGATAGAAAATTTGAAGATCTGCTCTTACACATTGTATAGCAATAGAATAGCATTAAAAACTTGTAGAATATCCAAAGGCACAATTTCTCCGCGATACAAGCCAAAGGACGCACTATTTGTAAATTATTATAAATGAATGGCTAAAGTGGGACAGGTGATTAAAAATTATTATGGTTCGTAAGGGAGTATTCATCATTTACAATGGGATTATCCTTTGATTGATCTTTGTTGCACAATGCTGCTTCTAATTTACAGGCATTCATATGTGAACAAAATGGCATTCCATTGTTTCAAAGGTTTAGTAAATATGGCAGAACTGAGAGACCATCTGTTAGTCCCCTGATCCATTTAATGTATAAATAACAATCCTGAATCATTTTTTTTAAATTCTAGTTAGCTGACTACAAATTTTTAATTATAATAAACCTAGAGAAAATATAGTATACCATTCGCTAAAACAAATAGCAAACTTACTTTTAAACGAAAACATAGCAAATAGCTATAGCATAACCATCTCGGAATAGTTTTGCTGCCGTTGAACTCAAAATTTAAAAATAAGGATAATATCTACTGAACACCTTCACCTCACATAATTATTAACATTTTTAAAGTCTAATATCATTAAATGTGGTTTAAAATATCATCTCTTTGGGCTCAGATAATCATTTTAAAAATTACGGCAGATTAGATGGGATTGTTAAAATAGCCTCCCACCTTTCACAGCAAGTGGAACGCCAATATTAAATTAATTACGATGTATATTTATCAGTCAATACCTATATGCAAATCGTATTGTCAAATCAGATAACGACTACAACAGATTAGAGTAGCTTCCTTTGTTTTGTAACCTAAAAAGGCTAAAAAACTTCATTTTTTATGGTTATTTCATAAGTTTGCATTGTGCCAATACCGTCAAAAATACATAGATAAAAGGAGTCAAAAACAAACATCTAAATGCAAAAGCAAAGCCGAAACATCACGCACACTGTTGAATAAATTTTGGTTGCTGTCAGCGATTAGTTTTAATTTCTCGACAATTTATTGAACTCCCACACTTTTGGATATCGATGGTCTTTGGCGTCGTTGGGCAAGCTAATTAGTCAGCTTGTTATATTTAATCTGGTACCAGACCTGTTAACAGAAAATAGACAATTAACACTTCTTTTGCGCGACAGAGGAAAGATGGACTAGAGAAAAAAATTCATACATATTCAGCGCTGAGGTTGCGGGGTCATGAATAATTTTCCAAAAATTCTCTAAGACTCTTCTTCTAGAGCTAGAAAATTGTTTTTTTCGAAGTTTCAGCAGAGATCGAGCAGAATGCCGCACCATGCCTACGTCCATAATGGGGAAGACAAGAGGATATCACTTCCAAGATAGCGATCACATTGAAGCGGGCATGTCCGATTAACAAGACTTTTTGGGCTATTAATTTACTTTGATTATCACCCAATCAAAATTCCAGATCGCAGTGGCGACAAAAGTAATGAGTTGTTGGTCTTTAGCACCGTGGAGATGGACGCAGATATAGCCCGTGCCGTCTTAGAGTGCCACCCGTAGTGGTGCTATTGTCCGATGTCTCAGCATCCAGCCGAAATGCGATATGGACCCTAGAAAACGTACATATTTCTGTCACTAAGCCGCGTCATAATTAGATGCGTCGAGCTCATTAATCAGACATTTTGAACATGGTAATTGATTTCAAAAGCTAATAGATTTTTCTACTTAATTTGCTGCACTTATACGGGCGCTTCTGCTAATAAAGAATTTCTTCTCCTACTCGAAAGACTTGTTGGACGTGTTTTAAAAATTATAGTAAAAGAAAACATCTATTATAAAGAAGTAATCATTACAATTTTTTTGCACTTCACCAAATTTCTTTATGCACAATCTATACATAGGTATGTATAACAAAAAATTTCTGTTATAGCCATAGCTAATTTGTGGACAAAAGTAAGGGGGTCGTTGTAGCGAAGCAAATGAATGAGTATAAATTATTGCTCATTGGTTAGGTGGGTTAAAAACAGCATCCTGTTTAGCTTTTTATGTAAGTGAAAATTTATAGGATGCTTAAAAATATAGTCTACATTATTATTAAGTATATGTAATTTTACTTGTTTTAGAAAATGTAGGTACAAAGTACAAGGAAAAGAGACTTACATACTGCGAATGATACATTTTTGTGAGTTTTAACCCTAATTAGGGTTAGGGTTTAATTTTGATAGTAAATGCAAAATTAGTGGATTCGAAATACTTTTGTTCGCCATACTACAGCCGCCAATTTGAATTGAAAAGTGGATACGCGCAATTAGGTTCTCCAAAAAGTTACAAATACCAATGTTCACAGCAATCCATTGAAACCTACAATTTGTTGGCCGCAGTCATTTTGTAGATTAATTGGCGTACGTAGGGCTTTCAATCAAAATATGAAAATTATCGCACGTAGTATTTAGGAGAGTTTGAACAACAATCAAATAAACGTTCGATTTTATTATATACATACATATATTATATGCACATCTGAATAGTTCATACATACATACATATGTATATGGGTTGAAATTGCATGGGGTTATGCTACGGGTTGTTCTCAGTCGGCACTGCGTTCAAGATGTAAGACATCTTGACAATTCAAGAGATATCACGTGTCTTTTCGAGCAAATCCAGGGAGATCAGTTTGAGCCTATCGGCGCAAGAAAAAAGGTTCGAACAGTCAATCTAAGACAGATCACGAAGATATTTTCATCACATCAACACTATTACGCACCGAGTAAAATGGGGCCCAAATAGGGCTAGCATAGGTATACACCAAAATGTGCCTATACAAAGATACACTACAAAAGCTTGATACTTTGTTGATCGTCAAATTCTTTGGAACATTTTTTATAAAGCCTATAAGGTGAATTGTACAGATTTATCTTACTTATTAACAAAATGAGTTTATGACATAATTAATTTCCACTTTCCTTAATTGTCCGGCATTATATGTATGTACCTAGTAAATCGATTGATTGTCTTATTTGAGCACCTTCAGTGTTTAGTGTGTCTTCTCCCGGTGAATATAAATGTTAAGACTTGAGATCGCCTATGAGGAACCTTCTACGTAAAAGATCAGTAGCTCGTTAGACCTTGTATTTATTTAATCTTTTTTCGTGGTCAAAACACATTTGAAATCAAAGTTTTATGGATGCTATTAATATCGAACATCGATTAATCTAAGTTTTGTCGTCGTTTCCTATTCGAATTGATTTGAAAACGATCGTCTTAATGACTACCGAAACATTTGTGAGCCACGTAAATTATCTCAAGCCCTTCAGTTTCATATAATACCACATCTTAACAGAAGCTGAATCACTTGGGTAGAGTTGTGTTTTAAGCGTTTTGATAAAGTTAGCAGTTCTACGTGCAATATATCTTTTGACAAATTTTATGTAGGTACAGATGATTTTTATTGTACCACCCGAAGATTTGAGTTTTAGAGACCTGACCTGGAATTCTTGTAGAAGTATGAGAGAGAAAAAAATGCAACACAATTAAGCATCACGTTAATGGTCACTGAAGCATTCGGTATGAAAATTCTTTATGTGGTCTCGTTATATACATATACAATATACATACATACATGTATGTAAATATGTAACTTATAGCAGTTTGCGAGGTGGCTGCAACTGCATATTTTAAATGTATAAAAGAATGAAATTTAGATATACATATACATATGTATATGTATATGCCAGTCCTATTTACGTTTGCCTATTATATTGGGTCGAGATTAGCAAGAGCCCATAAAAATCGCAATACATACCTATACAGAATAAACAATTTGATTTTTTAATAAATATAAATCTTTTAATTTGATCATTGATTGATTCATGGGACGGAATTTAAAGAGTTATTTTGTTTATAATAAAATCATTAAAAAAATTGATCTTTTTTGTTTTATTGTTTTCCGATACAAATATGTGCTTGGCTGTGTACTTATTAATATCCCAGTAGGTTCGGTGATATGTGCAGAAGTTGTGCTGTTAAACTTATTAATTTAAAAAACAAATGTGTGGTTGTATAAGTATCTATAAATTATTTTGATAGAACATGTTTAAGTTATTTTTTATACTTCGTATGTCAATTTTTGCGGTATTTTAATTTAGAATTTGCTCGAATCACACAATTTATGTAAAAAGGTAAGGATTTAATACCTAAGTATAAACTTGTTTTTTTTCCAATTTCTTTAATTTTCGGTAGGTTCATTGATATGAAGTAGTAAAAAATATTCAAGAATAAAACTGAATTATGTCTAATTTTTGTCTTTTCGAATGCATCTCTCTGCGTTCACACTAGCTTTTGGGGAAACTTTTTTGAAAACGTCTCTCCAATGAAAGAAAGATAAATTAAAATTCTTTTGTTTCATGGTGGACAATGATATTTTCAAAATTTTAAAATGAAATACTTTGGATACTAGTTGCGAACGACAACAAATTTTTACACATTTGTCACTTCTAGTTTCTAAAGCTGAAAGAAATATTCCTGTAAAAATCTCTGGAGACCTCAAACTGGTCTGTTGCGTAATTTATTAGATATTAAAACCGCACTAGGCGATCATATCCGACCCTATAAGTTTTGAGTAATTTCACAACATGACAACCGATCGGTGTTTGACTTTAACAGTTTCGACTGCACATTACTTTCTTTAAAACAAATATCACCATCGTACTGCCATCAATCATCCCCCATTGGCCCAGAGCTTTTGCCTTATATTTAAAATAAAATTTACAAAATTCCTGCTGTGCTTGGTAAAGACACCAATTAAAAATACTAATTTTTGTTGAAAACAGTACCTAAAATTTAAATAAGAATTGTTAAAACGCGATTTCAATTGGAAAGAATACTAGGTCCGGCAGGTTTATCGTTTGCCCTCATCCGTTTACTTCCCTTCGTAGTTATATAAACGCCAGTTAGGACTTGAGTCATACAAAACCAAATGAAATTTTATGCGCATGCGTAATTAATTAAAGTCACACAAGGCACTGTGTGAACGACTTTGAATTTTACGAGAAAGGTATATTCAGATAATAATTATTTGCTACGGGGAACCAACAAAAGCCCAGCACTGCTACTGCGAGTTCGATTAAAACTTAAAATGTCAACAATCAAAAAGAGAGAAATAATGGAAATTGCAGAAAAACCAGAAATATTGAGCTGCTCATCGACGGCAATCGGAGCCGGTCTTATCTGATCGGATCAATGCCTTAGGACCCAAGTGGACGAAAACCATTTCCCGGTGATAAATTGCTTCCTGAATTCGATTTTAGGGTTCTACTTTCACTTTTCCCACAGATGCATCAAGGCAAGTTCACATTTGCGTGAATTACGAGTTGGGCACTATTGCTGCTATATAAAGGGTTGTCAAGAATTCAGTAATTTTTAGCACAGATGTTATATATATGTATATATATATTGTATATATATAATGTAGATATAAGTATATAATAATGAAAAGAGATAAATATAGTAATAGTTATATGCATACATAAATGCAAATATAGCTATTGATAACGTTATAAATATACATATGTATCTATAGATAGTAAAAATTTAGGTATACTTAGCTGTTTATCTGCACTTTTATTCAAAATAATTTTCTGAGGATACAACGCTTAAACTGGTGGCCAAACCTTTCATAGAACATACCTTTTGAAAGATGAGAGCGGAAGTACTTAAACAGACGCCAATCAAACATAAAGAATTGAAAATTTCCCCAAGACTTGTTTTATAGATTTGTTTTTGTTAACAGTGATCCTCCATTACAATTTTTGTAACCCATCTATTCCACCCTCTAAAATGGCTGGCTCTGGCAAGTTTGCTTTTTGCTTTTTACCGAGCTCGTCTTAGGGTGAAGGGCCTCCATTGGGACGAGTCGCAACGGTCTTGAATGAATTGGAAATTGAAATTCAAAACCAGGAATTACGCACGTGTTTGGATCAAGTTGTTTAATAGCGTCTGGAATAGACTCAATTTCTTTTTTGTAGTTGTTGCAACGCCTTGTTCTTGTGACCACTTCCACACGAGCGTTTCATTAAGTATTCTGTGCATGCGCGCCGTAATTTTGAATGCTTTCTTATATTGCACTTTTACAATTCAACAGCCAATATTTCTTTGCTTTATTTACTATTTACTCATTCACTGAAGCAAAAGGTAATCCTTGAAAAAATTAGACAGTCTTGAATCTAGGGACACGGTTGAATGTCTGATCAGCTAAAACATATGAAAAAACGATTCAAAAAGAAAAAGGAGAATCGTCCGGGCCATACTTAGGAACCACTTCCTGTGCCACCGGTGTTGTGTTGAATGCGTCATGTCTGGTTTTTTCACCTACCTGGACACGTTCGAATCATTTGTCATTTTTTATTGCTGGACGATTGCTTATTCTATTAATTTTTCAATACCATCAATATTTTATTTTTTTAGTTCCGATCTTTGGTTAATTACAATTTTATAATCTTCAAGCTGCACTAATATCTTTTCAAGTTATATAGTAAAGGCGAAATGGGATTTCAAGCTTCTTTTGATATAAGATGTTGCGACACAACAATTTTCAGTTTTTACATGTTGGCATTAAATTCAGCACTCTTTAGAGGCAAGTGTAAATAAGTTTTCTTAAAGATCAGATCCTCCCACACGCGAGGTATATTACTATTTAAATTATTTTCTGCGATTCTCCTTTGGTTTTGACGCTTATAAATTGCCATGTGTAGGTTATTAACTTTTTCTCTTAGTTTCATGCTTTCTCGAAATCTTTATTTCTTAAAATTAACTATGAAAGTTGGACTTTAACAGTTTATTCAATTACGTGTAGTTTGAGAATTTCCGTAATAAAATAATTGTAAAGGAATCGAATCACGCAAATGGTATGCTACTTCAATCGTTACCAACGTAGTATATCATCAATTAATCTTTTCATATATATTTACTTATGTAACATGCAGATTATTAGTACAAAGGTGAACTGTAAGGGTTAAACGAGTTTCTAGGTAATCGTTTTTGTAGTATACACGTTTAAAAGTAAAACTAATAAAAAAAATATATATATATACATACATATATGTACTATATAATATTAATATACTTATACTGAATGCGCCTTGATCAATTTTCAGAAATAAAAGTGAAAAAAGAGTAATAAAATAAAAATGTAATATGGAGGTACATGTTTGTGTTTTAGTATGATTTTTAACAATTGACAGGAAGTATTATTTTACGAAGAAACATTAACAACCAACGCAGTAATTTAAATTACCTGCCAGGTTCAATTAAATCATTATCTTATAAGACTGAAAAAACCTTCTTGATATCCGTCCGTTCTGAGCAAAGATTAGAAAGGCACCGAAAAGCCATCTTTTCTATATTTCGCCACAATTGTCCGAAAATTGGACGCTGCATAGTGCACAGCCGATGTTTGGCGCCTCAAAGCTGGGCATTCGTGGGATATAATACGCGACAATATATGAATTTTGGTAATATTCGGCGTCATTGTGGCGTCAGGCAATTAACGAGACTGAACTGAAGAGCCTCCCATGCAGTAAAGGCGTGTATCCGCAGGTGGGCATCAAAATTTTACGCTGGTATTAATTTCATTACATTAAGGAAGGTCATACTGTCGACAGATTTCTTTGACCAGCATTCACGTGCCGCTGAGCAAGAAATCGATTTGTTCCAATTAAGGCGTATCGGCGCATGCCATGGGGATTACCGAAGCTTGTTAAGAACTTTAAAGAGAATCATCTTGAATAGTGTTATAATGAAACTGAACGCAGTTTTCCTCAACGAATATATGTATCTTCTGAAAACGTCGACAAAACTGCAGCCGACTGCTGTGGTTTGCGTTGCTTGTTACCCATTGTGGAGACTTTTTGTTTCTATAGCTTGAACAAGCCAGTGGTTTTTTATTATAATTTCGTAGTTTATTGCCTTAATTTAGAGATTTTCTACTATTGTGTGTGTATGGTGAAGTGTTCACCCAACACACATGCCGAGAATTTTATTCGAGGTGTTGTTCTGAGTCCCGCGATTCGTCCGTCATTTAAGTTCTTTGTTTCGAACTACCTCAACCGTGACCGTCTGATTATATGATAATATGCAGAGTAGGTGAACGCATCAGTGTCAGGTATGCGTTTTTTGATTTTCCTTCGTTTTATTTGAAAAAAAAAATGAAAATAAAAAATTACGTCCGTGATGGCCAAAGTTTCTCTTTTTATAATTATTTATTGCTATAGCGATATCGCAAACTACGACGTACTTTAGTTACCTTGTTACCTTCAGTAAAACGATTTTTAAAATAACGGAATGTAGATAAATCATAATATAATCAAATCATTACTTACCACTCTGATGAATTGAGTAGCTGCTTTTATCACTAGAGTAATCCTGCGGTAAGTGACTCGAATTTAACCTTTGATTTCCTAAAAAGTCGGCTATATCTGGACCACATACTGTTTCAAATGAATTTGAATGTATATCTTCTATAGGTTTTTCACAATCTGAAATTAGAAGAGTGGACATTATGATTTATCGGCAATTGAAATTAGGAAGAGGGCAAAAAAACATTAAGTAGGCATAGCTACATATTTGTGAATTAAATCTTCTAAAAGAATAAAAAAAACATATTTCTTTCTTTACACATACATACATATATACAATTTTAGCAATATAGTCATGTCAAATTTTGTATCATTGAAACGTTACTGTTCGTTAACCTCGCTACGTTACAGTAACGCCACCGACGTAATTGGCACCAAAACCATTGTTTTAAAGACTTTGTATGATTTTATGAAGTCTTCTACATCAAAACAACTTTGGTTTACAAATTTAATAAAATAATTTGTTAAAATACATGTATATTATCTATGATTTTATTAAACATTCTATATTATATAACTATTATTATTATACCCCAACTTACGCGGCTATCGCCCGGTCCGACCTATCGCGTAAATTCGGGGTATTACTGTACTTCGCCCATGAGTGGTATGAAATGAAAAGTATCGATACTTTTCAAAAGTTTTTACAACCACGGTAGAACAAAATATAAAAAATTAATTGCATTCGTTTTAGACACATTGTTTACATTACACTTAGTTTGAATGAACTACTGTAAGACGTGTAATGTTGATAGCAAATAATATTTTCCCGATATGTATGCAATAATTATACAAAACTGGGTAAAAGAAATTATATATATGTCAAACATGCGTTTAAGTGCTCTACATTTTATGGAAAGATACTGAGTTCTTTTGAAGATTACCCATTTATAATGATAAAATTGTATAGATATACATGAATGTTTTTATTTTTAGACATTTTTTTTATCATAAATTGAAAACTATGAAGCGTAAAACGAAATGAAAACTATATGAACATATATATACAAATGAAGCTATACTATGAAGCGAAAAATGAAATGAAAACTATATGAAAATACACAAATGAAGCTTTTTCATACCATACTAATCGAATAAAAACCGGTAAAATTTGAGTTCCTTGGACGTCAAAGGCTGCTGCTATATACTATCAAAAACTAATTACTTAAGTCACAGATTCCTATGTATTCTCTACCGATCTTGATAAAGAAAGTTTCAAAATGGGGCGAGACACAAGGGGAGAGGAAAGATACGTTTTCTTGGCTGGTTGACCAATTTAAACCAATAGATATATCCATTTTTGTTACGGAACTTTTGAATTTGATATGAATATGACATGATCTAACTCATTTGAAAGGTCATATTTTATGATACCAATTAAGTATAAGTAGTCACTGGGATAAACGAAATATATTAATGAGCTCCAACGACAACTGACTTACGAAGTTATGATGTGCCCACGCTCTGTTTATATACTGTACTTTGAAAATCACTGTTGAAAAATCTTGAATTCTTGTTTTCATGTAAATTGGTTTGTGAGACCTACTGCGATGTACCAATTACATATATGCAAAAGTATCGGCAGCAAGTATTGATAGAAGCTAAAGTATCTAAATTATAAAGCATACTTGCATAATATGCAAATCTCATTTACATTACTACGCCAACTTAAAACCCGTATTTCCAAATCAATGAAATTAATGGCAATTGTCCTCCATAGCAATTTTAAATTTACAAGAATAAGAACAAAGCACAAGACAATCTCCACCCTACGTCGAACTGCATCAACTTCATTTTCAAGCAATGCCGCAGCAAAAGACCTTTAACAGACTAAAGTCATAAATCGAAACCACTCGTTTTTGATGACATCTCTTTTTTGATGTTTAATAAGTCCAAATTGAAGAATAAAAGACGCAGAGCGCCTCGCCTGACCTTTCATCTCGAAAAATGGACAATTTAGCGAGGCCCGCATATTTTGACACAATTCGCTACTTTGGAGCTGTAGTTCATACATACATATATAAACATGCGCAAATCAGAGGGTTTAATGGAACTAACATTCGGTTCTGAATAGCCCTTAATTTACTCCGAGATTTTCAACAAGAGACTGAAAGTAAATCATAATAAGTACTCCTAATTGAAAGTAAGTAAATAAGTAAGAAGATAAGTTTCAAGTTTTTTTAATAAATATGTAGCACCGAAATGAAGAACACATTTTCACAAATAAACATGAATTGTTAAAGAGAATATATATAGTAAGACTTTCGAGGAGAATAATCACTTACCTTTCTGTAATATTTCTAAATGTTCCCAGAGTATGTCACCTGTAAATGGTGGTGCTATGGCCAAGAATTTTTCACGTCCCAAAGCAACCATATCACGTCCTCTCATCTTAATGAATGGCTCAAGATTCATTGATTCGAGGGAGAATTCTTTGGTAGCCCAATTAAGCCAATAAATCACATGTTGCTCTGACCATTGCCGTGGATCTGCAAAATAAAACATGTGCAATATCTTCAATGAAAAATTAACAAAATTGAACTGTTCGTCAAAATCAAGCTAATAAGTTTGCAGTCTACATACGTTACTCAGCTACTATATGTAATTTTGGTAATTTGAAAATTAAGTCAAAAAATTCAAATAGCTTTCTATCATGTAAAAGGAAAATCACAAAATCTTTTAGAGAGAAATTCAAGGCGAGAGTATGCGGCAATTATATAGAGTCACACCTAGACTGACCTTATTGATAGGTTTGAAGTGGTACAAACTACAAAGATCGTTTACGAAATTCGGCTTTATCCTCCTATGAGACAAGGCGTTTGCTATTTGGTTTATTATCTCTTCACTACAGGCGTGATTGCTCCTGCGCTATGTTCATTAAGGATTTGTTATGCAGTGAGATAAATTTCAATCTATCTAAATATGTAACGTGACGGCTTTTAAAATTCAATTCAATGTAAAATTTGCTGAACCATATAGGAAAATAAAAACAACACAGCTACGTATTATTAGATCTATTATCTTCAAAGCTCCTTATTCTTATACCTATGATCTGTATCTTCCTCATTAAAAGCAACTTTTATAATTTTTCACCCACTTCTAATTACCGCATGGATTTGAAGCTTTGATTTTGTATCCATATTTTAGGCCTCGAAATATATATGTAACTAACAAAAAAAAAACACTTTTTTTTATAGTGTAACATATCGATCTTATTTTTTTATAACATTGTAACTATTAGTTACATAAAAACATTCGGACCCATTACAATAACTTTCAAATGGAAAGTTAAATATGTACATAAATACATCTTTTAAAACCCGTAAGGATCATGTTTTGGAGCTTAATAATCATTATTACCTACAAGTCAAAAAGAAACATAACTAACAACAAATTTATTCCCTTTGCTTTACAAATCTATAAACTCTTGATAGATAAATAAGCATTTTTGAAGATTTACAAAGAATAGATTGGGGTTGGCTCTGAAGCACTGAGTGTACACAAAACATAAGGGCATGCAAACAATGCTCACAATAAAAACTGACTTGACTTCGTGATTCTGAATATAAGGCACTACAGAATTGTGACATTGTAGAAAAATTGCGTCATTTTTATAACCGCGTTGTATAAGTACCGTGCAGTAGGAAAAATTCCGCAATTTTTCCAACCGCGTTGTAGCGAAATCGCGATGTAAAAGTACCACGTTGTAGGGGGTATACCTGTAGTTACAAAATCATCAATGAAATGCAAAATTTAATATATGTATATTCTATTATTACGTATACATACATATACTAAATCATATACACACATATCACGCTGACTATACATTCAAAACATCATATAATGACGACAACTTGCACAAGCTTTTAATCCGATTTTTCGGATAAGAAACTTTAAGTGTTATCTATCAATAATGTTACTAGTATAAGACGTAAAAGAATTTATTTTGGGAAAGAGAGAAACTGAATCGAAGGAGTTAACCCATTTAGAAGGTTTGAAGGCAGATCCTCGTCGACGAGAGAAAATTTCAGAATGCTAGAATACATTGTGTAATTTTATTCAAATGTATTTTTTCATCATGGAGCCGGCCCAATCGATAGAAAATGATTTATCTCTAATTAGGGCGATCTTTGCCGGTAAACATTCTTTCTTTGCTGTTTTTCCTGACCTACTTGATTATGTGTATGTATTTCCCCTTCCGTTGAATAACAAAGTGGGCCTTCCTCACCTTCCCGAGTAATATTAACTCATTTATTTCCTAGAAAGTTAAACAATTCTTTGCGATCCCAGAATGCATTAGAATAGAAATATACTAATAAGTAGCCTTTTATGTATCTAGCTCTTTGAAGGAATAAAAACAACAACCAATGAATAAATAGCGACCAGACTGCGGGTGGAAGCGATGATTGTGGTTTGTCTCCCAAATTCACTGCTGTTTCTACACTGGAATGCGCAGATGTGTTTCAGAATATTACCATATATCCGGATAGTGGTATGATGGTGGTACCTTTACAAGATCTTTAAGCTTTAAGAAAATATTTACCTTTGGTTATATTGCAATTCTGAACCTCCTTTTCCCATGAAGCAAACGATGCCTTTAGGACTTCAGCGAGTTTTTTGTTTGTTCCCGGTGTTAGCGGTGGCATCTGTGTTGGTACATCTATAAAAGAAAAAAGAATAAAATAAATACAATGATATAAAGTAAGATACCAAAAGCAGGTGGGAAAATATGAAACATACAACTTGAAAATCTTTATTTTAAGTCTTCTTTCTTCAGGAAAGCACGACTATAATTTTCAATTTAAAACTAAACGATTTTATCTTAGGATGCATTTCAAATTAAATTGCAAAATTGCGTTCCAACCGACGACGTTGCGCTCCGGAAGGCTCAAAGAATTTTTTAAGCTATAATATAGAAAAAATCAATATTTTGAAGGTTTTAACTCTGGTATGCTCCCTTAAGAAAAGCAGGTCAGGTCTTTGTTGTCCTACCTACAGGCCAACATTTCTTGTTTCTAAAGAATTACTTTTTGTACGTGACATAATACGTCACGCGAAATATAGAGAAAATGTTTCAAAACGAACATGCCTTTTTTCGCTGCACTGTAGAAAGTATGATTATAAAATGGTGAAAACTGCCTGTATTTATTAATTTAATACTTTCTGAAAAAAATGTTACAAGTATAAGTATATGTTCATTAAAGGACAACGCTTCATAATTATGAAGCTGGTATATAACAAAAACAGAAAATTGTATTTGATTTTTATTCGAAAGTTTTGTTACTTGTTAATGACTGGGCTGCAGCTTAGGAGTAATTTAGGTAGAGTATGGTACATCTTCTTATAGTACAAAATGTAAACATAAAAACAATATGTTTGTATGTATGTTTAAAGCCAAAACTACAATAAGAATTCTGCAATGGGATGATGTATAGGTACTAATGTCTGGCTTGCATCACCATAGCCTGGCTGGGCTGCTACATCTACATAGATATACTGCTTAGTCAACCTAATTACGAAGTCAAAAAGTTCATGGAGCGTAACGAATCGTTCGTTCTTTGGTCCGCTAATTTATTGCGCGTCACCTAAATCCGCGTTCATTTTGGGATCTAGAAATGTAACTACATACATGCACTGCAAAACACAAAGAGGTCGAGGTTTTTATAGTCAACCACGTATTTTACCTTATATACACTAAACGAATAAAGTAATATGTAAAAACAAGAGAAAGAAACAGAATGACAAAATATGTCGCTATATGTAGTCAGGAAAACGGAAAGCCAAGCAGTGAACGGTACAAAAAACGGCGCAGATTCAGGAGCGAGTTGCAAAGTTTGTTTTAATGATTCGTAATAACAATGAGGTGACGTCCCTCATTTAAGTTTACAAATTAATCTTTGGTGTTTATTCCGTTCTTGCTTCCATATATTTTTCATGCACACTTAAACTGATTTATTTGATCATAATATTTTTATAAAATATTTATTTCATTCATTACGCGAATATGAAAACAAAAAAACAACAATGGCATATATTTTGTAAAACTCTTAACATTTCACAAGATATTTTAGTTTGCAGCCATGTAACTAATTTTTCTGACATAAAATTGAAGAATACCTACATACATATATGTTGTACAATTTTGACGAATAATTGAAATGAATGGAGTAATTTTGAAGCTTTTGTAAATAAAAATCAAATTTCAAAATCTTGTTTGCATTTATATTTTTCGGGATTTAAAAGGTTAAAACTGTTATCTTTAAAGAACCCAAAATGATAATAATTCTTTAAATTCTATAAGGTACACAAAATTAATTCATATTTTCTTAGAAAAATGGTATATCGATTCGTTCCATCTGCATTGCGTGTTAGCAATGTAAAATGATTAATGTTATAGGATGTTAAAGAACTCTGAACCAGCGATTTTCCTGTTATGTAAGGGCATCAAACCAAATATAACAAGATATTTACTAATAAAACATTAAACAGTCTCAACTTTTGCTTAGCTTTCTAAGCACAGTGGAATTTTAAGTCATCTCGAGAAAAATAAATTACTTATTCATCTCATATGGTGAAAGCGTTCCTTTTTCTAATAAGAAAAACGTTCTGTGAAACATGAGCTTCAAGAGTAAAAAGAAAAGATTTTATGTGCTTCCAAATACTAAAAATTAAATTTAAGTCATTTTGGAGTATAAACAATATCCATCATTAAACTCTTGAAATCATTTACAACTAGATTACTATTCAATCAAGTCAATTTGAATTGAACAAGCTTTGAGAAGCTAGAGTATGCACAATTATAATCTGAATCTAACATGGGGAAATGATAAAAACCAACTTAGAGGATTTCGCGAACCGTATTTCAGTGGCCGAGGGCAACTTAATTTTTTTAATCATTTTTTCTCTTTATTTGGTCCATAAATGCTTTCCCTGAGAAATGTCGCCTCTAGTCAAAAAAAACATTATATGTTTTATTATTTATTTGTAAACTATAATATCTTGAAAAACACTACCATCCGTCTGAGTCTGCGTCGGGTAAAAATAACATTTATTTATTGATAAGCGTAAGAATAACAGTACCTATATGATTATGTTATATTATAAAATTTATGTATGCCTTTTATTTTCATACCTATTTAATATCAAATAAAATATTGGCTTATTTATTTTAGTGATTGTAGATGCTGAAGACTAGACTAGACTTTTTTTTAATTGTCACAATATTTGATTCTGAAATAGGATTGAGAGCAAATTCTTCGTAAACGGAATATTCGTATTTATCGAAATATAAAGAATAAAATAGATTTGTTTTTCTAAAAATCTGATTCAATATTTTTATAATTTGATCATTAATATATTCTGGAGAAGCATTTTAGGAGCAATTTTTTCGCGCACACAATTTTAGTGAAAACTATTTATTTCACGAGATATTTCAAGAACAATTTTGTATGTTTATTTGGAAATATTTTATTTAATAAGTATATCTACATTTTTTAATTTGAGGAATTGTTGATTATAAGGGAGTAATTTTAACCACTTAAACACGAACTTAGTATGTATGTTTATTTTTAATTTTTTAAATATTTCATTATAATGTATTTTGGCATTGCTTACTCCTGGGAACATAACGAGCAATGTTTTGATTAATAAATTTCATATACTTTTGTTATGTTTCGAGACTTTACCCACTAAATTTGTTTTTTTTTTTTAGAAATTTGTAGGTACGTTTTCTTTTTTTGGTTGGAACAATTTCAGACTCAGAAGAAACATTTAAGAATTTCACAATAGAGGGAATTTTTCTAGTTACCTTCACTCAATCAGCTTAAATCATAGAAAAAACGATTGAAATTGAAAAAAAGGGTACAAAGTTATAAAAAATACAGCAAGGTATAATAGCTCACCCTTAATTTTTGATTGTTGAGTTTTCATAGCAGATAGCACTTTTAGCCCCATTCCATTAGCTTTGCTGCTATACGAGTTGTAATTATTATTAAAAAATGTATTACATCCAGTTCTTAGTGGAACACGTAATCGATTATCGGACCAATCGATCCACTCATTAGTCATTTTCACTAATAAAATATTTTTTCACATAAAATTCATTTAGTCTAGGCACTTTTAGCACTTTTTAAAGCATATAGATTAATTAGCGATATTAATAATCAAATTATAAGTAGGTAATTCAACGTCTTTCTGCATTTTTATTTTAAGAGAAACTATATTTTTATTTTAATCCTTTTCATTTATCGCCAGGAGATACCTACTACAAGGAAATGGTATACAAAAAAAAAAAGAAAAAATCATTTTCGGAGATAGTCGTTTTACGGATAACGAGAATCGCAATGAAATTCGAATAAATGAAAATTCAATTGAGAGAGGAACAACGCTATCATGTAAAGTTTGCCAATCGATATACCGCGCACAGAAACGGTAAAGCAAATCTGCAATTTCCGTTAGGAAAATTTCGTTAAGATTATTTCAGAGGGTTGGCTAAAAGAATTATCAAACTAGAAGATTGGTAGCTGGGTATAGGTATTCATCAAAGGTACGTTTACTGCAATCTGAGGTTTAATTTTAGGAAAATCAATAAATCGGATTGTGCGAAAGCTTAAAATTTTGATTTGACGTCAAAGATTTACTTCGTGAATTTTTTTTTTCATATAGGTGGTGGCGTTTAGATAAAACAAATAGGCGACATTTTCTTCTAATGATCTTAAAATCGCTGGAAAAGCTCATACTTTCCTCAACTTTCATCAATGCATTAAATTGTTGTAGCATATTTGTTTAATTTGTCTTCATAGTTTTTTTTTCATTTCCAAAATGATAGCTCCAACACAATGCATTAGAAAAAGCATCGAAACTTTCCGAACCTCTATAGTCTATACAATAGTGTATACTATAGTGTATCCAAAAATATTAAGAAAAAATAATTTTTATATGACAATTTTTCATTTTTAATTGTGAGAATGAGGCTGCAGTAGGTCGAAAAATTAAAATATTTTGTCGTTAATATGGATTAATCTATGCCTGCTTGTACTACTCATACATCTATGTTTATATGAATATACAGTCTTCAAGTAAGTCACTATTGAAAACAGAAATTAATGCCCATCGTAGGCGTATGCATCTTCATTTTTTAAGAGCAAGCGGCTGTAGCAGCATTTCATGGGATAGAGTATTTTTGCAACCTCTTCTTTTGCCACTAATAAAATCTAATTACGATATTATCAAGCCTCAAATGAATTTTATGGCCTCTTTAGCCGTGAGGTTCTTTGTTTAGCCCTGACCTGAGCTAATTTTATGGCCAGCATATTTTGCATGTTTATAATGTATGTCAATATTTGACTGTAGAGTAGGGATTTGAAAACACAATTTGAGTTTTCTACTGCACTCTCATTTCATCCGTAAGTAAAGAAATAAACAGTGAAATTTCTGGAATACCAATGTGCTCGACGTCTTGAGTAGAAGTGTCAGCCATATCAGTGATAAAGTAACTTCAAAGGAATTTACCAAGCCTTGCCTGCGTAACGACATGTCCTTCCCCTTAGGATTTCTAAAAAAGTCCACAGCTCATCCAGAGTCCATTAGCAGCCTAATCAAGTCAGTATTTCATTCTGCTACCAAATCACCATCAATTAGGCACATGCATATGTATGCCTATGTACATATACTTGTCTTACTAACACAGCAGAGCCGGATCAAGGACGAGGCTTAAAGATTATGTCTGGTGCGAAGGTCTTTCTGTCTACAACTTTTCACCCTCCGTGCTGTGGACGACATGAGTCCTTGAATTTGATTCCTTAATAGCCTCTGGCTCGTTAAATGCAGTTTTTGTGTTATATTTGCATTTTTTTGAACATTTTCAACAGGTATTTTGAGAATTAGGGACTAATCAGAGTCAAGAGAGTTAAGATTACGATAAAGCATGTTTTAATTTGATAAAAGGATTTCACACTTTGTAAGTGTCTGGCTTTGTAAGTATAAGTTAATTGGCATGGAATGGTATGCTCGGTAGATCAGATGACTGACTGTTTTTATTCTAATTATCTTTAAATGAACGCGTCACTCAATTATGCAATTTGGGCCATAAAATCGCGTAAATTATTAATATTCTGCGAGAACACTACATGTGCATTACCGTCGCACTTAAATTGCATACTTAACCATTGAGCGAATATGCAATTCAAGCACGTTGAAAGTCTACGTTGCAGCAAACAGTCGCGACACGAATCGTCCAAATTAAGCGACAACGACACGAAATTGAATCAATTAAAACGAATGCCCACTACACATGTCCAATGAGTGCGAGCTCACTCGGTTGGTCATATGGATAGCCCAAATCACTTTTGTGTTCTTTTCTATTTTATTTAACTTTTCGTTATTATTTCACAAGAAGCTCAAATGTGTAGTACGTACATTGGAATGGCCCACTCTAGAATCATTTCATGCCGCTGCAATACATGGAACGTACTCGCGGTCGCGAGTGGTGAGCATCGGACGAGAACCCCCTGATAGTGATGGGGCACTACTCCGTTTATACTCCTCATGCCTCACGCTAATCAAATCAATTTTCATTGGGAGTGCTGGAACTTGAACCAAACAAGCAATCGAGTTCGGCATATGGGGTCGTGACTTTGTAACATTTTGGGTCAAACCAGAGTTCTCTGTCCGTTTACAGAACAATTGAAATCCCCAACCGGCCGGTTGGTGCAATTAAAGAAAAGTGTTGAGGTTTGATTAAATTGTTCTAATCAAAAGCAACAGTTCAGTTCGAATTGTTGAGATGATTCTTCTTTTATTGAGTGATGAAGTATCAAAGGGGTCATAAGTTGTACATCGCAACATTGTTAACTTAATGCCCTGCTCTGACATCTCATTTAAGATTTAGAGTTTGATGGATAAATGAAAATTGGTATGGGATGCTTAAATAATAAAAGTAAAAGAAACGTAATTTGTACGAGTAGCATAGAAAATTTTCTGGAGGAAAATTCATGTCAAGAATATCTTATTAAAACAGGGGTAAGGTTATGATAAAAAACAAAATATAAATTAAAAAATAACGATTATGAAGTACATAATTTTTATTTTTCGATTGTTCAATTACGATTATGAAGTAATTTTTATTTTTCGTTATCTCGATAACGAATACGAAGAAATTTTTTTTCGTTCGCTCGATAACGACGATCAAGTAATATTTGTTATCCGATTGGTTGATAACAATCAAGTAATAATTAATTATCTTAAATAACTAATACTAAAAACGATTTTTAACCGGCTTAAAAAAAGGGAATAATATTAATTGTTTTTCTTTTCCATTCCGTAAAGGAAGGCAAAAAATGAAAATTGAAGATTTTTATTTCGAACGATCAAAAAATAAAAAAAAATTAAGTCTTAATCATTTTGGATGGATTGAAATATAGAAGTTACTTGATAATCGTTACTGAACGATTGAAAAATAAAAATTACTTCCTAATCGTTAACAAGCGATCGAAAAGTAAAGTATGTAGGGTACAGAAAGGTGCTATTGAATTTAGTAGTGAGATTGACTCTTTAGAAAAGTCTTTTGTACATATTTGTGTTTTTAATCACTACTATCAAATAACAAATATTTTTCTAAAGTTAATTATCTTTACAGTCATGTAAGCATTGAGTTATATATTATAGCAAATATCCTCAACCATAAAGGTTAATACTTTGTCTTTATTTTTTAGTTGTAGATAGTATTTTTTATTGATGTTCTGTGTATTTTTCAGTAATTATAAGGATTAAATATCTAACATCGGTGTTTCAAATTAGCATCTGTACATAAAATGCTTTGACTACTAAAAATTGCTTTAAGTCTATAAATAGTTTTAAACGATTATATGTATTTAAAAAATGGTTCTTGCTTAGGTATCAATAATTGTACACAACCATAACGATAAAAAACCTGGAGAATATAAATAAATATATCTTATATTATTTAATAGCGCTTTCACTCATTGCTAAGTCATTATTACACTGTGTTGTATAAAGTTCAAGTTCGTTAAAGCGCCGAAAGCCCTCAATAAGTTTTTAAAATGTGATGAAATAAATTCTCATAAATTATTCTGTTATAAATATACGTACATAATATAAGGAATATTTTCATTCTTGCTTGCTTTTTTAAACTTCGAGAATAATTTAGAAACAGGTTGGGTAAACGTCTTGTGTCCAAATGAAACTCTTTTTATACTTTGAAAAGGTTTACCTAACTCAGGTTTCTTTAATTTACTCTGATAAAATAAATCCATTTGTAATACAGAACCTAATATATATTTTATGTCATTTGCTCAGAGCTTTTATTTTAGGTATTTCAATCATTCTATAAATTCGAACTGACTTGGTACTTCCTTTCCTAAGTTTTTCGGGAATTTATTAAGAATTTATCATTGGAAACATCTAGTCTTAGGTAAGCTTAGCTTACCTACTAGTCTTGAACTTTTTTTTTAATCCTTTCTCCTAATAAATTATTACCACATAAACGTTTAACTAATGACATGCCTCCAACGGGTAAGTAAAAAGATTATAATACTTAAAAGAATACATAATTTATTCGGGGGATTCTATGCTTTCGATGATTTTCGTGTTGAGAACTATTTTTAAAGTGCTTTGCATTAGGGAAGAAGGTTAAAATAATGAAAAAAATTCACCTGCCGTTGTTTTCATAAAAATAGAGTCCCATTTCCAACAACAACCACGTACAAAATAAATGTTATTTGAATTAAGATTTTCCTATTACAACGTATTTATATTGATTGAAAGTTTCCTTTTATAAAATGCAGTCAATATGTGGTAATAAGTTTTTAAAAAGCATTTCCATATTATTTTTGTTTTAAAAATGAACCGTTTTCAAAAAGAAAAAAATCGGATATGATAGACGTGCCCATATTCGAAAAAGAGAAAAAAACGAGCATAGAAATTATTCTAGAGTTAAACAATTGAATCCAGATTTGATGCACTGTTTGCAGTGTCATTAGAAAATAAATCCATTTCTAGGTAGGTATCATATGGCACAAGGATACAATATGAACCAAGTTTTCCACTCAAGGAAGATTGATATAAAACACACTTGACACAAATATAATTGTTGGCGTATGTACTGAGCTATAAGTTCACAGGATTAGGCCTCCCTCAGGAATTTTTCCTTATTTCCACTGGCATTGCATTTGGGAAAATCAGCAAAACAATATCGGAACAAGTCTACATCACTCCCGACACTACCTTAAGGCTCACACAACCATCTCTCCAAAAAAGTGAGCGAAAAGAAAAAGACGAATAGTCATACACAAAAGCGCAATGTTCCAAACCGTGTTGCACAAATGAATCAACAAACAAACAAACAAACAAACAAACAAACATCATCAGTACAAACAAAAAGAACAATGAATGGAAAAGTAAAAAAAAAACTGAGCCGCGTGAACAAACGGGTCCGAAAACGAAAAAAGCGCGCGTGTCTTATCAGGAAAGTACAAATGCACAGTCGTTTAATATTCGTAAAGTGCTGCAAATTTCTGTTTCACTGAGTTTGATTGCACGAAAATTTTTAGTTTTAATAACGCTTCGCGCACCGAAGAAGCGATTGCAGCGAGGATCACCGTCGTCTACAACGCACGCGTATATTCCACAAGCATACCCGTGCGGCCGAGTAGCGCGGAGATGAAAATTGGTAAACAAGAAGAAGACAGCTGCGAAAACAAGAAGAAAACGCGAAGACGAAACGGACAGTATATTCGGCTCCTCACAGCGCTAAACTATGGCCTGAGATGTTTCGGTTAAAGCCCAAACGCAGTTAGCACAGAATGAACGAAAAATGAATGAAATTTTCGTTGTGTGTATTGTGTCTCGTTTTTTTACCAAAGGAGATCGCGTCGGAAATTTACGTGTTTCCAACATTGGCCAGCAACAATACATCGAAATGAGGAAAGAAGGAAAATGCATACTGCTCACACAACATATAGGTCCAAACACTTTAACGTTGGCACGATGATTTCTCACATAATCTTCATACAATGATACTGGGGTAGGTGGATTGCTCGACCCTAATGAATTGTTGGTTGGTATGGGAGCGGAAATGGAATAGAACATGCATGCACACAACAAAGTAGGGTAGTGTTGTTTCCATAGAACGGGCGATCATACCAGAAGGTAGAGCGAGCATTGCATGCAGCGATCAGTAGTCGTCAACCTGCCGCCCAGTTCGAATTATGCGATTGAGCAACCGCAAATGTCTCAGACAATTCGCTGTGGATTTAAACATATCCAATTGGACGCATGTTGAAGGCACACTTTTAAAAATTATTTTGTTAAAAGGACTTTCATTTGTGTATGCTTTTTGTAGCAATTTTGCCAAGTAAGAAATATTAGATTTAAATGCAGCTTCAACTATTAACCAAAATTAAAACGATTTATTCAATATTTCGTGTCTTCATAAATATTAAATTTTATATGTAGATGCATGAAAATCACTTTTAATGATCAATTTACGTTAGTATCGCAAATTAAAGAAGCAGTATGTAGGAATAAGATTTGGAATGTTCCGAACATTTAAATTTTTCTGAATCTTATGTCCGTTTTCACAAGCTATTAATAATTTGATCTATGAAGAACTCTTTAAATTTAAGTCTAAACTAAATTCGGGAACATTTAACATTAATTTATTTAAATGCATGGATCACTGAACACAAAATGCACTATACACGGGAAATGAACTATCGCTTAGTTTTGAATACTAAATATCCTTTTCCCCACAAACTTCAAATGTCTTTCAGTGGTGAGATCTATTTATTTTTTGACGAAATTAAAAATAAAAAGGCATTCACCACATTTCTTAAAAATTCATTTAAAATTTAACATAATAAGATGTCCACAATATCATAAGATCTAGAATTTGTTTTAAATTAATTTACTTCTTAAGAAAAAACAAAGTTTCTGAAACCAAACAATTTGAAGTGGAAAATGTTTTATTTTAAAGACCTTTATTCTATCAGAAAAGCATCAAAAGACTGAATTCGTCTATAAAAATAAGTTAATAAACTATTTTCCAAAGAAACTAAATATAACAGTGCTATATTTATGTGAAAACTTGCTGCAATAAATACACAAATGTAACCATGACTAAATTTATGTTACATTGTAACTGTGTTTTGAGGGCAAGTAGGTACTACCATAGACAAATAAATATAAAGATGGTCCACTTCTAACAAGAGAATCGTGACCAAAAATTTCTGATGCCTCCACAGCGATACCTCCACCCTGCGATGCTGCATCGGCAAGCAACGCAGAGAAGTTCGGCGCGCAATGTTATTCTTCTGGGCTCATGCGTTGTGGTGTACCGCACATGCGTCGTCGTGCCTTTGGCTGCCGGCATCGAGAGTGCAAATTAAATTCTGGGAAGGGTCGGGAGAAGCCCGACTGGGAATCAGAACTCAGAATTTAGGAGAATTTTCATTTATGAATTTAGGAAGCAGTTTTGTAAAGAAAGAAATTATGTTTTAAAAAGTGAAATATTTCGCCCCAACTGAATCACCTCGCTGTCAAATTTGTATATCTCGGGTTGGATGCAAATTTACATGAATAAAATGACTTGCAAGTTACAAATTTCAAAAAATTGATCAGTAGGAGCAACTATACTGCCAAAGTCTGAACTTTTCGAGTAGTTCTTATGGAACAGGAATGTTTCGGATGTTTTTTGTAACTTTATTATTTCTCCGACTCTTCTCATGGCTGTGTCGCAAAACTTGCAATTAATTTTTGGAGAAATTTTAAATACCGCAAAACCAACAAAATACCGAAGGGATAAATCCTCAACTAAAGCATTTTCTTCGATGATTGCAAATTCTGTAAATTCGGGATCCTCGTCTTCTTCTAATCGATTATTATCAGAACTTTGAATAAAATGTTGATTGTAACAATCGGGATGACTTTCCTGGATCGTTTGCATAGAAAAGTTTTCAGATAAGAATTCTTCGTCGTCTTCCTTGCAATTAGATGAATAAGTGGAAAAGGATGAAAACTTGTGAGACATTATCTTAGCAATTATATTGTTAAAATTATATACAGTGGGGTTGAGGTTAAATCCGCCACGACTTCTTACCAAAGAAAACATATTTTCAATCGGATCTTGATTTATTTTATATGTAAGGAAATAATTTTTTTCAGGATGTTCTTTTAATAAATCACTCGACAAGTCCAAAACGGCTCTAATAGTTTGTACAAAACCCCTTACCCAAAACGATTTATTTTGCTCTTGAAATGACAAACCTTCGAGTGCTGGAATGCTTTGTTCCAAGAATGCACGCACGACATTATCATTTTTTAAGCCACTTTTATATATATTTTTATTAAAGGGTCCTTTGGAGTTTAAACAATCAAATAAATTATTCAAAAATTCCAAACATTTTGCAGTGGATAAGGCATATTGAGCTACTTCAGAACTAAATATTTTCATGTCATAAGCCGTCCTAATAGCCGCGCTAATGGTATGACTAAATACCTGCACAGCATATTGTACTTTCATTTTTTGCCAGCTGTTAGGCCTAATGTGCTTAAGAGTTAATTTATGAGACATTCTTGTTGCATTATTTTTTTCCGCGTCATACAGTTGTTCTAAGCACTTCCAAGTTACCACACCATCATCAAACTTCATATCTTTTTTAAGCAACAAATTGCGAGCAC
The DNA here is from genome assembly GCA_933228815.1 of Machimus atricapillus. Taxonomy (NCBI): domain Eukaryota; kingdom Metazoa; phylum Arthropoda; class Insecta; order Diptera; family Asilidae; genus Machimus; species Machimus atricapillus. Next base: position 29,686,021 of record OW121788.1, on the reverse strand, counting down.
TTTTAATAAGGTGGCAAGGGTCATAAATTCCATATATTTTTTTAGAATTATAATGGAAAAATGGCTTTTCTGGGGTAATGTTAAGTCGATTGTAGCAGCTTCTATTATTTGAACCTTGATCACAGGTTATACTTTTCACTCTCAATCCAACACTTTGACAATAATCAATATTTTCCTTTAGTAAATCTGTTAGCAATTGTCCGTTTATTGGCTTTTCAGTTACATAATAGCTTATTATATATTTCCAATTTGAAAGTAGGCCTCTGATCATAAACAGTATTACATATTTACCAATTTTATTACTCCTTGTATTTCCGCAATCGACATATCCAACTATTTCATCATAGAAGGCATCATAATATAAATTTCTCCTAATGGCTATCTCATCAAACACCAAAGAAGTTTCCTTCATGTCTTCCTCCCAATTTGACACTATGATTTTTAAGTTTTCAGTTATACTACTGTTGAAGCCAGGTCTTGCTCTTTTGATGAGTTGCCATCTTTTTATAGAGCTTGTTGATGGTAAGTTTATTTTAAGAACGTCTCCTAAATACTTATAAACTTGTGGGGATTTATATTGTAACTCAGAAGCCAAATCCCTTCCTTTTTTTCCCCAGTGAGAGTGCTTAGATTTTTTACATAAAATCATTTTACAAAATGTTTTGGCACTTTCACTCACTTGTGGTTGAGAATCTATGGCTTACTAATTACTTTTTTTATTTGTTTATTTCTATAATTTGCTTCTTTAAGTTTATAAGTGGTATGTTTTCTATGGAAAGAATTGGTTTTTGCGTTTTCTTTTAGTTTTCTGTACCGCTTCAGAAGTTCAACATATTTAGACCTATAAAATGAACAATTTTTTTCGGACTTCAAACAATTATTGCATTTAAAATCTTCCAAATGTAGTTCTGCTTTAGATGATGTCGGCTCTAAATATTTTAATTCTTCGAATGTTAGATCTTGTGGATCTTCTTTTTTACGTGAATACGACTTTCCCTCAAAAGTAACACTTGTATTGTTATAAGCTTCATTACTTTGAAGCGAGTCGGCCAAGTTAAGCGAAGGTACTGCCTTATTTTTAAGCCGCTTTTTACCTATATCATCGTCATGGAAATGACCAGAACAAATATAGGACCTCTTGGCGCTTGGATGTTCTTGTAAACCACAGGCTACCTTCCACTTTTCGTACATTTCCGTATTTTCATTAGGAAATTTGAAAAATTTTCAAATCGGGATTGTTGCGCTTCGATTCCTCACAAGAAGGCACAACGCAACTCACTCCCCAGATTTTTTTGCGTTCACTCATCGTACAGAAAATACAGAAAATAAAAAAAACAACTTAAAGAATGTTTTTTAAAGGTATTGTAACAAAATTCTGAAATATAACAAAAATAAATTTTGTCATATATGTATGTAGGTACCTAAAGGAAATCCCAAATAGCAAAACACAAATATTCAAAATATCAATCGCTCTTTTTTCTCTTCTAACCTTCTTCATCAACAAGCAAGCATGAAATGAATTAAAAAATAGCGAACCGTGCATATTTTCCTAAATTCTGAGTTCTGATTCCCAGTCGGGCTTCTCCCGACCCTTCCCAGAATTTAATTTGCACTCTCGATGCCGGCAGCCAAAGGCACGACGACGCATGTGCGGTACACCACAATGCATGAGCCCAGAAGAATAACATTGCGCGCCGAACTTCTCTGCGTTGCTTGCCGATGCAGCATCGCAGGGTGGAGGCATCGCTGTGGAGGCATCAGAAATTTTTGGTCACGATTCTCTTGTTAGAAGTGGACTATCTTTATACTTATTTGTCTATGGTACTACTTATAGGTATTATATTATTCTGAAACCAATGTTTGTATACTTAAAAGATGTAGGATATTATTTTCCATTCGCTCTTTGCGTTAATATTTTACGACAGATGCAAAAAGGTTTTACCTCAAAATTTTACACATTAAGATTCTTCTCACTATACATTTTTAAAATAAAATATTAACATGTTTATATTGTTATAAAATAAACTTGCACCAGACGCGATAACGCCGTCATAAACTGGACTCTTTGGTCTTGAGAATAATAAAAGCACTGGGAGCAAGAAAAACAAGAGAAATCTTGTCCAGCAACAGATGTGCGATTCTGTCCATACGGACACAAATGCAGCCAATTTTCTTATGTTTTAAATTCTATCAGAGAATATACAAATACACTGACAGAAATACACCAGATGATTTTATGCAGGTCTATTTTTCATTTCTGAGATTTATGGCCTCCAGCATCCGAGTTTAGATCGGCGCAGCACCATCATCATCATCAGCAGTGCCACAGCCGTTTGCCGGTGGTTTCTTTCACGAATTTATGAATGAGTTTCACATCTCTTTTACACACAAAAGCAATATTCGTCGATCTCTGTCTTTTCCGGCAAATTGACGTGGTATTAATGGTTTCTTAGTTTTTTCTTAACTCACAACCATTCAGGCAAAAGGAATCGTAGTAGAAATTCGAATTTGGATTGAGCTCACCGATTCGAAAAAACAACAAAAGGTGCAACCCAGCAGAGTGGAAGTTGTCGCGTCGGTGTGGAGGTCCAGAAGGAAGAATATATTTTTTGCTTGCGTTCACGCTATTGATCTCTGATCCGGAGAAATCTCGAGCCATTTAGGCGAGGAAATGAGAAGTGGCGAACAGGTATCACCTTCAGGAATGGTGGCAATTACAAGGCAAGTGTGGTTTTCCCATGTGTTTTAATCTCATGATCAATTGAGGCCCGTTATAATCATTAAATTGTAAGACTTCCGGTTGATGGCAATCGATCCATGTTTACGTCCTCGGACTATTTGTAAGTAACGAGTATATCGATTGTCATAAATGAGGACAGCGGGGGATTAAAGTGTACCTGATAATATTATTATTGAATAATTACGACTGGTTTAGGTTAAAAGCAAATGTAAATTAAACTCTAATATTGTTCACGACTTGTATTCAGTTAACTCAAAAATAAAAATCAAAGATATATTGTGCTAAATGAAAAAAAAGGATTTAAAGGTACAGTAGGAAAGGAACTTCCCTTGCTTCCGGTCTTCGTCAATCTTAGGTGTATCGTCTAAACTAAAATCTCCGTGTCCGTGTGCATTGAATATGGTAAGCCTGCGTGGTAAAAGTGCAGGGAGCGAATGTCACAACCACATAAGAAGTCGCTGCCTTCATATCTTTAATAGATATGTCTCCAGCGTCTCCGCATAGTTATCTTATATGCAGTCCCTCTTACGTTTTTTGCTTTCTTGTTCGCTGCTATTCGAATGTAATTTTATACTTCCGGTGTGAGCGCACTTGCACTTGGGTTTTGCTCGAAGAGACCCAATTTTCACGGAAATCTGAGAAGATTCAATTCGTTTTTTTTTTTTTGGCGGTGCAAGTTTTTATACTAATTATAAATTTTGTCTTGTTATTCGATTGGTCTGTTCATTGGAAACGGCTGCCACTATAAAAAAGTAGCAAAATTTGCTTTTTAGGTGTAATTTTTGTAAGCAAATTTGATATTTGCTTCCATTAAAAAACTGTAAAAAAATCTTCACATAATATACATATTACATAGAAAAGAAATTACAGTTGTGACAAAAATATTAGCATAATATTAAATTGACTTTATAGTATCCTCCATATTTAATCAAGCGCTGTCGGAACGTAAAAAGAAAGTGACAAGTAGAAGTAATTTCTAAAAAAAGAAAAAATCTTAATATTTATATAGTGGCATTGTGTAAAATATCCATTGTATTTAAGTACTAAGTCTAACAACAAAATGCACGTGATACATACATATTCTATTAGATAGCTTTGTATTAATAGCTTTGATAATTACACTCTTCTTATATCTAGACAAAAGGCCATGCGTTTTTCTACTGCAATTTACTGACACGTATTTGTCGTTTCAAACTCAAAATCTATCAAACAGATTACTTATTGCATGTGTCATTGACATTTTACAAGAGCGAATTCATATTTTGTTATATGGTGCTTACTCTTCTTTGTAAGCAAATATTACAAAATTGCTATTTGAACAAAAATACACCGAAAAGTGAATAGTCCTAGCCCTAGGATAATGTTACAGAAAAGTGTAAAACTACTATAGGAGAATGTAAATATTCACCAGTTGATTTACATTCAGTATTTGTAAAAATACTACTCGATATAGTAAAGAAGTTTGCAAAAGAGTAAATCTACGGAGCAAAACAGTAAAAATTTTCTTTCGCACGGTAATACCTATTGGAATGTAAATTTAATTGTTTGCATTTATAATATTACTCTTAGAGTAAAATTACTACTTCTTCAAAGAACGTTTATGTACATACATGAAATATTTCAAACACGTTGTGATTAATTAAATTTTTTTTTTAGTTGAAGTCACAGATCTCCAATAAAACTAAAAAGAATATTGTTCAATATTGCTGTATTACTTATGTGGAAACATACAACGGTCGATTCTTTATGTAATTATCAGTATCAATTATAAGTAGTACTACAATTTTACCACTTTGACGCTTTTTTACAAAACGACTTCAAAAAGTGTTAAATATTAGGTATTATTAGGTATAATATAAGCTAAATCGTGCAAATTTACTATAAAAAACGTTGTGTTAATACTAACATATTTAGGCGAAATATATATTTTTACTGAAAAATTGTAAAGCTACATGGTAGGTACTTATCGTAAAAAAATTTGGAATGTTACACATTTTTTTTACAGTGCATGTAAATTGAAGGAATTTAGAGAAAAATATTCGAAAGACAATTAGGTGATACTAATTTCGAATCAACTACTGGAATTTAAAAATTCATAATGACGAATTCAATATGGTAACCACCAATTTTAACATCAATAGGTTTACATGAAAGTTACTATTTGAAGATATCGCTGTTTTTCTTACGACTGTTATTCTGACCCTTTTGATATTTTCACTAAAGATTTTTGCAGTGAGAGAAGGATACAGCCCTGTAGCCAAATAATTGAAGCTTTATTAGTGAGTAGGTACCCAAAGCGTCCACGAGTCTAAAAATGCAGAACAACGCAAAAAATACTCTTCAAGCAACGAAATGCCGCAGGCACATCACTTATGTAGTTAATAGCTAAACTACCGCATGCCACATCCACTGGCGGCTCGCCGGATACATCGTAGTCACTCATGTCATGTCAGCAATAGCGACGTCATATGCAACTAGTTGGTCATTTTATGAATGGGTCTATCACTTCGGTGGTCTAAAACGAAATTTATGAATGAGTCTGTTAGCTGGCCAAGAATTGATCAGTATGTATTCGTGACTGCCGCGGGAGTACTGTGTTGATTGCAGCTTTAACTTGCAATAGTGTCAAAAGAAAAAACAGGGCCTAAATTAATTTTAAATTGCTTCTATGTAAGACTGACAGTGCATTAGCAACCTTAAACACAAAAGGTCCAATTGTAGACGTTCATCAACAGTATTATTATGTAGCAATGGCCTCAAAGCGTCTTTACATAGTACAAGGTATACTTTATGTAATTGGAAGAAGAAAATTGATAGCAAACAAATTGTTCCACATTTTTTGGTGCGTTTAGAACAATATCAGGATGAAGATACCTCTGCTGTTAAATAGGTTGGTGGACCTTATATCAATAAAACCAAAAGTCTCTGGTATGAATGCCAAATGGCAGAATTTTAAACACGTACGGACGTGAAGAAATTTTCAACATGTACTCAAATCTTTTTTTATGTTATTATTAGAAATATGTGTACGAACTTGAGGCATTCTGCTGAGTCGACTTTTTGAAATTTTGAATAAAACAATCAAACGGCGGAAGTTCCCATGTAAACATTAAAGTGGCGCCTGGTTCTCGCGAAATTAAATACATTGCGGAATTCGGTTCAACTTTTATTATTGGGAATTCATTTTCTTAAAATTATCCATTTAAATCATTTCAGTTTTCAGGTAGAATATAATCTTCAAAAGAGCATTCAACAGTATCCATTAAAAACTTAATATTTGCGTTGTGCATCAGTTGTTAAGGAATATTTAAATATATTTACAACCTAAAAAGTATTTCAGGAAAAATAAGTTTGCATCCACTAAAGTAAATTTTTATCAGGTCCCACTTTGAGGGTTTCAATGATCCATGTGCGCATAGCTCCGACTTTAGCGAAAACTTGCGTAATCATCGGGTTACACTTACCACTTGAAAACGATGTTACTCCAGTTAGAATGTCCTTGCTAGGATCGTTCGAATTGTGAATAACAAGTGGTCCCCAAAAGTCTCCTTCGCAAATTGATTTACTCCCAAGTTTTTTATTTTCCCAAGCACAAAGCATACGAGTTGTAAAAATGTCAGGCCGTTGTAAAATACAATGTGAGTGCACTAAAACGGTTATCTCAATTTTAAGCAGAGCTTCAGAAACTTTTCTATATGTTCGGTACGTCCCCAACCAAGAGCAACAGCAGTCTTTAAATCGGTGTTGAAATCAGATGGAGCAACCTCAATAGGCGCTACAGTTGGTTTAGGCACAAATTTATCCTGAATCCAAATTATACCAATGTCTGCATTGTTTTGTGATTTCTGTCTAAAAGCAAAGTGCTTCTGGTATCCAATTATTTTATATATTTCCACGGGATCACTAGCAGTTCGGGGCCCTATAAGGACGGTTCCGCCAACCCTGACTTTTATGTTTCTCATTTTTTCCTTATTATCCAAAATACAATGAGCTGCTGTGAGCACAGCTTTTTCCGAAACAATTGTTGCTCCGCACCAGAACTTTTACTTGGATTGCAATCCAGCCATGTACGGAAATTCACTACGCTTTACGGGGGTACCACATATTATCCTACGCTTTCTGCCACAGTTAACACTACTGCCTAAAACTATTACTAAGAGAAGAACTTTTATCAAAAACTGATCCATTTTGTACTGGTTCATAACGAGCGCATCATTTGCTTTTTTATATCTTCACACTTCATTATTTTGTAGCAGTACGGAGAGTGATTCACTTGTACAAATAAACCGCCACTCTTAAACCTATGTAACACGTTTTATTGAAGGTTCACTCATTGTATAATCTATACGAATAAGAAAACAATAGAGGTATTCACTCCTTGGTGTATTTGGCCTTGTATAAGGTATAGCAAATGTTTATTGGAACAAAATACACGTGACACATATTGTATTGGACGTAAAAATTAACAATAGGAAAAGCCTCTAGCTTTCGAATTTTGTAAAATTTTTTCCCAGAATGAGGAAAAGATGTAGCAACATTTCCTAAATACTGTCGAATAGTGCATTTTTGGTTTACCCTGATTAAATTCGGGGTGATCTTGGTGATAGACAGTGTTAAATAAAAACTTTAGTGGGATATATGCATCAACATTTTAATGTTAGTCAAATAAATCAATTATCTACGTTGCGATCCCGAACGAATTACAAGAAGTCTGATGAGAATAGTATAGAAATAACGATGTTATTTTGAAATGTATGCAAATTGCATTGAAGAGCTTCACTTAAAATTACCTTCTGTTTACGCTTGTACTGATGTCGCTAATACTAAACTGCGAAAACTCACATATAAAGGTTTTGAGTATGGTTGAAAAATCTTATCGCACTTCCTTACGTTCATGTTTCAAGGTTCAAACTCAAAATCTATCAAGTAATCAACTGACTGCTTTGTCATCTAACCAGCTGATTGAAATTTTACAAGGGTGTAGTAATATTTTGTTATAGGTTGCTCACTCTTCATTAAAAGCAAATACTACAAATTTGCTATTTGAATAAAAATACATCGAAGAGTGAATATCCCTTTTGTAATATCAATTACCTATTCAAAATATGTCTACAATAAATGTTCGATTGTTACGTCATAGATGCTAGCTTTCGTTTCATCACATTTGTAAATTTATTTACGTATCTAATTGTAAATAAATTCATAAAATAAATAAAGTCAAAACGAAGCTTAACTATTAATAAAATGGAAACAATTGAAATTTGACGTTATCAATTAGGTATCACAGTCGAAAAATATTAGATATTAATTTCATAAATAATGGATAGTTGGAAAAAGTATTATAAAATCTTGAAATAAGTAAAATTACCAAAAAAATTGCTAGTTCCAAATATATTCTCAAAAAGTAGCAATTAGTTTTGTTTTACTTCCTAAAAAGTTAGTAGGTATATGTACATATGTACATATGTACATATGTGTAGAGATTAATTGTCCTAGGGTTTTAATTCGGTAATTCAGAAGGCGACTTAAGAAAAAATTCGTTAGGTTGGTATATACTTATTTTAAAAGTCAATAGGTATGTAATAAAAAAATTCAGTTCATCTTTATTGTAGAACTTTTTCTAAGCTAGTAAAAATCAGTTACTATATTAAAATATTATTAAATTTTGAAATTGTCATCTAATGGTAAATTAAAATACAATTTTTTATTAATTACTAGAATAATGAGGAATTAGTCGGAAAAAATAATTACTAAATGCATATTCGAATAATTAAGGTAAGTATATGTGACTAAATTATTTGATACTTCAAAATAAATATTTAATATTTACTCTACATAATTTAGCTCATTAAAAAAATATGATACGTTTAGATATATGTAGATTAAATATTAAAACACTATCGAAATGAAATATACAAACCTAAACCAAAACTTCCCTGACTTGCTCAGAGTTTTTCAATCTTATTTTGTCCATATTACAGCAAATCTTACAGTCATCAAAACTCCAAGGACTTATTCGGAATTGAACTACTAAGCCAATTGCAGATTAATTGGTGGGAGGGCACGCGACTAAAATTATTCACCTTAATCGACTAATATGTGCACAATCTTGGTTGGTGGTCATAGTCGTACATAATGCTGAACGTAGGAAATAGAAAAATATAAAATGGCAAGAAAAAATTTTCTAATCGAGTTCATCCAGTCTCAACAATTAGTTGGGAGAAGCAAAGACCGCCAAACCAAGCCAAACGCGGCTCCAATTGGACTGTCTTAATCCGCATCATTTCACTCGTTTTGTGCGCATGTCCAATTTAATTAACGATGTCATCTGTTTGTCAAAGCAGCTAACAAAGGCAGGAAAACAAGAAAGAGTGAAAAATCAGGGAATATGAAAGAAAATGTAACACTTGTTGAGGCAAGTCTTACAGCACATTAAGAGTTCAATTTCTGAATAGTCAAGCTAATCTGGACCTTCTTGGACGAAGAATGTATATGTACATAAAAAAAGGAACGAGTACAACCGGAGGTAACTTATTAGTGTCTGGCGCACTCACAACAGATTACGCAACCCACGCCACAGATTTTTTAATTATCATCAATTCAACACTGTAGAGAATGCGTCACTTATTGATCGGGTTAACATTTGCATTGGTTGGATATATTTTAACTAACAAACATTTTCCGCACCTTTACCTCAAGGAACGTGTTAGTAAAGGGCAAATGTGTTTTATGCGTGACAAATAAATTAAAGATGACAAATAGATTACTATAAACTTACTATAAATCGCGAACATATTTGTTTGCTTGCTTGCTTAAACAATTCCATAAATTACGAATATATTTGTTTGCTAGCTCTAGCTTAAATGATTTTTGTTCAACCTACCAATTTGACGACCAAGGGCCGATAGACCAAAACTTTTCAATTGAAATGAATTTACATAAGTGAAGAAACATTCAAAATGACGGACGGAGACAATACGTTTTTAAATCTCAAGTATTTTAAGAAAACAAAATAAGTCAAGTATATAGCGATACAAATTTGTCGATTTCTGATTTAAAAAAGAAGAATCCTTTATAATCAATAGTGACCTAATAACATTGATATAAAAATATGAGGTTGGGTGCGGCTACACACTTTCAACTTTTAAATCATTACTTTTCATATTCATATGATTAGGTACTGTATTTTACAGACTCATCATAATGCAATTCAAACAAATAGCAAATTTTGGATTCACTCTTATGCATTGCATACATATTATATGTACCTATATACATTAATCATATATTAAACGTAAATACCTAAATGTACCGTTAAGAAATATACCACAAAAATACAAAATTTTCTTACTTTCATCTCTACAAGTATTAATTATTCCGCCCTTCTCTACCCTATTATTATTACCTATCTGGGGGTTGGCGAAGTTTCAAAATTATATTGATTGATTTATTTAATACACCTAAATAGTCAAACTGAAAATATGCATATATGGTTATCGAACATCCTATCTATTAAGCGGAAATTCTTCTTCAAGTTCTTTTGCTTGCGCTTAACAAAAAGTTTCCTTGTGTGGAAAAAAAATGACCAAAAACCTTCCAATAATCGATAAAAGCAAAAGAATTGAGAGTTCATTGAAACTCGATTAATATCCGCAAACAAGAAGGTCTTTCCACCTCTGCCGCCTCTTCTGTTTTTTGAGTTTCTCTAACGATGAGGAGGTTAAGAAAAACTAGTTTCCTGGATCGGATGTTCAAACCTCGGTCAGTGCTATTATTAACTGCAGCGAACTAATTACATAATTCCACTAGCGCTTGTTGGGACCGACAAGAAAAGCCGTTTGCCATCGCCGATTCATCTAGTGCAGCTGACGACATGACCAATTTTTTGTCTTTTTGATTTGTCTTATTCAGCTCCAGCCGCTCTGGTCCTGCGGCTGCTTAAATGGCACGCAGAGCAAGGGTTCAGCACCACAAGTGTCCGACTACGGCTTCGAGAGATGTAGCAACACTTGAATCTGTTAATAATAATTTCACTCACTCGCCTAGCGATACCATCTCCCATCTGTCCCACCTAATTGATGGATACCACGCGTATGTTCATATGTGGTTTAGATATGGGATGTAAAACAAATCAACGTATAGGAGACCAGCCCCGCACCAACGGAAAGCGATTTTTAATTCTAGAAGAACATCCCGTATCTGTGTACATATGTACCTATATATGTAGGTCCAAGATCCCGAGGTCCGAACGTCTTTGGATGTGAGAATGAATGGTAGCCGTGGAGGCACGATCAGAGGCCACATTTACGTATAACGAGATCTCGGCCGATAGACAGAAGCGGTCCATTAATGCAGTGGCAGCAGGCACCATTGCCGACAGTACCCAGCTTGACAGACATGCCCGGGGCCATCTCATAGGTATCGTTTGCAGGTGATCGTTTCCCACGGCCTCGGTGGCGATCAACGACTATACCAAACTCTTTAGATGTTATAGCTCTTTCATATCATAATCTTTTTACGGTTCCGGCGTTGACGAGTTCTTTTTTTTCAATTTCTGTGGATGGGCAACTGTTTTTTGTTGGCCGCGATATCTGCACCGACTATCGGAAGGTACCCGCAAAAAGTCCCAGCAACCGCACGGCGCGGCGGACCAGAGAGGTGCACTTGGGCTTTACATGGGTCCGGTTGGGCGCATATGACGCATAATCGACCTTTTCCCACTGAATTTATTCGCGAATTGGGGGATTTTCATTATAAAAATGATCATTGAATGACGACTGGGATTGAAGCTAATTCGGGCCGCGACAATGCGACGTTTTTCATTATGTGGCCACACACCGAACAGTTTTTCGAGCCCAAATAAGCATAATTTAGTCGGCGTAAATTATTTGACTCTAATTAGTCGGGCTATTTTTAAAAGTAATTTCAATATTACCTATGTGCTAGAATTCTAGATTTTTTCAGAGTTTTCCGAAATTGCGTTCAAGTACCTATTGATCCACACAAACTTAGTCGAAAATGGCCACTTTGAAGCCGAATATTTAAAAAAAAGGGGCATAATTTTGAAAAACGGTTTAAGAAAACTCATTGTGATTTTAAATTCCCTCTTCATTTCAACATCTTTTTTCATCTCCATACATACATATCTTTATAGAGGCTACAAATATTTATACGTGTATAAAATTTAAGCATTTTACGTCAGTAACATTCGATATTAAACTAATTATTGTAACATGCAAAACTTGACAAAAATACAAATTGTATTTTCGGAAGCGTATACAAGGAAAGTAGTTAAAAAAGCTTGCATGTCAAAAATTCGTTTGAAAATTCGCTTGGAATTTCGCAATATTAATAAAAAAATAATTAATTAGATTAATTAAATATCATAGCCTAATAAAAACTATTGACATAAGAAAAAAATATAGAAAGGTTTATTATTTATAATATTATAGTTCTAGCTTAAGCTATTTAGTCTGAGCCTTTATTAATGAGGTAACGAGTCTTTTTATATATGCGGACAATGGAACTTTACTAGGAAGAGTTAAATATAGCAGATATTGGCATAAAAAGTAATACGTCCGTACTCAACCCTACTCACGATACCCTATGGTACCTACTACCTAGATTTTTGTGCTTTTTACTCCACTTCATTTACACTACGACATTTGAGCCTTTAAAAATCATAGTGGCGTAAGTGAATAATTTTCAAAAACTGAATTAAACTATAATCACATATCACTTACCCATCATCCTGTTAAGATCCCATATTCATATTAAACTCGACTTACGCCACTATTCTCTACGGCTCATTTATATATCAGGCTTTAACTTAAAATTCCATTTTTCGCGTTAAAACACATGAAATACGATCTTTAAATTCTTATTTATCTAATTCACTACTTTTACATCGTAGTAAAAAAATTCACACATACTAATTATCATCAAAATCCATTGAAGTATGAAATTTTAAAAACGGCTTTCTTAAATTTTAATAATGTGAGAACTCATCGGATATTATCTTAAATTTCATGTACATATAACCATAAACTATGACATTGACGAGCAACATTTAAAGTTTGTCTATATTAGCCGGGGAATTTTAAAGCGAAACGAGATAGTGTTTTGTCAAAAAGTAGTTTTAATTTTGATGAGCTGCGTTTTCTTAGATCAGCGGTCCATGAAAAGTTAGTTTAGGCACTCCTTCTGTTGACTAAATGCAAAATAAAATCCTTGACTTTTCGCGTCGTTTTTAGGATGCATCCCTGATAATTTGAAAAAACATTCAGCACAAGAATAAAACGTTTTGCAACTCTTCATATATCGCATGAAGTTAAATGGAGCTCACGCCTAAGAAGTGATAATTTTTGTTTGCCTCTTTTGTCTTGGGGGAAGTTTCTCTTGTGTCATTTTTAATGAAATAAAAATGAAAATAGAAGAATACAGCATCAGTGACCGCGCAGCACCGCTTCCCTTCGCTGTTCCGCGAGATCTTTAGAAAAGGTCGGGAGCTGGGACAAACTGGCTGTGATTAGGCACATCCGGTTTACTAACCGAATAAATGAGCATGGCTTGCTGCTGATGATGTGACGCGGCCTCAGCCACTGTTTAATTCTGTGTCTGCTTACTTTGCCTGACGTTTGTCTGGTGTATCTCATTGTAATATGCTCTAATAGCAGTTCTGTGGACCATCTCTGCTGCCCTTTAGGTTTATATTATCACATCGCTTTTTTCAGTTTTCCTTGACGAAGAAGGGCACTTACTGAGTCAGTTGGATTAATAGAAAACAAATTTGTGCCTAGGTAGTACTGGAGATTCGTCGATTTACGAAAAATTTGTCTGACCTTACACTAGTAGGTATGAACAAGCAACTCCTCTAAGCTATATTCTTTTTAATTGTTAGAAAATCTCAATATGACCTCAAACCTGCAAAAGGTACGAGTAAGTACAAATAACTTCAAAATGCTGTATCAATTTGGCCATTTTCGCAATAGGTGTGAATTCGACTCTATCATACAATTGAATTGCAATGTCATTTGCCTCAACTTTATCAAAGTGTTTGCAGTCCTTATAATTCCATAAATTTTAACAGGTGTGGTTTCAAGCAAACAAGTTGTTCAAATTAATATGTAAGTATAAAGCTGAAGCGTTAGCATAGAACAATCTCAATGTACGTCAATCCACAGAATGAGTAAGCTAATCTTTTCGGTAGTTACCATCTTTGTCGGTCTAGATCTTAGTCAAGGTTTTAATGTTGACTTATTGAAATCGTATATCCATGGTGGACAATCAGTGGCCCTTATAGGCATACATCAAGGTCGACTCGTCTTCACAAAACGAGATGAGTTCCCCTATGTAGCTGGACTAGAATGTATGAGCCGGAATATATGTGGTGCTACCATTATCCAAAAGAATGCAGTTTTAACTGCTGCTTCCTGTTTGAATAAATGTGATATACCATTTCTAACCATAACAGCTGGTGGGATATTCGTCGCGCATCGGGGAATTGGACAAACCAATAAGGCTCGGAACTTTCGAGTACATCCAGACTACAAAAAGAATCCAGGAATTTATAATGATATTGCTGTTGTGTGGACAATCAAAAACTTTCTCTTTGGTCCAACAATTAGACCAATAAAGTTGGCCTCTCAAACATCGGGCGACTTTTTGGGAGAAGATGTGATGGTACTTGGATGGGGAACAAACAACATCCGAAAGCAGTCACTTATTTTAGCGAAAAGTACAATGCAAGTCATACCTCAACACTATTGTAAGAATCTTTATGAAAAAGAAAACCAAGCAAGAATACTGTGTGTAATGGATGTTTATAGAAAGGTAACGCCTTGTGTTGGTGACACTGGTGGGCCATTGGTTATACATAGTGTAAACAATGTTGCTGAAGATATTTTAATAGGCCTATTGCCATATGTTGGTATCAATTACGGAAATTGTAATGGAAATGTTCCTTCGAATTTCATCAAAATAAGTGCATTTCACGAGTGGGTAGTTTCTGCATTACATATCCCTTTGCAAAGAAAAAGAACGGCGCGGCCTACACAACCAAAGCCCTCTGCAGTGAAATTCTTACGAGCTAATTAAAAAAAGTTGAAGCCTTTTGTGTTTTCTTTGTTTTGTCACTCTCAAAAGTCAATCTACAAAAGTCTAACAGCCAATAAAGCTAGTTCCGTTTTAAAGCTATTTTAAAATAAATACGTGTTAGTCGATTCATTTCCTCACTCGCTTTTCCTTTTTAATTTCAATAATAATACTACCTACTACATTAGAACAACACAATTTAGTTACATGTACCGTAAATGCATATTCTGTAGAGTTTATAGATCTTTTTATATACATAGATAGATTATAGATAGATAAATAGATAGATAGATAGATAGATACTTTTTGTATGTATTTTCAGCACTTTGTAGTTCTCTTTGCACATACATATGTATATGTATCGCAGGCACAAGTCAATCGTACGACTATTTTTAAAATTGACATACTAGAATTAAAGTTGATCAAAATGAACAAACATTAACGAAAAAAATCGAATCAAATTCTCCTATGTATCCACCTTGGGTAATGCTTAATAAATATAGTTGTCGAATATTTTTAAAGTGAAATTTTATTAGCCCTGTTTTTCGTTCGATTTCGCAAGTCGACTACAGGATGCGCTACAAAAAGGGATGCATTATTGAAGACGCAATTAGCAATGAAAATGAAAGACATAATTACATAATATTCCTCAAAATTTACGCCATCTCTATGCAAGTTTTCGTTATTAAAAAAAACAATTAATAATAATTTCCAGTATTTAAGATGCCTTTTTCTGAAATGACGTATAGCGCGCCTATGGAATCATAGCTTGTAATCTTATTAGCATTTCTTTTTCATTAGATGACCCAATGGCTGCTATACTTTACCATAATTTACCCTGAATTATTCGAAAAATGTGTTCAAGAACTCTTTTCTCGATCCATTTATTAGGTATACGAAAATGCATTTTTTCATCCTAATAGTTATCATAACGATTCCTTGTAAGTGAATTAAAGCGCTTTTCTCTCAGTAAATTAATGATTATCATAAAAATCCAATTAGCTGCGGAAGCACAAATTGTCTACATCTATCGATCAAGTGGTTGGATCGTTTCGTAAACCTCAGAAAAACATTTCACCTACGCAGCAGTCGTTCGGCGTCTAATGTTACTCTAAACCGCTTTTCCTGGGCGGCCATAAATTCGGTGGCGCCTTATCCAGGTTTTAATAAAACGTACGACCGTTTATCTGAATTTAATTAACACATCGGGAGCCCAAAAAGTGTCATTCAGGGCGTGTTTTTTTTTACAACCTAAAAAGACGGATTAAAAAATATATAGAAATATTCATAAAATTTACATTACGCGAAGGCCGGAGCCTCAGGAGGAAATAACGGGCGCCACATATGATACACATGCACGGACAGCCACCTGAGCTCAAGTTTTAGTTTGCGTCTAAAAATTTTCAAGATGGACCGATTCGTTGCTAGGCTGACCCCAATTCAAGGACGGGAAGTTAAGAAAATGAAAAGAAGCATTTGTAACGAGGCACAAAAATATTAATGAATAGCAATCGAAGGCGCCCGCTCACAAAGTGGAAGCAAAAAGTAACCGCGTTTTGTAACCACTTTCCTAGGCCCGGCTTAAGACTAATCCACGTCTCGGCCATTTCCTCGGACAGTCGCTCATTCATTCATGGATATGAAGGAGGCATTGACTCCGCGACGGCCGCTAGCCTCACCAAATGCCAAGACGAGCGACGCCGGCCCCAGGCCTCTTAGTCCATTCAGGTGACTACGAAATCTAAAAAATCGGCAATCACTGAGCCCCTCAATTTCGTGTGACCGTCCTCGCATTTTATTTAGTAATTATTGTGTAAGTGGTAGCGTGAAATTTTATGATTTTTATAGAAGACGCCAAATGACAATTTTCACATCCGTTTTGTCACAATCTTGCGGCTGGTTTGTTTTTTCCTCCCGTGTATCACATTACATACGGTGTGACAAAATCCCAGAGCACAAAGCTTCGGGTGGTCAAATGCCGTCAGACATGATTGCGCATGTGCACGTAACCTTATTCATTCATGAAAATAATAAAAGCGGTTTTACAGGTGCTTTGGTTGAAGTGTGTAGAAAATTGTGTGATTGGAACCGAGCTTCATCCGGTATCTATACGCTCTTCCCGTGGGGCTAGCGATCCCCATCTTATCGTTCAGCAGTTTTACGATAGAACCAGCTCGATGATCGTCGACTTTGCAATGACGACGCTTAAGACAGGTAGCTGTGACTCATTTGCGCTTGCGTACGTACGCTCAGAAGGTTTGTTCATTTTTGACACAAAAGAGATTTAAAGGAAGCTGGCGATATGTACCGCGAATAGCTGTACTTTTAGTATCGCCTGCGGCTCACGGATTTAGAGATTCGCTTGGCCGCTGCTTTTTCTTTTTATGCACTAATTGAACTTTAGTTGAAATCACCAAAAGTTTTTCTCTTTCGATTATGCTTTTTAAAAAAACAAAAACAACAATTTCAGGGTCCAACAGGGCCAGTATACAGAACGCTACTCCGGAAGTGTGTCAATCAAAAGAAAAGTCTATGACGATGCAAAAAGACCGGTTCAAGATTAATTGAGCTATTGCCATGACGGAAGAGAGTTTAATTAAGGAGGATGCCTTTAGCGGTCAGTATACAAACCGATGAATAGAATTCTCGTAAATAAAAGGGTGAAGAAATTTTTTCGTTTCGTAAATGAAATCAATTTTTCCACGGCTTTATGTAAACTTGTCAAAGTATCTGTAGTCACTTTTAAATGATTTTTATAGAAGACTTTATAAGCTACTTTTACTTATATGTATACTTTTAACTAGTTTGAATAATTTAATTGGATTCTTTACTCTTTAGGTACCGTGATAACGCCGCTTCAAGGCTAATTCAAATTTTTTAATTTCGGCATAGTAGATAAGTAACAAAAAACCCCATATATCGGCATCTATAAACACGAACAGACTAAAAATATTGAAATAAAAGTCTATAGATTAAAATGAAACAGTTTGACTAAAACATGTTTGTTATTATAAATTGTTTTATTCGAACTAAATATATTATTATCTTAATATTTTTTCATTCGAACTATATTTCTTATATCTTAATAAATAAATCGCATTATCTCCATCTCAAAGAAACAATGAAGTCAATAAATAAAAAATACATACTAGCTGGTACATATAGGGATCGTATTGACCCCAGGCTTGTAATTCCCACTTGAGTATATTACATACCTTAAGTTTTTTACCATTTTAAATTTTTTTGGTATCTCAATATTGGATATCTCTTAAACTTTATTTTTTTATCTACATATCAGAAGAACATTACATATAAAAGCATCGTACATTTTTTAAATCAAAATAATAATTAGCTGACTTACAGCAAGTATTTTCGTGGCTGGAATCACACGGACTCCACAATGCAAGCTATGGCGTTCTGCAGAGGTGTGCCAGCTAAGAGTTAAAACAATAACTTTGTTTTTAAATTTTACCGATTTTGCTCAGTGTTATTTAGTATGAGATGCTAATATCTTTCATTTTCTTTATCAAATTTTAGAAGGAAGTTGTAAAAGTTTTGAAAGTAATTTTACTCTTTATTTTTTTGAATGCAGTTTCCGGTTTTAATTTATTCCTTACATTGGTCCATTGATATTTGAAGTCAAAGAAAACACTCCTTTTATATGCGGCATTTCAGACTTTCTCCATACTCTTTGAAAAAAGTGCACACTGGTGTCGTGATTTAAAAGTTTTAAAACTGGTCGAATAACTGCAGTTAAAAGAATATGACATGCCCTAAACTAAAATAATTTTTGATACATAAAGCACCTGCATAACTAGAAAAAATATTGATCAATCATTTTTTGTTCTTATGTTCTCCTCGCAGTGTGAAAATTACTTCTATCCCAATTACTTTTAAGGCATTAAGTCGATTTATTTCGAAAACAAAGACGAAACGTGTTTTATCATTTTACCCTGTTATTGAGGGGAGGCTACCCTACAATATATTTAAAAATTGAAGGATTCGGTTATTCCCCTTGTAAGTAAATCACCTCCTTAAGTTTATTTAATTCCTATTAATATGACGTTAAAAAATTTCGATTTGAAAGGCAATATTAAATTTGGTAATTCATAATCTGTCTCAAGACAAGTCTTAAACGCAAATAATAATTTATTAGAATGCTTCCATTGCAAGGTGACTAGCCCAGCCCGTTTATCCAGCAAAAATTAAAATCTTAAAATCTTCTAGATTTTGATGGGAAATCAACAATAGGTATGCGAGCGGAAAACCAAGGCTGGTTTCTTTCTTATTGGTATGTTAACATAAATCTAAATGTTTTTTTCACGATTCACGTGAGACCGATAAGTACAAACTTTAATCTTCGAGGAGTAAATTAAACAGAGAGACATATGTTATGCACCATTTACCATATACAAAGTCCCTGACGAATTTAAAATTAATGGAAAACAAGAGTGCCTGGATGGGTAGCAACATAAAGTATCGCAACAATTTGTCCAGCCAACAGTGCTTCCTTGAGAGGGTGTTGCTATCAACGGTATACTTTTAAACAGCGCAATTTACCCACATTTCCTATTAATCTTTAATTAAAAAACGAAGCAAAGACAAAGGCAGACGACGAATTGATTCGTTCCACCTATGCCTATGCCTTAACATTGAATTCCGCGCACTTAGATGACTTGCACAAATTGGATTTATTGGAACTGTCTTGCCCAACAAATGGACATTAATTGTCAACTGTATTTATAAAGTAGCCACAAGGGTATTTAAGATAATGGAAAAAACTGAATTCAAGCCGTGGTCGAATTGAAACTGTGTATGTTTGTTTCAGCAACATGTCCATACATAAAATTGCATTCTTTCGAGATGGAGTTGTCCATCACATGAAGCCCTTCTTCTTAGCGTTTTCTGTGAATAACTCTAAATGCAGATGGTCAGCTCAGTCCTGTTCATCTTCGGGGGTTGTACACACGTTTAGTGATGGTCAGTTCGAAGCAGAAACCTGCACAGGTGTGCCCAGTTTACCTGGGCTGTGCGACGTTCTTTGAGGCGTACACATATACGTGAGTTACACTTTTTTGCCGCTTTACATGCCGCGGCAATGCCAAGCAAAAGATCAAAAATGAAAAATTGAAGCTCAACGAAAAACGGAATAAAAAGGAAAAGCACAACTGTGTCGAGAGGAGAACGTGGGAAACGTTTGTTCGCCACGGAGCGGCGCATATACATACATATACGTACACCCAACCTGCAGGGACTTCAGCGGTGTCTATACCTGATGATTTCATCAATTTTTTTTCATTCCCAGCACTCTCGTGTGCCCACAATTTATGTTAGCTTTGGACAATTTATAATTTCTATTCTACCTGAAAGCGTTGGAGCGATTATACCTATGATTACCACCGAGCCCCAAATTTTATTGGTTAAAATCGAAAGCTTCGTAAGACCCTTGGATGTGCTTGTAGCGTAAAAACCAGTCGCCAGTGCTAAAAAGCGGTAAAATACTCGATTCATTGATCTTTCTTCTATTTTATGAATGAAATTTCGAACGCGTCTTACAGGCGAGAAACCTAACTGCAGATGAGATAAGAGGCCCGCTGGGTAATGCATGTTGTGAAACAAAAAGCTACATCTCGGGAGCTAGATGAGCAAAAACATCACAAATGACCACTGCGCAGGTAGGGCTATCATGGTACCCAGCAGAAACCTGTTGTTACTGCTCTGCTATACGTGGTGGATCGCAGCGAACGTTTTCCTGCGTTTCAATCTGAAACTGCGAGACCGAACAGCATCCGTAATCACTTCAAGTCAATAAACTTCCGTTGGATTTCTAGAAGTTAATACATCGCAGAAAAAAGCGCTACGACGACGCCTAGCAACGGCAGAGGGCAGGTACAGGCAACATGGTTCCCTAGTTGACTACCACCTCTATGTGGTGGAAAACACTGATTCTCTCTTCCCGAGGCCGCGAAGATGCTGAACAACGATCAGTTTATGCCCAGCGGGCACCTAATAGGCACCGCATAATTACACAGTTGGACAGATATTTACAAACCAATGGATCCCACCACTGGTTATAGGATCGAATCTTTGCCACCACCTGCTCCATGCAGTTAACTGCCTGCTCCCCGTTGCTGTCAGTCGTCCTAGACGACTGCATCCTCTCTCAAACCGACTCGCAACCGTATTCATTACAAACAACAGAAGAAGGTTCAGGGAAAGTCGCGGATGGGGCTCCTGACCAGATCTGGACTAACCGGGGCCAGTCGTTAATTTCAATGATATAATAAGCCCCAAGTAGGCTGGGGGCTTTTTATTCGTCGTATTCGACCAACGTCATAGACAAAACCAGAACCGGTTGCTGCTACACCAAATCAGCTCATTTTAAGATCACTACAGTTTGCCTACTAAGATGTGTATATTGTGGCCGCTGGCGCTTCGGCTGGTTTTATTTATTTTCTTAAGCTGTGCTCTCGCCTCTTTTTATCCACTGAACGTCTATCAATTGAATGGGGCGAAGCAGGTGCTAGCGTTGGGTCAAACCTTGTTGCAATTTGCATCTGGTGCCTTCTATATAATGAGATTGGGTCATTTGTTCTTACTGAGTGCCGTTAAATCAGACCTCATCATCTATTTCAATGCGATTATTTATGTATATGGCTCCAGAAAAGCTTAAGAGGCAACCAAGGATCGTATGAGAACAAACTACACTTTGCTTAAGCAAGTCGCTGTATTAGTTATCAAGTATGCTGCATAGTTCAATTGAACCAATCGTTTCAAACAAATTGTTCTCCGATTTAAGAATATAGTAAGATATGTATAATAATATAATAAAATTTATACATAGTAAAAAAATGTCATGTCAAAGCACCACCTGCCAAATAGATCAATTTTGTCACTTTGATCAGGGTGTTTTAGTTAGATTTCATATGAAATACTGCCTATGACAGCATGAATGAATGAAACGATTTCGGAAAACGCATGATTCCAAAATTCATGTTATTCATTAAATTAACTGACCCAATGTTTTTCCATCAACAGATGATATAATTTATATGTATATATATAATTTATAAGGGTAAAGATTATTTCAACAGGAGCTGTTTTGTTGTATTAATCCGAGTGGCTTAAAGTTCCAGGACAGAAAATTTTACATTTCTAAACCTTTCTGTTACGTGGTCAAATATTGTATACCTACCAATAACATATGTAACTATGTAGGAAATAAAGTAATTGGTGCTACATCGCCACACGCGTATTTGTACTGTTCGTGAAATAATTAATTGACATATTTCAAGTATATAATTTTTTACGTTGCATTTTGTCATCGCCTTTGTGTTGTCACTGTTCATGATAAAAGATAATAAGAAGGGAAAGACAGCATCACTCTGGCACGAAAAACACAATACATACATAAATAGTACAATATAAACAAAAAAAAATGAATAGTCGTGTTAATTTTAGCGGGGGTCGGTCATGATCGCCATTGTTTGAATGAGCAGATCCAATCCAAAACTGTTCTATCTATTGTGGGCGTCCTTTCAAAAGATTTAAGGCGGACGGGGCGTAAAGTCGAATAAGAGAAATATGTACATACATATATGGCAAAATCCAGCCGCTACTGTCACAAGTTGTTTTAGAAGACAAAATGCCTGGCCAATTGTTACAAATTTGTTCCCATCGTCCATTAAATTAAAAATTATGTCAGGCGTAAGATTACTGTTAATGTGGTTGCCCTAAACAGCGATATTTAGAAGTCGTTAAAAGCGGTGGTCTTTTACATCCCAAAACTTCAATGAAGCATATCAATTAACACTATAATATAATTCTGGTAATCTGCTCACTCTCAATACGAACACCTCCAGTTCAAGCGATGTACCGCCCATAGACGCATTACAATCAGTCAGAGGACTTCAAAAACCCCCCATTGTGCCAGTGGCGCTCTGGATAGGAGCCGAGACCATATGAGTGTGAACCGCAGCAAGGCAGACATTAAAGCGCCACCAAAGAAATCCAGCAGCCAGTAAGGCATCTTGATCAGCATCCAATTTCAAAAGAATTCTGCCATGCGCCTCTTCACTGATCCGCTCGTAATTTATACTTTGTTTACCTTAAAGAACCGATCACTAGGTAATTTAGTGGCACAAACGTGGTGTTCAATAACACATTGGTAAAATCTAAAGGGAAACGTACACTTTATTTATTTTTCTTCTGAGTGGAGTTTCTTTATTTCGTTTAGTTGTAAACAAACAAATTTTCAACTTTGCTCAGAACTCCAAAAAGCATAATTTTCAATTGGTTTTCAGCAACGTATACGACGATTTGGCTATAAATTTATGTAAATGTTCATTATCTCTGTTTTATTTTATATATAATAATGATTCTATCTCGTCAAATGTTGGCCACCAAAGTACCTGATCAGGGTTTAGAACTGAGGAGTCTGTCCCATTAGCGTTTTTATCGATCGAACGATTGAGGTTGGTGTTTTGTTACTTCGTCGTAATCAATCATAAATCGATTAATACTTTAGCAAAAACTTGATTTCGTTTGAAGAATCTCTTAATTATAAGAACATCTTGAATGTTAAGTTCTATTAAACAAAAACTTGAACATAAAAATACAACGAAAGATGCAAAAAAGTATACATAATGTGAAGGGGAAGATGTACCTATCTACACCTAAAAAATAATTATAGAAAAGCGAAGAAGTGATGAAGGTATGTATTGCAGCTTCAAAACTGTGTATTTTTGGTATACTTATAAACTGAATTATCTCACGTTCCCCAAACAAGGTCTGAGCCTAACCCCCGTCTTAAATTTCGTTATGCTTATGTAAGTACTTTTATTTATTTTACAAGAATATAACACCATATACATTTTTTATAAATGATTCTAATACCATTATTTTGCCAACTATACTCGACTATATTGACCATTGTTTCATACGTATTTATAACCCAATTTGGTCAGTTGTTCAATTGGAGAATTAAGTTTATTTGTAGGTTTATTGGCTAAAGCAAGTAAATTATTTAAAATTGCGTCCCTATGCCTTTCTCCCTATTTCCGGTTTACACATTTCCGACACATTCACAAAATTAGTTCCACTAAATGCAGCACACATGGCACACAACACATAGGCTCCTTTTGACTGAGACAATAACAATAAGGCTTCTATTTCTTGGAAACTATAAGCCATTAAGCAAAGACAGGTTTAAGAAAAATCTTAGATTATAGCAATGGAATTAGTTTAAATAACTTTTTAAAACTATCACAAGGTGGAAAAAACTCCTTTTGAACAATACTTAACTATCTTCCTCTAGAATATTATGAAAGATCCAACTTTTTCAATTTAATGGGGAAGACGCTTGTATATCTAACGAAAATAGGTTAGACCCAGCTTTCGGTGGCGCGTCAACATGTATAAAGGACAAAAAACTTCATCTGCTAAAATGGTTTAACTGAGCCCGGAGCCCTTGAAAATCCAAGAATAGTCGCGTGGCTTGCAGCACCTGAGACCTCAGAAAATATCAAGATAAATGATCGCATCTATACGCCGTCACCGCCAGTGGTACCCGATTTTTTCTTTTAACAGGGATTCTCTTGCATTTATAACTGTCTATTTATTTCCGTCTGCAGGAAAATGTTATTTTATTGTGCTTCGTTCCATTGCTTTCCATGGCACATCCATCTTGAGACTCACTGGACTGGACAATCGCAATCTCTGTGCAACTTTAGAGTCAAACAAGTTATCGGTGACTAAAGTGAATTTTTTTATCGTTTTATGGAATGAAACCTTTTTTTCTGTGTTGACCAATTGACTGCTTGATTGAGCCATTTTAGCCCAGATCAACACCGAAGATATTGATCGCGATGAATTTTTTTCCTTTTCCAAAAGAAGCACCTTCAATCTAGAGCCATGTTTGCTTTTTACGGCACTCAATTTAGTTGTTTCAATTTTCCATGGTAATTAATTGAAGTAATCCCATTTCAGGATTAGTGAAATAAATTAAAGCTGCGATATTTACGAGGTTACTTCATTACCTTGCTAATGATGGCGTTTTAGACGGGGACTTCTTCATCCACAGTGTGTACATTTAGATTGCGAGTAAGTTAAAAGCATTATCAGTTCTATAGTTTTTACGTTGAGATTTGTGATAACTCCTGTGGTTTCTAACCACTAATCTAAATTTTTTCATTTAATTGTTATTGCTACAATATTATACATAGGTATGTAAAACATTTTTAATGTTCGACTATTAGCACCTTTGTTTTCAAGATAAATTAATTCCAAGTCAACTAGCATTTAGCATAAATTCTCAGTGATAGCCTGCGCAGAGGAGAAAACCAAACGACGGAGACTCTGAGTCCATTAGTTGGCGAACTAATGCTGTACATTCGGAACACAATGGTCGATTCAATTCTTGCTCGTTTTTCTTCTTTTCCACAAATCCAAGAGAATTTTTAAAGTGTTGGCGGTGCTCATCAAGCATGAAGACATTTTACAGCCGTTACCTTCACCTCATAGTGGAATTTTCCACTTTGCTTCCCTCGTCTCAAATAATCAGCTAAGAGCGATATATTTTTTAAACAAAACAAACTGAAAGACTCCACCTTTGTTCGCCCGTATGACTCAGGTCGAAGGTGTAAGGAAACCAGCGCAGCTATATGCCTCGAAAAACTTCTTTGAATGCGACCTCCAGTAAGCAACGAAATATGGAAACGCTCAGGCTCCTGGGATTTTCGTCATATTTTCTTTCTATTAGTTGCTTTATACAATGAAAAAAATGTAAGCCAAGACATTGATCCCCATATCATAGCACCCCCTTTTAAATCCAACCGTAAGTTGCACCGTAGAATTATTTTGATTTGATTTTTTTATTTTCTTACCTCTAGATAAAAATTTCGCATAGGGTGGTAATATACAATAGCGACACGCTCATCTTAACATAAGTTCCTTTCTAATTAAACAAACAGTTAATTAGTCGTTAAATAAATGGCTATTAATTGACCGATACGGAAAATTTGTTTTTTCTTTTTAGTTCATTTGCATATAAGGGCTTGTTTTTACTCAACTGCGTAACAGCAAAGATAGGGTTATGTTTTTCACGCGTATCTGGATATATGGTATTCTTTATACCCCCAAACATCACAACGGCTAGAGGGATTTTAATCTACGAGGTGTCTATCGATTCGTTTAAACCGTGCGATGATTATACGCTAGATTTTGTTCTTATAAAACCAAAATGGCGGCCATAAAATACAAAATGGCGGTAGAGACCAAAAAAAAAGTTCGCACCATATTGAGTTGCATGTCACTGAATAGGTCTTTCAAAATCAAGATGACTTTTGCTAGACCACTTAACAGCCATATGCTCCATTGAAGAATTACACAATCTGAAAGTTGTGAAGGAGGATCTCTATGTGTTTTGCTAAGGTCTGAACAGGGGTATGCCAATCGATTCTATATATAGTCTCCTGATCAACTTTGCATCTTTTTAGCTAACTTTTAGCCAGTCGGGTTTTTTCGATTTTTTGAATTACGACTTATTAAAAAGTTTTTTTTACTTTTATTCATTTCATAGCTCATGTACAATGAATAGAAAATATGCTGAATGGAACTTTTGTTGTCTCACCTGCGATACCTTTTCACATGAAAATTGTAATTCTTTTTAGTTATTTTATTAACTTCCCATTTGGAAGTTATTTAAATGGGTCCGATTGTTCAAATTAAAAATTTTTTCATATGCATCTCCACGTTTTGAGGTTCCTTGAGTCGGAATCCGTCGTTTTTAAAAAGATTTTTGTGTATGATTGTGTACCCACGTACGTTCGCGTTTTTTTTTTCGTCTTGAAAATCTCGGTCACAAATAATGATATTGACTCTGGACCAAATCCATTTGACGCACAATTACATGCATGATGTACCCCTGATAAGGTTCGCATGACATTTAAATTTGGGGGCTTTTTTTAAACAAACAAACTATTAAAACATTATTGCAAAATGTTTTTCGTCTCGAATATCTGGAGAACAAATACCGGTATCGACTCCGGACAAATCCATTCGACGCACAATTAAATACATAATGAACAACTGATAAGGTTTTCAAAAAATTTGAATTAGCGGACATCAAATCGGAAGTTGGCAGAGTGAGTAGACCTGTCTTACCTATAGCCTCATATTTTGTGTTGTTCTTAACTGAGTATCGAACAAGAAAACATTTCAGAGTACATTTAACATTGTGCAAACAGAATTCTACACTTTGGAGGTTGTTTTTATTTTTTCAGTTATGTTTTATTATTTTTTCTTTACAATCTGCTTTTACGTCAAAATTTGTTTAATAAACCAGTTGTGGAGTTCAACTTAAGTTTTTTAAAGTAAGTAAATTATTTACTTACTTTAAAAAACTTAAGTCCCGGAAATTATTGAATAAAGGTGAACTTCCTACAACGCAGTAGATAGGTGGCTTAAAAACATCGGGTTACAGGAGACACAAACTAAATACAAAAATTGGGGTTCAGGTCTTAACAGAATTAAACTGTCTTCTATAGGATAATATTTAAAACATTTTTTTAAATTGTATAAATATATCTATGTATGTATATGTGCATAAAAACATTTCATTAAGAACTTTGATAAAATTTGAAGAAAGTAAGAACGAACTTCAAAATCACATATTTGTGAATATATGTAAAATATACAGAATTGTAGCATTGTAAAAAAATGTTTCCCAAACCGTGTTTTAAAAGTACTGCGTTGAAGGAAAATTTCCGCATTTCCCCAACCATATGTATGAAATAATTAACAGTTAAAATGCCACAAAATTAGCAACTTTCGCTACACTACGGTTGGTTTGTTTTCATCTAATGATGAACTACGTAGATTCTAAGATGTCTGAATTTAAGGAGTGTGCATCAGATTCGCTCGGCATCAAATACGAATAATAATCATTCGATATTCGGTCGACCTACATATGTATGTTATATCTGACAGTGACAGGCATACCGCAAGGTTTGTAGCCGGCTTAAAAACGTACACATATATATTATAAATATTACACGTTACATTACGACCTCACCATTTTGACAGTACAATTCAAATACCAAATCACTTTTAATCGTTTTCTGAGCAAGCCAATTTGACATCTGATTTTAAAAGCGAGCTGCGTCACTAAATGCAGTGCCGAGTCAACTCAACTATAGAAAACCGAGTTGCAAACTGAAACATAGCTTCTGCTGTGGTTTTTAGACTATGAACCATTTCTTAGCCTAAGCGTATACTATAGTAAACAATACTAAAACAGCCGGATCTTTCTCTTTGTAGTACATAGGTATACAAGAAATAGAACCTATAGATTTTTCTTGCATAGCATTAAATTCTATTTATCATCCAGTTCTTTTTTGTTTTTATCAAAAAAAGTTTTTTTTTAAATTTAAATTAAACAACATTATCTTGCTTTCAATTGCAGCTCTAAAGGGCGTGTTTAGAGTTTGACGAAGTCGGTCGCTTTATTGCTGGTTTTATAGTGGAAATGTAAAGCCGCGGGCACCAATTGATTTCGCAACCACAAAAGAAAAAAAAATTTCAAACAAAAGAGAAATTCATGCTCCTCCGTTGCTACTGACCCTGTTCAGGAGATATCCCGGAGCAATCGCAATTAGAACCTCATTAAACAAATAATGTCAATAAGATACAAAGTCAATAAAGCTAATGGTAATGTGCTGAAGGCAATGACAAGTTGGCACGCTCGAAATATTTTAATTAATTTTCGCGTCGTCTTTTGGTGCTCCTCTTAGCCTGGTTGGTGGTCTTCCCGAGACTGAATAGCTGCAACAAGTAGTCGAAAGGGCAGCTTTCTTCAGAACACTGTGGTACGGATTTCTTACCTTCCCCCTTAGTACACTTGTTGATTTACCTAGGATTGAAGTGCTATTGCGTGACACAGGGGCATTTGCTGCCAATTTGTGAGGGTGAAAATTCGTTTGTTAAGTAAATCTTTGCGATAAAATGTTGATTTGAATGTACGTTTTTTTCTTTCGTTCATTAAAGCACATTTTGTACCTACGTAAGAGAAACTTAGGGTTATATTACTAACTCTGTTTATTTTCAATTTGTATCCGCACATATCCCAATGCGATTATAAATATTATATATGTACATATATAATTATAATTTTTATCCGACTTCCAAAAAAAGAAGGAGGTTCTTTGTTCATCTGTATGTATTTTTTAATTTTTTTTATTTTTTATAAGTATGTTCACCGATATTTTCGCCAATTGTGGACAAATTTAAAAAAACTTTTTTTTTTGTTTGAAAGGATATACTCTTAAGGTGGTCCCAATCAAATAATTGAGGCAATTAGTTTGTCTGGACTAATTGGATTAATATCAGTCAGGTTTGCATACCGACTTCAATAGTCTAGGAAAGTCTTGAGAGGACTTTTAATACATAGATTTAATTATTTTATACGTTTTTGGGCTTGGGAGTTTTTGGAGTCGGTTCTATTTTTGTTTCTTCAAAATCAACATACATACATTATATTATTACCTTAGAAAGTTACCTCAATTTACTAGAAGAATAATTTTCTTTTTTCGAATTTCTCCAGCATTTGACATCACGAAATTATAAGATCAATTGTAAGGATTTTGATGTTCGATCTATTTAACTATTTTTTATTATCAAATTTCATTATTTATAATAAAAAATACATAATAACTAACTGATTTTCATGATAAATGTAAGAAAACAGTGGCTAGTTTTCTAAAAATTTCATTATGCATCAACAATATCAAGTTAGTCCAAAGAAAATTGTTCAGTTTTATACAATATCTAAGCTGTTGTTATATTTAGCAAAGGAATAACAAAACTGATATAGAGCTCGAAAGCTTTTTAGAAATTATTATCTGAAACTGTTCCATGTACGGCCATCTAGTGAGGTGTGTACAAATTACAGTTGGAATCATTAAGTTTATGCCCAAGGAACCTACTCACTACAAATAACTTGGTTATTGTACAATATTCAAACCACTTTTTCCCTAAACTAACCACACTTAAAATATTTAAAGTCTCCATTTGCCAAGTTTCTGAAATTCATGGTTCGAGTCTAAGAAACCCGGTTTAAATATTAAATAATACTTGGCTAGCTGAGACACCTTTGGTCAAAGTAGGTGTGTAACTTTAGTGATGTGTACTAAAACAGAGTCTGAGGAGATGTCTGGTTTGAAGCTTAGTATTTTAAGCCTACTATAGAATTAGGAATTAGTGTGAACAGCTAATTCATATAAACAAATCGCTGAACAACGTACATATCAGATTATAGGCACGAAAAAGAGTTTGCGTCATGCAAAATGTATGAATAAGAGCTATACTGAGGTACATTGTAGCTGTATTATTCAGAAAATCTAAAAACATATCATCTCGGCATCGAAGCACTCAAATGTGTAAATGGAACGTGTGGTACGTATGTGTAGTCAGTCAGGCATCTAAATATTCCGGTCGATAAGGTAAATGCGCGTGTATCGCAAAGTAACTCACACTTCAAAGCCGGAATTGTATCAGTTCCGCGCCACACCACGCTAATTTTAGATGATTCCAACTGGTAGTGCCAAGACGGCTTTCATCTCATCGAGAGAAATTACATCGAAACGCCGAGCTGCCGCCAGCGCCGCCGCCGTACGGTCATGGCAAGTCAAGCTTTCATGAATGAATAGAGCTGCAACGGGTGCGATTCTAAATGGATTCATTCATGAATCACCTCCAGCCATGAATAAACTATCAATGGGCGACTCAGTCACTGGTTTGGTGTATGCGCGCGCAACCGAATTATTATTTATTCTTGCCACACACAAGCCACGCCATGGATTTATTTTTCCAAAAGAATAAAAAACAACATGCTTGAGTAGGTAGATACGGAACGTAGCATTAAGAAGACGAAGAAGAAGAATAAGCAAAAAAGACAACTCCGAAGTGGTAGAATCATTTTCGAAACTCAGCTTGCGATTTTCCCTGTGGATTGCAGATTATTCTACGAAACTTGAGCATTCGCGCCGCGCCGTTGGATTAAATATCTTCAACAGGTAATTTGCAGCGACAAAAATATATAAAAGACGAATTACCACGGGAGAAAAGGAATGGTAAGTCTAAACAAAAATTCACAAGAATACGAGGTGAGGAGAGCGTCATAAGAAACATTGAATAAAATCGCTTTGTTTCTGCGACCTGCGAATGAACGTGAAAAATAAAACAAATCAACAGTAGCTTTGCTTACAAGAAGGTCGTGTGGATTTTGTTTATACAACGAACATAAAACTTTGATTAAAAGAAAGCAAAATAAAGCGTCACAAGAGTGTTCTGTAAGACGTATTTAGCTCTAAATAACCAAAATTTGTCTGCTCCGGAAGTACCTACATTCATATATGTACGTGTATATGTATTTCATGATTAATGACACCGAGTTAGTTCATTCCCAGTTCCCCTGTGGCGCATAGCTATTGTATCTGAACACTAGATTGCCCTTTTAAGAAGATTCATTCCAAAGATGACTATATCGTTAGCATCATTTGCGGCAGATCGTGTCATGTCGTAATTGAATTGTCGAAAAATAAGGGTCCTCCCTTTTCATTAGCTTGCTAATGATAAAGACGTTAGTTTAGATTAAGTACCGGAAATTTCATGATACCATTTAGTTACATTATTTTATATTATACATATTTACTATTAATGCCTAACATTTTAGAACGATTATGAAATAGTCGTAATAGTTTAAATAGTACTGTACAGAGTGTTCAGCAACAAAAACCAAAACAAACAAAATTACGTATATTGTTTTTTTTGTCGACTTTGCCTTATATGTTTACTTTTTCCATCCTAATTTCAGACATATTACAAAAAATTTTGCTAGGTGTCTCAAAACCATAAATTAAAGGCCCTCTAACTGTTCTTTAAGGAAATCTCTGGAAAAATCTTCAAATAAGCATTTTAAAGGTAAATAAATTATTCGAAATAACAACGGGGAAATAACGAAGGTTTCCTTTTAATTTTTTTTTGTTATATTAAGGAGTCATTTGGTGTTCTTTGTTTAAATAGGTTGGAAACACCCTTAGCACTTTTACTCACCAAGGCTTAATGTGAATACGTAGAATACATTGCGACAAAAATAATCTCATTTAAAAATTATATATACATATACATACAGTGGCGGACAATAAAATAGGTGTGACATAGAAAATGCATATAATTAACTGAATGTGTTATATGAAATCAAAAACTTTATCTTTTGCAATTTATTAACAATGTTTAAACAGCACAACTACGTAATTTACCCAAGCAATGTAACCTAAATTCCCTTCAAAATAACGGTACTATCGAAAGAGAGCAAAAAGAGCCTAACGGTATAGGATCAAGTTGTTAAGTAACTTACAAAATTTGTAATCACACCTTATTTTATTGTCCGCCACCGTATATATATGTATATATATGTATATACAAGTGAAAGACAGTGAATATTTGTCACTTCTTACCTCAAATTAATACTCTTTCAAAGTTTCATTTCAAATTCAATTTATGCAACTCAATTTCTTAAAAAATAATGTAGGCTCGATTGGAGATGGCAAATATTTGAAATTAATTGATTTATTGATCATCATTAGGAAAGAAATAATTACAACACAATTAAATCGGAAAGAATTAATCGCGCAATACCAAGTTTTGACTTATTCTTATGGAGCTTTCATAAAAATGTTGAGATTTGTTATGTTTATGATTTCTATATTATTTGGTTATTAGAAATATATGCATTAATTTGTGACACTCAATCCATACATATACATACATATGTATATGCCTAAGGTGAAATTGTAATATTAAAAACAAAAGACAAAATTAATTTTTGAACACAACACGCAACATCTTAATAAAATGTTCTTTGCGCTTGGCCTCTGTATTCATATGAACACATGCATTTCAACGGATCAAAACTTTTTCAACAAGTGCTCGACATCGACCCATTAAATACCCTATAATGGTGGGTAATTCAATACGACTCCTTGCATACCTTCACTCAGATATCCAATTACGGTGGAACTGTGAAGGAGATCACCGCATGGTAAATATAGGAACATTCAACTACCATCACCGCCTGAGTTTCATATTGGATTTCAGAGAAGAATAAATATAAAGTACACAAGCTATGTTTTTATGTTGTCTGGTGCCCTCGAACCTCGAGTCCCTTTTCTTCCGTCGGAGTGGAAGGGTCGCAGGTGATCTCCTAAATAAATTTATGGATGTATTATATGTATTATATACTATAGTTCGCGCAGAATCGAAAACGATAGGAATCACGGTTTGTTGGTCACTCCTCACACTCGAACCAGTTTGATCTTCTCCCGTTAAATTCGGAGAGCTTGGAAAAGAACAACTTTCGAAATCATATCCGCTTTTTATATCTTTTTTTCCGATGTCACAAAGGGAAGAATTTCGGGAATAGGACTGTTCGCCACAGCCTACAAGTTTGGGGTCAGACTTGATGGGAAAGATAGTAAAAGATAGTAAAAGCAGCTTCTAAATGACATGTGACTGATACTCTATGTTCCTCCTAGGAAGGGATATATGACGGAGACTCTGAGCTATACTTTTATATATTCATCATTATTGCACTACTGTGAAAAAACTGAAGCCAGGGTTGTAAAAGAATGCAATCTTTTCGTCAAATAATTCTTATGATTTATGTAGGTGAAAAGTACTTTAATTCTTTAACTTCAAATCCACAATAAAATTTAAGAAAACAAATCACCATTCATATTGAAGTCATGAATAGGGTGCAATCACTTTAGCAATACAAAAGGCTGAAGTCACGAGAATGCTTAATCTTTGAAGTACCGTTGAAATCATTTTCACACAACTATAAATTCATTGAGAACTTCAATAATTTTCGTAACTTTCTTTTGTGTCGGGAATTATAAAGGGCCCACATGTCCCCAAATAAGAAAACTTATGATTCAAATAAAATACTTATATATTTTGATGTAATAGCTAAGTAACCGGGTTTCATCACTGTATCATAAGTACTACTTATTTAAAAACTTTTTAAATAGGTACTCAAATTTGACACTTCACCCAGCTTATAAGGAGTTTAGGAGTGCTACTAAAATCTGTGGATGATATACATATAATATGTATGTAGAACCAGAGTCGAAAATTTATTTGGTTACCCCAATCCGCATCTAAAAGTTTTTCACCACTTGTTAACTTACGCGTTTTTATTATTAAGTGTTAAATAAGAGTATTCGAGTTTTTATGCTGTGAGTTCTTCCGACTTTTTATCTGTCTGGCTTTTTGCCTCTTGCCTGGGTATTCGTCTTTGACAGCTACTTATTTCAGCGACTTGAAATTTGGAATAGTTTTAAATAATGATTGCCATTAAAAGCAGATTTTAAAAAAAAATTACTTTTCTTGCGAAATGAAATGACGATATTCGCAATAGGACTCTATATCACGTTATTCTTTGTAAATCGCGTCAACTATTGAGAACAGTTATTGATCATCCACATATTTATATCCAGTGCAATCACTCATTAACACTTAGTTCCCTGAAATAATCCTTGACGGATTGCCAGAAAAAGGATTTAAGTAAAGAAATCTTTGAATTGGTACAACACTAGTGTATTAAATGTATGATTAATTTTCAGGTGTAAAGATTCTATAAGCCTACCTGAAGAACAAATAAAAATTTCAATTATTTTATATTGATCGTTGTACGCTCTATCGAATTCATACTATATTTTTACGTGGTATGAATGCATCGTGCTAGTTTTGTCGGCTCATAAAAAGCCTGGTAATTTGGTTTTTTCAGCGGATACCATATTTACCTATAGTTTATTCCGCCAAACTAAACTAAACTGTAAGCCGGAAGAAAGTCTTTAACAACCTCGTAGAATCGTTTGTATTCATTTCATGTCTTCAATTGCCTTGAGGATCCGTCTCAATTACATACCAAAAAATCAACGCGACTACTGCCTAGAAGGGAATTCAGTAAAAGAGCAACACAGCACAGTATCGTGCAGTGCCATGATGTTTCCTATGCAGTTTCGCGCTGACGCAGATAATTTTTGTTTTTCTACATCATGCTAGTATCTACTATCGCGCAAGATAGCCTTATCGATAATTGTCTCAAGAAAAATATAGCACCAAACAAGGGGAATGCTTTCGAGGAAACGATATTAAATCAGCACGACCAACCCAAATGATAAAGCAATTGAGTACATCTCCATTTGTGTTTTGATACCACTGTGTTAAAATTTTAGTATATTGTTCGTAATCCTTGAGCTCTTAAATGCAACTAAAACAATAAGGTCAGAAAATATTGACTCACCAAGTGATGCCTCTGGATCCGACAGATCCGAAAGACTAGGCACTTTTTGCATGTTGAGTGGTCCATCCTCGGGCTCATCTTTGATAAATATATTTGGGCCTCCCTGAAAAATTATGTTAAATTAGGTTAGTAATAAAATAAAATTCAGCGAAATAAGTAGGTTAAGGTAAAGGAAGTGGAACAAAGAAGAATGCTCACTTTTATATAGGATCCATCTCACATCTCAAATTTGGTGGTGTTTATTTTACGGTTGAAGCATAATTGCTTGCATTTGTCGACATTGAATAGTATAAGAAATTTCTGCTACACCATCTCTCCAGAATCCTAATATCTTCTTGAAAGTGTAAGCAACCCCATGCATTGTTTAGCTTACGAAATATTTTGGCATCGTTTGCGTATGGTAAGCAAGAAAATTTGATATCGATCAGAAGGTCGTTAATAAACAGCAAATATGCAAAAGGGACCAGGAATGGTTCCTTGCGCTACACCAGAACAGAAGTCTGTAGAATGAACCACAAACTGTATTTTGTCAAAGGCTTTTGAAAAGTCAATATGATTGGAATTGTCCTCATCTTGCGTTGATACAAGAAAGTTAGTGAAAAGTGCTAAATTAGACACGATTGAGCGACCCAGGAAAAAACCATGTTGATTATGACAAAACATTATTAGTAAAAAAAGGTGGTTAGAACATATTTTCTTAAATAATAAAGAAAGACTATTCGAGATAAAAATAGGACGGTAGTTAGTGACAAGCTTAGCATCATCACATTATTGGGGATTCCATCAGGACCAGCGTTCTTATTCACATCAAGTTTGCAGATCACTCACTAACTATTTCCGATGTAACCAAGTAAAGATGAAAATCGTTATTATCTCTGTAATTTGAATTAAGCGATTCAGAGTTAGGTGGGGAGGTATGTAAGTCACTAGTTTTGCTATCTGGAGACATATTCGGATAAGAGCTAGAAGTGGCTTCTGAACATTTAGCAAAAACCAGAAAGCTTTACTATTATTTCAAACTGATGTTTCAATATGATTAACATAATTATTGTAGCAGGCCCGCTGTAGTTCCAATTTTGCGATTTTTACGAAAGGCTACATAGCGATCATCGAATAGTTCACAATTGTGCACACCGTTACAAATAAATGTTTCAAAAAATATATGACATCATAATCGTTTGCAAGCACTCGGAGCCTAACTCCCTCAGTTTTACTCCGTAAGCCTCAAACATTTTGATAAACAATTTTTAATGACATAGATAAAGCTTATAATCGCACGAGTTACTTACTGATCAAAGTCTGATATAATATGGAGTTAAAAGTGTAATTCCCCTTTATTTCATTTCGTTTAGATTTTTCCTCCTCCCTTAAATAAACTTTGCCATTCCTACCTACAAAAACTCAAAAAAAAAAATATTGTTGCATATTACTTTAAGCAATTGCTCGATAATTTGAGAAAAGGGCATTTACTTTTCTTTTTGCATACAACCCATTGAGCGCTTTATTCATCGGATCTATTGAGTAGATATATATGTACATATAGAGTTTTGTAATTAAACAATAATTAATAAATGTGCACCGCAAATCATTAACTATTAATCCAGTAATGAACAGCTACCAAGATAAGGGATGATAGTGATAGTGACCCGAAAAATAGGCTTTATTTTACATTAGAATATTATATTGCTGTAAGTTGTGAGTCAAGTCGTTCTTCGGGTAGTTGAACTCTTTGACGACAAGTCAATGTCAAGTCGTAACACAGCTCGTTGACTTGCTTTTAAACTTATAAATGCACAGAGCAGTAGTATCGCTGCTCTTTGCCGTTCATCGTCGGCTGATCGCTTCAGCTATTCGGACTTATTATTCTCGTAGCGCGACTGCAAATGATAAAAATAGCGAAGACAAAGGGAATATCGTTAACGTCCGATAGCAGTGGTTTACGCCATGCGATCCATTTTAACTTGTCGACTTAATTATAAAGCTACTGCAATTGCTGTAGTAATTAGCAACAACAAAAATTCCAACTGGCGGCAAATTATTATTC
Organism: Machimus atricapillus; assembly: GCA_933228815.1. Classification (NCBI taxonomy): domain Eukaryota; kingdom Metazoa; phylum Arthropoda; class Insecta; order Diptera; family Asilidae; genus Machimus; species Machimus atricapillus. Next base: position 29,648,782 of record OW121788.1, on the reverse strand, counting down.
CTTGGTTTTCGATGCGCAGACTTTTACAGTCACCACTACTCGGGTCGATTAATTGATACGCCGGCCGACTCTGTCGACGGGCTGATTTCCCCTGATTTCTTAGCTCATCTTGCTTGACGAGACAGTCCAGACGGCATTGAAATTCTACCGACCGGAAACTCTTCCGAGTGGTGACGGGCACGCGAAGTGAAGAGAAATATTTCCGATTTTTTAGTTTTGTTCCTGACTTCAGTGTTGTCGTACACTCCTTTAAACAGATTTCATATGAATGCCCTCATGGCGCGATATCGCAAAATTAATGATACAATAATGTACATATATATGTATTAAAGATAACAGGCATCAAAAACATCCCCACCCAAATTTTTATAAAGACAGTGTGATACCGAAACACCGAAATACCAATCAATTCTCTGAAAAGTTCTGATCAAGTTTTGTTCAGAAGTGCACTCCTTACCCTAAAATTGATCCATCCTTTTTTAAATTGAAATACACTTATTTAAAGCGTTTTAAGTCCTGTCAAGGATATTGCAAATTTTAAAGGAAGACTTCTAACAGCACCCCGTATAACTCAATTCGTTTACTACTATATGAAAACTAGACAGATTCATTTAATATTGAAATTTTCGAATAATTTGTTTAAAACCTCAATTTTATTCTATTTACTTCCTGCGAAACCTTACTCCTGAAAGATTAATTTTTTGACAACAAATCAATATGAAAAGTTGTTAAAAACTTATTAACCTTAATGTGGACCAAAAGGCAGTAATTTCTCAGTATTTATTTATTTAACACCCTGCTGCTAAGGCTTAACCTAAAGCTGCGAGATTAAAATAGCGCAGCCGGGACGCAGCCCATATGGCGCTTAAGGGCAAAATTTTAGTACTAATTTTACTCTTAGTGTATAGATTTTACCTTTAATTTAATTCTCATTCCAACTTTGATTCGATTTAATTTTTGTTTTTATCTATCTTCTATATATATGTATGTAATATGTATACATTTTTTTATAACTCTTATATAAGGTCGTTGAGACCCAGGTTGGAGATAACCGTTAGGAGGTTGTCAGCGGGATCTAGTAGTGTTGAGAGAGGTAGAAGGGGTCCTCCATTTATCCTTCCCAGAAATTGAGTAATTATAGTGGTCAAATAGTGTATTGCCTTCAAAAGTAGGTAATGATATGATAAATTACTGGCTATACATAAATATAATATGGATTCCGTTAAGTGGTTCATGTAACGCTTCTTAGTACCTAATATAAATTCAAACGATCTTCAAGACAACGAATTTCACAATCGACTAATATGCCCTGATAGTTCGGTGAACATCCAACAATCGCATTAGTCGTAATTCAAGTGGCGTAAATAACCTCCCATTTAAATGCAAACTGCAACACAGGAACAAACAAATCAAAGAAAAGGCATTCACCACTCTGTCTAACTTGAATTATTCTCGAAAATAATTTTCATATTTTGATATAAGCTGAGATACCTGACAATTTTTGAATATTTTATCCAGTTTACCGCGGAGCGTCTTTCTGTGCCTATCCATCTAACAATTGGCTTTTCAACGCATTTTCTTTTTATTTTTTATTTTTTACACATTGGACGTGCATTTCCTCTTTAAGACGATAAGTGTACGCATGACGTTTTCTTTTTTTTTGTATTTGTTTCCATTTTCCTGCTTGGGCCCCTTTTGGATCCCGCTCCTATCTCTGCCTAACCGTCTCATCGGACCCTATACACCATCCATCCATCGTCTTATGTCACCCCTTGGAATTGAATTAACTTAGGATACAATTTTTTTTAATTCAACGAATGAAACGTGTAAAATTCACATCACATTGGAACGTCTCGATTAAAGCAAACACTCCGCATGCAACTCTGCATACCAATTTTATGCCCAATGCGGCGATCACTGTTGCCGTCCCTGCTTATCGATTAAAAATATACATATATCTATAGTGTAGATTTTACAAAATATATTTTTATTTTCGTAATTCTTAAAATGGAAAATAAAACGACAAAATACAGAGGATTTCTAAGAGAGGAGGCAACTCCTTTCATTTTACATATTAACCAGCGCTATCCCGCAGTACTTCGTAAATCAACAATTTTAATCCTATTTGTTGACAGGTTTGCTTTTTTCGGAATCGCCCATGATCACCGAATAAATAATTCGCCATATTTATTATTATTATTGTTATTGTTATTTTAAGAGTACGTACATATGTAATTCCTTTTGGACCATTTGGAATCATTTAACACCCTAAAATCGGGGTATAAATGCCCGTACATATGCATGTCGTTGTTTTTATTTATTTGTTTCTTACAATAATATTACAATCTAGTCACTTGTATAAATGAGCAAACTAACTAGTGTTGCTAAAATTCCACCCATTAGCGTCTCTCAGATTCGAATGAGCTCAGGTACATTTTTCTTGTGCCTTTAGGTATATCAGCTAAATGTCGCTATATCATGTGCCCAAGCAAAAGACAATTGGGCAACTTTAGAAATTTCGTCCCTATTCGACTGGGCATCTGTATTATTTATCTATGGTAAAAGCTTGTTTTTGGTTCATAGGGATGAACTTTTGCGTAGAAACCAGTAGATATCTCTAACTTTAATTCCCAGTTCATTTATATTCTTCTCGAGATGCTCCTTCCACCGAAACTTAGCATACGATAATACATCATAGATCAGGCATCATAAATGATATTATTTCAATTTAGTAGATCACTGACTTATAGATCGAAGTGGCCGCTGATAAATTTTATTATATGTAAGTAAAGTGAAATACTTTGCATATTGTATATTTCACAAGCAAATAAAATTTAAGGTATTTTAATCTTGATTTCAAGATTTAAATACATTTTTCTTAAAACTATTTGTTCTAATAAGTAAAAAAAAATTAAACAAAAAATAATCGCTGGACCGATTTCAAATATTAATATATTTTCTAACTTACCTCAACATAATTTGGCAGAAATGTTACTTTGCGGTTTTTCTTTAGTCTCATTCCGTTATCCTTGAAAACACTCGAATTAATTAAATTTATAGTTGACATGGACATGTCATGGACGACTGCTTGTGCCTCATAAAATGGAGTCTCTTGGAGCGTATAATCCGCTAAATCAACCTCATAACTCTCTAGTTCCATATTGTAAACATCTGAAATAAAAAAACGAAAACAGCATAAATTACATGTTTTTTATTTACATACATTGATATGTGCAATACAATTAAAAAATTTAGTTCATTCATTCATTTTTGTATGACCTAAGCAAAAAAAAAAGTATAACATCATGATATTTATTTTTAAGGGGAAAAACCAATTAGAAGGAACCCAGTGAGAGAAGCATAAATTACAATTCTTCCCTTCTTCCTTACAGGAACAATGTATCTGGTGTCGCTGATTTAAATTCATACATAAGAGAAATTAAAATAACATTATAATTTCTTTTAACTGTAGTTCTATAATTACTATAATCAAATGGATATCGAAAACTTGATTAAAGTAATTACAAAAGTTGCAATTTTAATTTTGCTGAAGTTAAAAGTATTGGATAATTATTAACGGAGGGTGCAAAGATACAAGCATTTGTCTTGACTGAATATTATATTAACAGCCAAAGAATGTAGAAAGGCAAAAACGTCGAAGGGCACCAGGAATGAGAACAGGTTGTCAATCAAACTCGCCTTTGAGGTGTCGGGCTCGTTTGATTCTGACCAAGTAAATATGCACACACTAATGACGTTATTAGCACCTCTTTTGCTTTAGGTGGAAGAACAAACTTGGCTCAGATCTTTTCCATCTATTTACACTCCAACTAAGGAATTGTTATTTGTTCCGTTGAATTGTTTGAGTAGTTGGAGAAAATCATTCCCCAAACACTGCCGGGTTTGATTCTAAAATTGAAAACGACATTTTAATTTACATTTATAAAGAGTAACCAATTAACATTAGAACTACCAAAACCAGTTAAATTGACGGGTACTCAATTTCTTTCTTGAATTAATTATATGTATCTACATATAATATAACTTTATATTGTAAGTATATAACTTTAAAAAGTTAAGATATTCCAGATCCTTTCGGGATGTCGATCTCAGCCTGTTATATGTATGTACATATACATATGTTCTACAATTGCACTTTCTTGAGCTTTAATTTAAGTAGAGTCGAAATTCATAAGGTGAATGCTCTCTAAATGTTAACCCCAGAGAGAGCAACGTAACCCACAAGAGAATATAGAGCAACCAATATCAAGAAGTGCAAATTCAACATGTTATGTATGCATGCAATACATATTGGAAACTCTTCTCTATATATACATATGTAGTATTTACGTATACTTTACTCGATACTTCGAATGCAACAGTTAACAAACAAACAACACACTTAAATATAAATTAAAATTTGGTAACAAATTTCGGTAAAATTTTTCCTAGCAACAAATGGCTACCACTTGAAAGCAACAATTTTCTTCTGTTGCATAAAGAGCGAAATCATTACAATTTGACACCAATGATTTGAAAAATTGAACTACATTATCGGCGCGGCGCCACTTTGAGTTTTGGGACAAATGCCATTGAAGAAAAATGTTGTAAAATAAGCAACCTTGTGTACTTGTATAATAATAGTACACTCTTAAATTAAGATTGCCATTCTACATTCAATATTTCCAATCTTTAATCCTATAGATCCCACATCACTTCAAAATTATTGTTGAAAAGGTTTATTAGTAGAAAATTTTAGATTAACATCACTCTGTTTTTCTCTTAGGTAGTAAAATTATAAACGAGTTAAAACGTACATATACATAGAGTGGTCAAATTCTGTAAAGTATGAATGTTTACGATACCATAATCAAAACCTGACATTGAAGCTACTAGACTTACGAATGTAGTTCTTCAACGTTTTTGGTATAGGAAATTCTTAATAAAATGTTGTTAATGAACAATTTTTAATATTGTATTTAAACGAGTTAGTTATTCACGTTTTTGTAAATAAGTAAATTGAATGGGAAACTAAACTTTGACACGCCCGTTCAAAGATTTGACATAGAAGAATGAAATTTCGGGAGGATTAATATTAGATCTAAATCTAATACATTGGCCTCTGGGATCAATAAAAACAACAAAAAACATCTTAATATATGCACCAATTTCCCGGTTCAGGTCGGAGAGCTGCAGTCCTTTTAATTCCAGTAATTAACTCAAACTGGCTATAAAATTACTCTTTACGTTACTTAAGAAATTGTATTGTTTACCATAGTCAATAGGCTGCACATTGCACAACGCTCTATAATATATCACGGCAATGCAATTTTCCTTTAAATTATGAGTCATTCCGGAATTCCTTTCGTTTTACCGCTGTGGCACTATGCCAAGTTTTCAAGCAATTATATGAAAGACTTACCGTCTTAAAAACATAGAAGGTAGTAACATCACATACTGTGCGTTTTTTTGGACCAAATAATAAATTTTTATTTTTATTATCTCTTCCGAAAACGAATGAAGTGTGATGCGATGCTGTCTGTGAGTATGTGGTAATTGAGTTGATTTATTGTAATATCTCCAATAAATTCACCAACTTCCTTTTAAATGAAACGTTCAAAATAATTTCCTAAGAACTTGCTTTCGCTTTTATTTAATGTTAAGTAACGAGCCAAAAACCGAAACCATTTCAGCACCTCCATAATTCATAGAAGTTAAAATTTGGTCTAAAAATTGTATATGCTCTCGCATAATTCTTGGAAACAGACAATATAAATATACCCAACCAATCGCGGTGCTGGTTGTTCTTTTTTGTCCCACTGTTTATTTTCGCCACGAAGAAATCAAGAAATCAACACGAACTAGAAATTTTAGTGCGGTGCGCATATAGAGCAAAAGGAAGACTTCATCACCTTGAATTTGTCATCCCATCAGATCTCTTATTGCGAGACTTTATATCTATTTTACTTTAATACATTAAAATAAATGCACATATTTCGACGTGTGCATCGAGAGGTATAATCAGCGATTTGATATCAAAATCGTCTCGGATGTTATGAAACACAACTTAAAACGCCTCAACTATACTAACTTTAGATTTTCTGACAATTGCAAGACGAAAGAATACTTATTTATAAACCAATTCGAAACTAAAGCACTTTAAAACGTGAATACATAATTTTAAGTTCATTGCCTTTTAAAATCTGGGCGTTATGTGCTTAAAATTCACATGTCACTTCTCTCAGGTAAATACGCATTTATATGTTCGAATTAACAGAAAATTCCATTAAAAACATACGTAAAACTGATACCGATGCTTTATTAAGAACATCGTGCAATACAAACAATCATATTGATCAGAAGCAGCAATGCCAAAATTTTGCGGATAAACCCACAATAACGTCGGTATTGTTCATACCGATTCCGTAAGCTAATGTTTAAACATTTCAAAGATACAGACGAGTTTTTATTCATAATTTTTCTAAAGAAAGGGCTCAAAACACTTTTTTTATTAATATCTTGGATTTTATTTTATATAAGTAGATATTATTAAATAAATTTTCAAAAAATCTGAGCTAATCCCTAATCCCAAACTTTTCGTGCGGATTTTTCGACTTAAAGACCCACCTAGGAAACATCTCTGGAATTTATTATGAAAATGAGAGCAAAGGATTTTGCAACTTACTTACATAATTAAATCATCATCTAAATAATTCGCTCAAATTGCACCCGCGCTGCCGCCCAGCCTGCGAATTTTGATAAAACGTGATTTACTGCCACGAACTTCCACCTGAACACCAAATTAATCACTTTATGACCACATCCGGACCGGTGAGCATCTCGGCACTCAGCACACTCGCGTGGAATTTTAGGAACTTTTTCGCGTCGCATTTTAAGAAATTTAACGATATTATGACGGCGATCTCTTTAGTGACTATACTTACGCAGTAATTAAACGGATTAAATGAATTAAAATAGATTTTTTCACTCTAAGACAATGCTGGGCCGCAGTTTCAGAAAACGTCACTTGCAACTGGCGCAAATGGCGGGAAATATCCACTGAACTCAAAATTCAGGGCGAACTGTGAGGAGGCGCCTGAGCGGGAAATTTAAACTATTTAAATCATTGTGCAGTTTCTGCGGCAATGGAAAAATATATTTAATTGTTCCCATCGGCCTGAGTTTTATGTCCTAAAATTCGCGGAAGGCTGGATGATGTTAAGACGCTTTTTTGTCCGAGAGATTTATTTTATATTATATTATAACCATAATAATAACAAGATTGCCTTAATTATTTAGTATTGGATTAAGGATTAATATCAGTCAGGTTTTCACACCGACTTCAAAAATCTAGGGAAGTCAAGGTATTTAATGTTGAATGTTAGCAGAGGACTTTTAATATATTTATTTTATACTTTTTAGCGCCTGGGATTTTTGGAGTCGGTTTTTTTTTTCAGAAGTTTTTATTTTTTTGTGGAGTCGCTTCTATTGTTTTTTAAAAAGTATTTTTAATTATTTCGATTTACATCTCTGTTGTAGCAACCCTTTGCCCCTCAGGGTTTTCATACATATCTATGTACCCCCGGAGAATCTTAGACTATCCAACAAAAAAAGAATCATCAAAATCGATTCCCGTGTTCATTATTAATTATGCACGATCAGGCATTAAATCGCTCATCCTTTATTTTACCACCCTTAGGGGTGGAATATTTTCTTTAAATTTGAATGCGACCACCTCAGGAGTATACCCGCTTTCAAAAAATAAAAGATTTTTTTAAATTGATCCACAATTGGCGAAAGTATGCAATTGGTGAACATATAAATAAAAAAAAATAAAAAATAAATACGGACGAGCATAGAACCTCCTACTTTTTTGGAAGTGGGCTAAGAAATTGAAATTCGCACTATAAGGAGAAAGTCAGAAGGCAATTCTTAAAAATCTGCCTTAATTGAATTTAATATGTTTTATATCAGAGATGTGGTAAGACAGGCACATTATAGAATAATCGATTTATCAGCTATTAAACCGATACTTTGAGAAATATATTTTATATTTATATATATTTTTCAGAAAAGCTATTGTTATATAATATATATGTATATACTTGCAAAAGAATTAGCTGTTTTCTTTTCAGCTATGTTAACACCAAACCCCTGTGGCCCAGACAACTTCTTACTTCAGTAAACAATTATCAGAAGCACCATCTGATATCCCTCATTTGGATGTAATTCCATCATCGCCCACCTGTTTTTTCATCGCTGTATAGGCTGTTTAGGAGTTGTATAGGAGTTTAAGGACCTCCGAGGATTGTTTTAACCCCAACACATCGGCTCATTTAACCGTTGATATCGATGATATGTATGTAGCAGAAATCCCTGAAAACTATCATCGGTATACTCTCTAAGATAAAAAATAAGTACAATAAGAACGAAACAAAATTCCTTCGACAGAGTTCAAAACTCTAAGCTCTTCTAAGAAATTTTAATAAGAAATTGTAGAATGATTTATTTCATTTCATTTCATGTGATTATTTAAATTCATAATACTATGTATGATAACTTTCTTTTTGTTTCCCTAAACGAAATTCTTTGTATTAACAAGATTTTGGCGACAGTTCTGGAGAATCTTTAATAATAATAATAATGTTTATTTCAATGAGTACAATAAGTTCTCCTTTATTTGTAAATAGCTTTGTAGAAGTCTCAAAAAGTAAAAAACATTTAGCATTTCTTCAGCCTGTCATTTTTAATGACAAATAGTGGCCTTAGAGCCTCGATAAATTATATGTAGGTATATGATATAAGATATTTGCTTTTATCCCTTTCCGTCCTAAGCAAAGCGTGCTAAAACTAACTTTGTAATAGTTTCTCTGAGTGGAAATATGAGCCGAGAAGGTGAATGGGGTAGGCATGTTTCCACTCACTTATCTAAAAAATAATATACCTATTTTTCTTATTTTTGCCTATAAATAAGTACATAAAATATAAAGCTTGTAAAAATAAATCTGATATGCGTATGTATTGTAGATGTCTTTAAGAGATGATAGTGATGGGACCCATATTAAAAATGATACAGGACTATATGTGCACTAAGCCGTTTACGCTTAGAACTATGTATAAGTTTTACACTGTTTCTTGCCTAATGCGCATGCAGTACGGACTGCATATAGTTATTGTGTACACGTCCAACCAAAGCCATTATATTACTCTTAGTTCTAGCACAAATGCGAAAGAATTTGTTCTCTTTTTAAGAGTACCTATTCAAATTAAAAGTTAGCTACAATTTCAATTTATATATGCATTTTAGTTTAAAATATTGCACATTAGATAAATTTAAAACGTTTTTATTCTATCATTTAAAATTATTGATTCGAACATTTGAAACTTCAATTTTCATATCAAAGTCTCTATTTATGTTACAAACAAGAGATGCTATATAGTTTCCAATATTACCTACTGTAAGTTTGTTCGGCATTTTTTCTTAGATTTAAAAACAAACTCCCTAAAATTCGCCAATACTTTTTTCAGTGCATTTGATATTTCAGCAAAATGTTCATAATAAACAATATTATTTGTGAAATCATGCGGAAAATTTTTACTTCGTTACTATACGTACAATCTCAACTCAATTCGAAATTTGGCTGAAACAAGCCACTGTATGGCCTTAAGCAGAGCTAACGGATAGCATTGCAACCTACGCATTATAACGACTTGGCTCAAATTCACGACCATCGCCGTCTGATTTTAATCGAAAAAAGCAACGACAGCAAAGTCCCCAATTGCAACCAGCGCAAATAAACCATATCCAACACCTCCCCTTTTTCGCCAATTCACGAGGAATAGATCGCAGATCATGCTGAATGAATCAAATTCGTCCACTCGCTTTATTGTGCGTGGCGTGCCTGTGTCTGTACCTACGGCAATCATGCCACCAATACCAATTCTCGTATTTTTACTTTTTGGCATATGGGATTTGCATCGGGATCCGTGACTGATATCAACTTGCATACAACGGTATATGTAAGTCCAGTATCCATATTTTCTTTCTGCATCATCTTCCACACGATTGAGCTCTGATCCTAATTAGAATTTCACAGAAATATTCTTAATTTCAACATTTTTACCATGCACTCAATGCTTAGCGTGCATCATGGAAATGCCAAAAATAAATTCGAAATGTCGAAGCTCCGATCTCAAAGTGAATTTCTGTAGCGAGCTCTTACACTGCATCTAAAAGTGCAACAATTTTTCCCGGGTCGCACCCATCTAATCGAGTGAAATTTCTTTAACTGCAAAATCTTAAAATATAAAGCCCCAGAAGAGGCTCGAGTGAGAAGAACAAGGAAGATACTCGTATTTTCCTCCCAGAGAAGAGCAGATGCAATTGGATTGGTTTTGGTTCGTATTGCATTGCCTTCGAGAACTTGGAAATTTCTTCTAACTATATACCCACATGGTAGCTTAGCTTGCTATGGCAGAGCCTACTCATTTATATTGTCGATGTTATAGCAAAACGACGAAGAGATACAAAGACTTCTTCTAAAGCTACTTAGCCCTGCTCACAACTTACATCTTGCAAGACACAATCATCTCAAACATCGAGTCGCTTCGGCCTTCAATTGCTATATGTGTGGCATCTTCTTCTTCGTCTATGCCTGGCACCATACTTGCCGCTTCGTCGAACATTTGGCGATATTATGATGAACATGTGGCATCAACTTCTTGCATCTTCGATCCCTCCTTACCATCCAGATATCTTTTACTGACGCTTTGCTTTGCTGGGTTCTTAGAGGCTTAGGTTTGGCACTTTCAGAATTAACAATCGTGGAATAAACCTATTTCTTGTATCGATTTATGTCATGATGGGTGTTGATTTCTACAGCGTCCCTTGTTAATTCAACGTCTTTGCGTCACAACACTGATTATAATCAATTATTAAATTGAATCTTGTGATTATATATTAAGAAAGAGCTATCATAAGTCAGAATACCTGATTAGTTTAATTTACCGGTACTTGGGTGGATAAAAATTTGTCGACAAATATGTACTTGAAGTAGATACTTCCGCTGCTATTTAAAAAAAATATAATAACACAAAACCTTTCGAAGTTTGGATTTTTTAGTCATATCCATAATCTATAATCTTATTTTTCTGATATGGCTAAGTAAAGTCGAGTTTCAACTTGCAAAATTTATTATCCATTTCGTCGCCAAAGAAATGGAAATTATAGTCACAAAGGCTTCGCTATTCAAGAAAAAAATTTAACAAACATGCTCGCAAATTTCCACCATTGCTTCAGATTTATTGCTAACTTTACGGCCAGCTCGTTGTCTTATCGAATCATATCTTATCTTAGTTCCGATGCCATGGTCGATTTAGATTTCAAAACCAAACCGAACACATACATATACTTATCCCTAAACTTAAACGAGAAAGAAGAACGGGCACGACGAAAAGAGTACATGACTGCCAATTAAACATGTTCTCTTTATTATTCACTGAATTGTTTATGCAATTTAATAGATTCCTCCGAGCTTCACCTCAAGAAAATGGCTCTACCGTAAATGGAAATTTATACAGTTGCCGAATTGAATTGATTTTTTGGCCTCGTAGCAGATAAGACGTAAATCGTTTTTGAAATAAGAGCAAAAATGCAAATAGATCACCATTGCTTTAAGATTTTAAAATTTGTCAACAGAACAAAAAACCAGAAAGGAAATAGTTAGCACAAATCTTGATGATATGTTGCAATACCTATTTGGCTTTATTTCATTGCTTTTATGTTTGCATTTCTTGGTGGAGCTCTCAAAGAAGACTATAACTATTTGCATTCGGATAAGTAATAAGTCAATTAAATTCAGTTCGTTGATGAACACATCAATTGATGGTCATAATAAACTGTTTTAAGAGTTTAAACGTAAAAAACTTTCTCACTTTCAGAACCCTCGCGGGATTAAGGGAGGAGGAAGCGAGTATCTTAATCTTAGGTAAAACTGTCTTGAAATCTTGAAGTTGTTGAATATTTTACGGTTATCAAATCTTAAAAACTGCAAAAAAAACGTTATTAGCAAATAAGCGTTTTTATAAAAAGTCAATTGCTGTACCAATATGAATCATCTTGTATCGCATCGCATGTAAATATCAGACTTTTCTATTCGAGTGACGCGAAATATGGCGGGGGTGGAAATGTAGAAGCATATACCTTGTTTTTCTATACCGTGACCAATATCTATAATTGAACACACTATGCACGAGCCACCACACATGCCCGGAATTGAAGACCGAATCGGGCCCTTAACATTTTTGAAGAGAAATAAGATCATGAGATATCCGCAAGACGCCGCGCCGTCAACACGCCTGTTTAAAATAAAACTAAAAATTAAGTTTTCGGATATTATCAAGCCAATAGTTGCAGACTATTTCTATCTGCCTTTTTTATGGCGAATATAACTAGAGAAGGATTACTATGAAGAATAAAGACTCAAATTAAATTTTGTGAAATAATACCAATATTCGATATTGTTATCGGATTCTCTTATTCTGGGCCTGTTGCGGATTTATTTTAAAACAATTCGGGCCAGTTGCCAACGTAAATTATAAAAATTTTGCCCTGTCGTAAAATATCAGAATAAACGCTATTTCAAAGATTTTCCGTTGCAAAACAAAGATTTTTCGTTGACAAACAATTTTTTAAAGTTAAATATCTCGGAAAGTATAGATTTCTGACAAAAAATTGTTGCATATTGGCGCGTTAGGGCTTCAAAAGAAAATTTCATAAGTATCCGGAAACTTCAAGGGTTCTTAATTTGTTACGCAGAAGCATTGCATACTAAATACAATAATGTTTATTTTTCCAAAGCTATAGTGGAGCTAGACCCAATATTTCTAGCTGTCCGCTTCTATTTCTAGCGGACTGCTTCTAATTTAGTGATTTGCTCACGCGTTACTGCCCATTTATTAATTTTAATATCAAATTTGATTTTGAAGCATTCAAGGAATAATAATTTCAATATTTGAGCTAGTTTCTTCTTTTAAGATATGTATGTATATCACTCCTCATATTTTATAGCCCAATATATTATTGAACATACATTTATATTTTCATAAATTCCGCTCTTTAGCCTTGACTTTTTATCGTTTATGCTTTTAAGTGCAGATATCACGGAAATCGAACTATTCCCAAGTTTTTTCATGTAGTACGCGAGTTTAACTCACGACTTAACCAGGTGTATTTCGGACTGATGAACCTCAAAAATAAATTATATGGAATTCATCAGAAACTTTCCGCGAGGAATTAGATATGTATTGGCTTTTAATTTAACCAAGCCAAATTTGAGTGTGGGCAATTATAATAAAGCTCAAAAAAAGTCTGTACTGTACCTGCCTGCTGCACATTAGTCTGTGGTCTTGTCCTGGTTCATTATTCTGACTCATTAACCATAAGATTCGTGGGGATGCAGTAAAATTAGATATGTATAACTTCGCATCCCAGATCGAAAAAGGAAGTATGAAATTTAATGTCATGCAAAAGCACATGCAGCATTTGGTTATTATGAAATTGACTATTAAGTGGACGAAAATTGTTACCCACAAATCCTTTCTCACTCAAACCCTATATTCGATTACCTATTTCTAGACGTGTCGGAAGGACATTCATTCATTTGCATAATGCATGTTCCGTTTAAACCAACATTAGTTCCGACAAAGGAAAACAATTTGGCACGAAACGCGCCAATAAATAAGTTTCATAGCCCAAAGATTTCATTTACAACAGAACAACGGTCTCAGCCAAAATGTACCTATATAAAACAAAAAAATGAGTCGAGAATGCTGAAAAACTGAGAGCAAATAAGACGGTGGCAGGATAAGAAATAAAAAAGGTTTCTTCGTGCACTCACCAGGCTACGGTAGAGATCAACTCCCGCTGTACAATATCTCTAGATCTGCTGGATTAGGCCTGATTTTTAGACCAATTCGAAAATAAAAAAGAACACACTTGTAATACGCTGAAGAAAATTCAAAAATAAACCTACACACACACGCATAAAAACCAGATAACTCGCGATAGATATACCGAACCGACTTTGAAATTTTGGATAACAGCTGTGCTCTCAGCACGGTCAAAGGAAGCAGCGAACAGAGCGATTGGTTTTAATATCGTTTTCTTTCCACCACGCACCTTGTGATATTTTAAAATGCTTCGAAAATCAACAAAAAATTACACTGGAGTTGTAAACAAACTAGCCGAATATTATTTCACAAATATCGTGATCTACTCCCACTACCCACTTCGGGATTTCATCTGTTGCACTTTTTTCACAAATAAAATTCTTTTGCGATCTGCGGCCATTCAAAGTTGATGATAATGATTTTCGGGCAGGCGCAAACGTTTCAAGACTCAGAGCAAAGCTTGCTAACGGCTCATGCGCGCAACGGAATGTATCTTTGGTAGCCTGTAATCTTTCAGCCACTCAAGCAAATTGCACGTAAAAACGACCGCATACAGCAGTACACAAAACTTTTTCTCACTCGATGAAAGCGCATCCACAATGTCAGCTTGAAACTGATAAGACTTACGAGACGTTATAAAAACGAGAGTTCTTAAGACTCCAAAAGTAAGATTAAGTCAGTGCCGTTGAAAAGACGAAACCGATCAGATACGAAATGTGATAGAGCTAAAAACCATGCGAACAGGCAACCAAGACGACCTCCACTCGAGCGAACCGAAAAATCTTAAAGATACGACGAACGAGTAGTACACGATCAGTTGCGCAGCCACACAACCAGGAAAATGGCCGAGATTAGGCACCCTGTTGAACACCGTCTTGCACGATTGCATTGCTTATGTGAGGGTGGATCTCGTTTGCCACACATGCATGAAATGATCGGGGGATCATGGAACAAATAACACATAGGCACTTTATGAATGAATTTCGATGTGCCAACTGCCCAACACTTAGGCAGATTGTGTATGCAAAAGACAAGAAGTTCCTACACCTGCATAGAACCGATCTTCGCTTTGCCCATGAGCTGGACAAAATCTAATGGGCCAAGACTTCAAAGTGCCTAAAGATGTTATTTGTTGCCCTGCTTGGACGCGGTGCATGGCAAAAATCTCACACAGCTGAGTTAAATTAACCAAAAAATGAAAAAAAAAATCGATTCAAACCATGTGACCATAGCAAAAGCTACAGGCTTGGTACAGGTACTCTACCGCCGGACTGGTTTAGTTCCTTTAGTCATGGGTGCCAAGTTATATCTTTCGGATTTGAAAACAGAGGCGGCGGCGCACAGTGGTTCGCGTGAAAAAAGTGGAAATTTAATGCATGTACTTTCATATACTTTTTTGTATGGAAACAAACAATAATCTTAGCTGAAGCATATACAGAGATAGCCTAAGGCATATTCTGCATCGTAATAATGAAAATACTTCTAAATATAAAAATATACATATTGCACATCATAAATAACACATTTCTTCGAAATTAGTTTTAAAAATTGTTTCTTGAAGTTTTTGAGGTGCTTAGTTCGAACCCAAAATCAAAGAAGTGGTCATGTTTTATGTTTTAATTTTTTAACTTACTAAATGTATTGTTATTTATGATTATGATTTCCACGCGAAAAAATTGAGTAACAGAAAAGTCTCATATCTACTTCTCTTCGCATTTCAAAAATGTCGCGCAAACTCAATTCGAATTGCCAAATGTAAAAAAGCAAAGTAGCAATGGAAGGTAGTCAATGAGTTCGACTAACCGTTTTTAGCAGCTATTTGTTTTTACTTTACCAACCTCAAATAGCCCTAATAACCGCCCTTATAAACTATTTGACAACTATATGTACATATGTACATAAATTGGCGGAAAAATTTTTGTTGTCATATAATTTGTGACAACCTTTTATAGGGACAAATACTCTTGCACAACCTCACTAGCATGATACAATTTAACTCGTAAAATTCTTCTTTTTCTCAAAATATGTACATATATATGTATACATATGTATGTACATATATTCTAGCAAAAATATGAACGTAATGTAACTAAACTAATGTTATAATAATTATTGTTGTGTACAAATAACAGCCAATATGTTCCCAATATTTAAGATTTGAAAGACATAATAAACTATTGATGAGCGTTCGCTTATACCTAATGCTTAAAATAGGCTAGCCTAGCAGATAGTTTTACAACTTCTTACACGAACCAAATGTTATAATTCTCAGCTGGTTGTGCATATGTACTACATATATATATATATGTATCTAATTATAATTTATATCAATTAGTTGTCATATATGTAAAGAGCTACGAAAAATGGTGTGTAAAACTTTTAAACAAATATGTACTACATATTATAATGTGATCTGAAACACATCACAACTAAATTCATTATCATTAAAATATTGTAAAAACAAGATTGTAAAAATCAAATATGTTCGTCAATTGCTACTAGGTTGTTCTTAATTATAAATAATTAAATTCAGCTGCGCACCCGAAAAATTTTGACATGTATAAAAATGTGTCAATCGGCTGATAGTTCTATCTTCAGTTAAAAAATCAACTTGGCTGTGAGGAAAAATTATTTTTAGTTTTATTTGTCAATTTTAACGAATAACAGTTCTATCTGCCGATTTAAGGAGTTTATCCGTCTGATAGCTATTTTAAATCGAAGCCAAAGATCTTACTCTTAGATTTTTTATTTATGAGTCTGTATGGCAAAACTGTACCCATCTCACAATCATCTTCAAGAGTAGGATATTTCCGTCTATTTTGACTATTTCGTGTATTGTCTTGTTTTCAGGAGCAAGTTCCCAAGTTGATTATTGCGGCAATTTTATTTGACAAATAAATTTATCTGACAATTGGCTCTAATTCTTTTAACTGATTCTGCCAATTGATCCTCTGAAATTAACTCCTCCCAAGTCACTAGTAAATTAACTTCCTTCAAAGGGTCAACAATTATTGTTTTATTTATTTTTTATAAATCATCAATGATCAATAAATAACATGCCTCTATAATTATATACCCTAGAAATATTCCTAAAATATATTCAAGTTCGATGTGTTCAGGTGAGCGCTCAACACAGAAATTCAATATGCCTCTATAGCAAAATTAACTAAAGAGCACTGGTCTTAACGTAATCCAGAATATACAATTGCAGATTTGAATCTTGCCCGATAACTAAGATACTATGTATATGTACTATCTATGATGAAGGAAAGCAAACCCATCAGATAAAGACTCGTTCAGGAAAGAGAAAATCTCCTATTAGGGATTATTTCTAGCTAAGTTCATATACATATATTAACTTAAGGCTATGATTTGACATATTATAAAATAGTTAAAAGGGCAGTGAGTGTGCACTAGTTTTCGACGTTCAGTAAAAGAACAGTGAAATAAACCCTAAAAAGCGGACAAATAGAACATTTATGAGGAATTACATTCTGAAAGTTGTGAAAGTTAGGATGCAATCCCAAAGCTCTTGATTCATAGGTTGCCGGTGTTGCCATATTTTGAATATTCATTATTCGAAGCTACATAATACCGGAATTTGCGCGGCTTCCTAGGCGTAGAAGACCTGCTTTTGGGATCGTTTTGTAATTTTTGATCTCCTGTATAAAATTTATGGGATTTTTCCCCAGAACTCTCATCCCATGAAACCGAGAGCGAAATTTAAGTTTTACAATTTGTTCTTCTGCCAGCAGGCATGGATGTATGAATATATGTACTTGTGCTTATATACCGCAAAAAGAAAATCAACGTTAATTCTAAACTTTCAAAATCCACCAATTTATGACATATTATTCGTTTTTTGTTCTTTTCATAATACCCTCCCCCATCTTTGTAATCGATTTTATGTTAAAACACATTTTTGAAGGTCATTACTCACGATTTGTTGCTATTGCTAACGCTGTGTATTAGAAAAGTTACATACCCTACAAAACTGACCAGGAGGTCACATGACCTTTGATGAAAAAACCTTTTTAAATCAAAATAACTGTGCAATTAATGTGCAATCATAGAAAACGTGGTTAAATAAAAAATAAAATTACAATTACACTATACGTCAAAAACTTTTCAGTTAACATAAAAATGCTATCATATTTTAATGTAATTTTTCTTATCTTTCTTGCAATAATATCGTGGATTATGTTGTGCATAATGAATTCCGGACCCATTTATCAGAATTCTCAATTTATAAAGGGTGATGAATCTAAAGGTATATTATATAATAAAAATATTTTCAATGCAAATAAAACGTTTACAACATTTTCAGATGTACTGAAACTGTGGACAAAACGTTTTCTCTCAACTATATTCAGAAAAGGCCCCAACCTTACTGTTTACCTTATATGTACTTTGCTAGGAGTATTCATACTTATAAATTTCATGTACCAAAACATGTAATTAACTCTGCAATATTTATGTACAGTAATTATAATTTCAGTGCTAGAAAAGTAAAAACTATTGCAATGGTAGCTGTGAGGAACGAAGATTACTCTAATTTATTGGTGCAGATTTCTCGTCTAAAAGAACAAAATGCTTCTTTGTTAACGTCTTTGAAACAACAAAAACTAAAAAAGAATGAATTCATCCAACGTTTTAAAATTAATGATGATCTAATTAAGAAATTGAAAATAGAACTATGCTTAATGAAAGGCAGATATGAACTCGTCAAAGGAAAACTTGTTTCGTTATCTAAAGAGAACAACAAACTAACTGAAAAGAGTTCTAGTACATCAACTGAGAAATCTAAAGAAAGGCTAACACAGAGCTACTACATAAAACGAAACCGTCATAATGAATACTGCAACAATCCAGTATTTACGCATAACAATAGCGATCTCATAAATGAAATGTTGAAAGAAAGTTACGATAAAGGAATGTCAAATCGAAACATTTCAATTGATTATTTGCTGTGTAAAGAGGACATAGCTTCCACACATGTTCTTAAAGAACTAAACAATATTAATATCGTATCGACTGACCAACTACAAAAAATTAAGGGGACCACTCATTCTTCATTCTTCCCGAAATTTAATTGACTTCATTAAACACGATACTATTTTGAAAGAGGATTTATACAAACAACATGAGCATATTCAAAATAATAAGTCGATAAATTTAAGTTCTCATTGTATTTTTGAAAAGAAATTCATGTTTAAAAATTAAGGGGCAGGTTTACATGTAATTTATCAATACTTTTTTATTCGGATATTACGTGCTTCAAGAGGTTTCAAACTTTTTAAAGTATTACTTTTTTATATATATTTATATAATTTCATAACTGTTATGGATGATTGTAAAAAAGAAAAATCTTTAATGAGCATTTGAAGCAATTGACTGTATTTTTTTTTGAAACGAAAATGTGAACATAATCGTTATTTAGAATCTCTGATATAAAGATTAAAAAATATTTAAGAGGGCTTTTATTTCCAAATTAATAAATAAAACAATAAATGTTCAATCGTTTACATTTATTAATAACTAAAACCCTTATGGTTTCTGCCTGTCTGCCTGTATATATATTTATCAAGGTTACGCCCCTTTAAGCACGAGGTTTGAGCGGTTAATTTGTTTCACACCTTGAGTTAAAATGAAAAGATACAGAAGAGTTTTTGTTCATATATGTATTTTCTAAATAAAGTGCTCAAAACACTTTTTTCATTATTACCTTAGATTTTCTTTTATATATAAATATAAGTAGATATTATTACATAAATTTTCAAAAAAACCTGAGCTAATCCCTAATCCAAAACTTTTTGTGCAGTTTTTTTCGACTTAAGCAAACCCACCTCGGGAACATTTCTGCGATTTATCATGAAAATGAGAACAAAAGATTTTGCAACTTACATAATTAAATCATCATCTACATAGTTCACTCAAATTTCACCCGCGCTACCGCCCAGCCTGCGAATTTTGATAAAACGTGATTTATTGCCACTAACTTCCAACTGATTAAATGAATTTAAAGAAATTTCTTCACTCCGAGACAATGCTGGGTGACAAGTTTTAGAAAACGTCACTTCTAACTGGCGAAAATGGCGGGAAATGCACACTGAACTCAAAGTTCAGGGGGAACTGTGAGGCGGCCCTTGAGCGGGAAATTTAAATTATTTAAATCATTGTGCAGTTTCTGCGGCAATGGAAAAATATATTTCGTAATATCATAATTGCATGGTAGACCAACTATTTTCCAGGGAAATCAGAACAAACCAAATATTTTGCATCTTCGGCAAATATTTCGATATATCACATATTATTTGTTATAAGTGAAATTAACATTTTTTTTTTGAATTGAGAAGATGAAGAATTGAAGTTTTATTATGCAAAATGGTTTTTTCTCATTCTATTTATGTATTTTCAAAAATAATGTTTAATATAACTAAAAATCATATTAAGTTTTTCGGGTAAACCAACTAATTTGCATTTGAGTAATATTTAAAAAAACAAATCTGTGGCATTACCGTTGAAACTTCAATGCGAATGAATATTTTGTTTCATTACGCATCTTTAAAAACTCCCATGCTAATGAAAGTTCTGTGTTATTTTTCATTATAACGGGATTTTGACAATGACAATAATGTTGTTTGGCTTTATCACGCAGCCCCAAAGAGCACAATGCTCTATTTCGGCTGAATCGCACATCGGCTGCTACATAGGTGTGGCTGCTAGTTTCAGCGTCGTCAAGCGAAGCCAAACTGCCATACGATCTATACATACATATATCAATTTATAACGTTTTATTTCATTATCACTTACATTAACCCATTAAAATTATCAGTGATCGATTTTGATTGCATCAACCATCAAAATTTTTGGAAAACAACCTTAAACAAGTTGCGTTTTAATTATTTATTGTTTTTGGTACAAAATTTAGTACAAATATTCTCCTTAATGTATAATAAAATTTCGGATGGAAAAATATTTTTCTTTTACACATTTCATATATGTTTTTGTTTATATCCAATCGGTTAAGAGACAGCCTACAATGAGTCAGGAAGTAATAATTTTCCTCTGTCTATATGTAAAAATACTTCGGAACAGAGAAATACGAACAAAATAAATCGAGCAATTAAATACGCACATAAATAACAATTCTTAATCCTCAAGTTAAAGGCTAAGCGTAAAGTACTTAACTAAGTAATTATGTAATTGCTATGACCTCATTGATCCGAATGTTTCGGTTTCTAAGAAATGAAAGGAGAACGCGTATCTGATATTGAAAGTGTTACTTTTCCACTCAGTCTATAATGCACAACGCAACACTTACTAGTAGAATTTTCAAAAATCGGTGCACATACCAGGGAATATAAGGCATGCTTACATTATAAAAGCTTACACGTGACAAATTTATCGATTATTTAAGGTTTCATCTAACTGTATTATCGCGCAAAGGACCATAGTCGAGTTTCAATTTACAACCGTTACATATGTCCCACTATATATCACAGGTTGTCCAGAGAATAGACCTATCCAGTAGTTCCTTTAAATAACTACGACGCATTGAATTTCTAACACCTCAAGAAGGGAGGCATTTATTTAATTTTTTTTCCAGTGATCCTATCGACATAATTAATTCTAATTAATTTGTGAAAACAGGCGTAACTACTTTAAAGCCAGTTAGTCGCAACAGAAATAAATTCGCTAAAATCCTGACCCCTCACAGCAAAAAAGTTAAGTACCTAAGATCCTCCATTAAAACTCGACTCTGCTCCAAGAGTTGCGGGCAAAGCCGAACTCAGCAATTTGCACGTATCGAACTAATACCATCTATATATCTATAGAAATTTTCTGAATGACCTTACAATGCTCATGGTGCCATTCTATTTGTACAAACCCACAGATAGTGTAACTCAGAATGCTAGGATGCCTATTTAATATAAATAACTTGCAATTTATTTCGCAACATCGATCTGCAGCGGGGAGAGGTGGTCTTACAGTAAGAAGTAATCCTATTAGTTCTAACTGCTTTTTTTAAATATAAAATAATGTAGTTTATAAATTATTGTGTCAGTTTAATGCTGCTTTACACTTTCATATGCATCGTCTTAAATTACCTTATGTCTGCCTCTCATCCTTTGCGGTAAGTTTGTCGATCAGCTCCTGTAGAGGAGCTAGTTCTCTGCGATCAATTAAGTTGAATTCTTGAACGAAAAATATAAAGTGCTTAAAAGATGTGTTGAGGTGAGCCTCTTCTCCCAATCTGACCACCTCTGAAAAATGCTGGTGGTAGATGTGAGCGTACACCCTGAACAATCGCTTTAAAATTGTTTTCGCAATTGTTAGAAAATTCTTAGGGAACGGTACACCGATTTTTGAGGGGAAAAGTGTTTCGTCGTCCAATTGGTCTTGAACCCATGTCATAAGGTAGTCTATGTACTTGGGAGCACTACACTTGATCGGCTTTTTCACTGTTTGCCCGTCCGCCCAATGGTATTCGTATTTTGGCCCTGCAGACATAATGCCGCAACTGTCCTCGGTACAAAATTCCGTAATTGTACCATACAACATATTTATCTGGTTGAAAAAGTCAACCGCTGGAATAGAACAAGCATAAAAAGAGTGTTGGCAAAAGATTCTCTGATACTTACTATTCACAGCCACCCATTCATTGAGATCCTCTCCGTCTGGCAGTGCTACAGCGTTTCGTAAATTCCCAGAACCCAACGTGGCAGCTGCATGTTTCATTAGGTCATACTGGTGTGTTCCCTCCGGTATATTCTTCTTTGGTTTAAACGTTTTGCTAGAGCGCGAGCCGCTGTGGAAGAGTACGACTAATATTAAAAAGCGGTTCACGCAATCTCATAAGAAACCTTTGCCACAACAATTTTGAAGATAGGTTTATGTATTAATTTTAATGATCAACTTTCGATTAAAGTCCTATAGCAATTTTTTTCAAAGAAAGAGTTAATTTTTTTTTTATAAAAGGTCACATTTTTTCAACCTTGGCTTTCAAAATACGGTTAATTTTAGTTTAATTTCTTTGAAATTCAAATTTTTGTAATAAACCATAAAAAGATAAGATTGCTCAAAAATAAATTTGTATAGTGTTTCCTACTTGGACATGTTATATCTGGTTGGAAAGTACCGAGTATTAACTATTGAATGGAGAATTTAAGAAACGTTATATCGAATACTGTGCGTCGGATCTAAAAATACTAAATATGTTTTTCGAGGCATATATTAAACGGTGGTATGAAGAAAATTCACCTAAGGTTGTCTGCAAGATTGCTCATAAAATACAATTTACACTTTCTAAACTTATGTACATACTTTCTAAAGTTCAATTCCTTAACTAGAGCTTTCTGAAATATAATTTACTAAAATGAATTAGAACTCAAATTTACTAAAGTACATATATAGTTTATTAAACTAAACTACAACTAGAGAGTGTCTGTTACATTTTCTAACATTTTCAATTTGTTTTCCAACTTGTGAAAATCTAATTTATCATTTACGATCTCAATCTCCAAAAGAAACGGCTGTATATTCATGAAAATTAGCCCTGAATTCTTATCTCTGATCCAAACCTAGCTATTAATGAAATAAAATGTGTGGTAAAAAATCAATATAAAAAATAAAACACTTTATAAATTAATTTGATAACTACTGTTTTGCTTCAAAATTGTTGTTGTTGGCTCTACTAGTGGAGATTCTATTATTTCCGAGGCACTGGTCAAGATATTAATAAATATAGTACAACTTTTTCCCATATGCAACAACAATATTTGTGTAAAGATCTTCTTTCTATAAAATGTATCTATTGACAGATTTTTTGTACACAAAATGCAGTAAATCAAGCCTATTCCAGAATCAGTCATGGAGGTCACGAAAATTAAAAAAAAAAAATGTATCTAATAATCTGCTTGAAGTGTTTGCTTCCAGCATAGAGAGATGATACTGTTTTCAACGGCAGTACCAAATTCAGTGCCCTTCAGACCGTTAAATACCATTGTTTTAGTGTTCGTAATTTCTACGGCGGATTCTGGGATAGGCCTCAATATGTAGTAATAAATAGTATAAATGCATTTCCATATTGTTTTTCAAATCAAAAAACCTCGGTAATTATAGATAATAAGGTGTGTCTGTAATAAAAAAACATTACTCTCTCACTTTGAAGATTTGGTAAAGTAGTTTATCTAAAGAGCCACTTTTGAAAAAACACTCAATTCTGATTAAAGAGTTCACTAATGCTGAAATTATTTAGATTTGGTTCAAATCTTGTATATATGTATGTATAATGTATATAAAGCACCCGATAAGAATTTATTTACTGCACAGACTACTTATTACTTTTGCGGACATTTATTATTATAAATCGCGGACAGGTAACCTCTATTTAGACATCTACAAAGAAATATTTGATGCATTCTTAGGCCAATTATAGATCAAATTAGTGCTAGATAAGTGATACTTATAAATATGTAAATAGAAGGGATGGCTTGTTCATCATCGCGGGACTACAGACGCGTTTTCAGGAATAAAGTAGCACCGTCACCTGAATTAAGGCACCCTGAACCCTAGAAATATAAACTAAACTAAGTTTATATTTCTATGCCCTGAACGCTGCAAACTTGACTTTTTTAAGAAACAAAGGCTTGTATGCGAATATCTGAGCCTTTTTTTTGCTACGCTCTTCGGTTGAAGGAGCCACGAAATCCACCTTGACAAGGAGGAAAATACCAGTAACACTTACAACAGAAACTCCATTGTTGTCTACGAGGAGGAGTCCGATGCCTGGCAATTTGGGGTGACGAATACTGTCTCCGTGCACTGAGATATTTGCAGGCAAATGGAAATGAAAAAATGAGACTTTCTTCTTAACCGAAAATGAAAATGTCAAATTCCGGCCCTTCTTGGTCCGAGCTTTCAACACTTTCGAGAAATGAACATAGTAGAAAGACGTCAAAAACACCAATGCAGTTTACATGACGTATTAAATCTCCATATGGAATTGACATTTCATAGGCTGATAATCTTTTAGGACAATGCGGTAGAGACATCCCAAACATAAAAGGAAATGTATCATTAATACAACTTAAATGTAAAAATCCCACAATCAAGCCTCTTATTTAGTATTACTTAAAATTTTTACTGTGTTTTCCGTAAGATGTCTCTCATTTAACTTTAACCCGCTGTGAACAAATACTACGTGTTTACTCCATTCTTCTCTTTTGGAGTGGAACCGTCATTCGTCATTATCAAAGTTTAGCACGTGTTAGATGCCGCTGGAGGAATAATTTTTACAGCTCACTACGAATCGAATTGTTTAGTTTGACAAAATGGTAAGTAAAAGTAAAACCACTTCATATGAAATTCATAATAATATTTGAAAGTTCTGAATATGGTTTTCTAAACGACTTCCAATACTTTTCTAATTCTAACCTAACCTCTTATAGTCGCGTCTTTACGTCTTGTACGAACATGCGGCAGGCTTCGCTATTTTTAGTGTTACTGAATTCGAGGAGGTGTCTATGTTTCTGCCGCAAGTGGAGTCTTCTGTAACTGATATCAGCAAATTCAAATCTATTGTAAAACTGGACGCGTTCTCGCCCTTCAAAACTGCGGTTGCTGCGTTAGAGAATGTCAATGCTATTTCCGAAGGCATCATTCCACAAGACCTCGCTGTTTTCCTGGATCAATTTTTCGCAAAGCTTAAGAAGAAGAAATGTGTGTTGGGAGTCGCAGATGCAAAGTTGGGCGCTGCTATTACCGAAGCTATCCAAGTACAATGCAATCACATAGGAGCTGTACCGGAAATACTTCGTGGAATTCGCTTACATTTCCATCGTTTGGTTAAAGGTATGTATAATTCAACATTTTTAACGCACTGAACATCAATTTCGAGGTCAAAATCGCTTTAATTTTAGCTAAAGGCATTGATTGTAAAGGTTTTCAAGTTTTATAGTCGCGTGGATAAACATTGAAAGGCCTTTGGCATCTTTGAAGATAAAACCTAAAAAAGGGAGCGTAGTCAAGTCCGACTAGTGTTGGTTCAGATAATTTTTTTATTAGTCGGCAGTGGAGATGAATTAAATAAATTTTGTTATGCACAAACCCGCCAAAAAATGCTTTTTGGTTATTTGAGCAAGTTTCAAAAGATTTGACGCAATTAAATTTACATTAATTTTGTGCAGGTTCTTTGTTAAATAAAAATAAAACTCAGCAAAGCTGAAAACAAACATAAAGTATAACATAAATTCAAAACTCTGACTCAACAAAGGACTTTGATTAAGAATAATTGTATGTACTTGGAGACTAAAAAAAATTCAAGAATCTAAAGCAAGGCGTCCGATTACTATTTTTGATCCAAAGTTTTGTTTGGGAGTTTTGACCTTAGGGAGAATAAGAATTAATCTCAATTAATTAATACTATTGATTAATTTCAATAGAGAATTGCGCGTTACATAATAAAGGAAACATTTTGCTAGCAATCATTCATAAGCATTTAAATGGCTGTATTAATAGGGTTCTTTATTATTATTGTTTGAAAATTTTTCGAATTATTCGATTCGTTTCGAATAATTTTAAATATCAAACATTCGTATCGACTTCCGAATCGAATAGAAGTATTCGTTCGATTCACTACGAATTATTCGCACAAGCCTTTTTATTATTAATATTTTGATATAGAGATGGGATTAAGGCCAGTTACCGCCTACAGCGAAGAAGCTAATTAATATAAAACTCTAAAGTATAAATAACTCGTTTTTTCTCTCATTTAAGGCTTCACTGACCAAAGTGCAGGTGTAGCACAACTCGGTCTCGGCCATAGTTATTCACGTGCCAAGGTCAAGTTCAACGTTCATCGTTCCGACAACATGATTATTCAGTCCATAGCCCTCCTCGATCAACTTGACAAGGACATCAACACATTTTCGATGAGGATTCGTGAGTGGTACTCCTACCACTTTCCAGAGCTTGTTAAAATTGTCCCAGAAAATAATTTGTACGCCAAAGTTGCTCAGTTTATAAAAGACAGGAAAACATTAACGCAAGACAAATTGGAGGAGCTGGAGGAGATCATTATGGACTCTTCAAAAGCGCAGGCAATTATAGATGCAAGCAAAATGTCGATGGGTATGGACATTTCTGCAATTGACTTGATGAATATTGAAATGTTTGCTGGACGAGTCGTTAAATTAACTGATTATCGTAAACAGCTCTCTGAGTATTTGCACAGCAAAATGCATAGTGTTGCACCCAATTTACAATCGCTTATTGGTGATCAAGTGGGCGCTCGGTTAATATCACATGCTGGTAGCTTAACAAATCTTGCAAAACATCCGGCGTCTACAGTACAAATTTTGGGAGCTGAAAAAGCACTTTTCAGAGCCCTTAAAACTAGAAGTAACACGCCTAAGTACGGTCTTTTGTATCATTCTTCATTTATTGGACGAGCTGGGTTAAAAAATAAAGGTCGCATTTCGCGGTTTCTCGCAAATAAGTGCTCAATGGCTTCCCGGCTAGATTGTTTCCTCGAAAATCCTACTAGCGTTTTTGGAGATCTTCTGAAACAGCAGGTCGAAGATAGGCTTAAGTTCTATGAATCTGGAGAAACTCCTCGTAAAAATGTTGAAGTCATGAGAGAAGCAATAGAGATAGCTGCCACTAAAGAACAAGGAAGTGGTGAAAAGAAAAAAAAGAAAAAGAAGAGGCAAATAGCAGAAGTAGAAGGTGATGATAATATGGAAATAACCCAAGAAATTGACGCCGCGGAAAATGGGGAGGTAAAGAAGAAAAAGAAAAAGAAGAAGGCAGAAGGAAACGAAGATCCGGCTGAAACTACTTTAGAAATAACATTGAATAACGATGGTGAAAATGGCGAAATTATAAAGAAAAAGAAGAAGAAGAAGAATAAATCCTTCGTGGATTAATTCTATAGTTATAAGATATGTAATGCTTTGGTCAAATTTATTGCAGAAAATAAATATTAATTTCTTTAAATTTGAAATGCTTTTTGATTCCAAATGAACCTCTGATATTTTAGGAATGCAAAGCACTACTCAGCCTCGAAGATTCTTCAAATAATAAGTGTCACTAAAACATGGCCAATCACGACGACGGTTTTTGTCGTACAAATTTGTTCCCATCTTTTTTCTAATAAAGTAATCATCCGATCGAATTGATGAGCTGAAAACGGCATTTCAAACGTGAGAAAAATTATTATATCACATAAAATAGAAATATAATGAGACCCTCTGCTGGGAGATACCAGCGGATAAAGAACATTTTAATAAATTTATCAAGAGCCAAAGGAATCGCCGAAAATATTCTTGGTGTGCAGGCAATTCGATGGGAAATTTTCACCAAAACCATCAATTGCTACCCAAAAACTGCGTAATGAGTAAAAGCCACAATTTTCTCAAATTAAATGATGTCTATTGTCCACCATTGTGATGTGAACGAAGACATGGTAAATGTATTTTTTAGTTCGGGAAATGCTTCATGCAATGCTTTTCAATTAAGTGACATTTTAAAAGGCTATATAACAAATGTAAAAATTATCTTCTAATTCAACCAATATCAAATAAAAAGAAAATAAGATAAAAAACAAAAATAGATGAAGTGCAAAATTAATGTGTGCTTAGAATTTACATTACCAACAAAACTAAACTTATTTACATTACCAAAAAAACTCAAAACACTATCACAACGAGTGAGGGACGTGACATTTATCTGGGACTAAAATGAAGACCAGATGTGCGAGAGTTTTTTATGTACATACATCAAAAACGGCACCAATCGTTACCGCTTAATACCTTGGACATACATACATAAGTTTTTATTTACCTTTTACTTACATATATCCATGGCAGACGACAAGAGCACAGCAACTGAGTTCAATAAAAAGAAACCAAAATTTTTTCTTTGTTAATGTTAA
Source organism: Machimus atricapillus (assembly GCA_933228815.1). Taxonomy (NCBI): domain Eukaryota; kingdom Metazoa; phylum Arthropoda; class Insecta; order Diptera; family Asilidae; genus Machimus; species Machimus atricapillus. Next base: position 29,619,894 of record OW121788.1, on the reverse strand, counting down.
AACACAATAATTTTGAAGCGGATTCAAAACGTCACAGTTTCGGTCGAGGGCACCTAGCTCACGTTTTCAATAATCATGCCGATTATAGAATCTGACGGATCCTTTCTTTCCGAAATTTCGTCCCGCCTTACCGGCACGTTTTCAATAACGATAAATTCCAAATTGCGTCCCATTGTGTTTCCCGCCGTAATGAATCCGTCAGTCGGATTTCATAATCGACATGAATTATTATAATCTCAAGTTCCCAACTTCAAAAATGTACTCAGGAGGGTCGATGTTAGTAGAATCGATTCAACTTTTTTCAGTAATATCGGGAAAAAGTTAGCGTTATTCATGCTTGAGTAGGTCAATCATGGTGAAGGTAGTAAAGAAGCCGGTTGGAATGTTAAACTTTTGCTCCCGTATTGCACACACTTAGTTAATGTTCTAAAAAAGGGCCCTTTTGTTCCCACAAAACAGGAATACGAATACGAACTTTCGGCGGTGGTATGGTAAAAACTTATTGTTTTCAAGGACGAACATTAAATTCCCTAAAATCCCGGATTCGTATTCTACGGTAAAATATAGGGAACTTTTTTTTTCAATTCACTACAGGGACAGTGGGGGAGGATGTTGTCCGGGGCGATCGAACATCTCGAGGGAGGGAAGAACAAAGCACGTGTCACAATACGTGAAATTCCTATAACAAACTCACAAATATTACCGTTTTTTGACCGTCTAAGGCCGGGATGATAACAAGGAGAGTTCCCGTTGCAACCTTGCCATTGCTTTTTATAGGACGAAAAAAAAGTCGCGGATCGAAACACAATTTTCCGACTTCGGCAGTAAGAATAAAGAAATTTACGTCTTTCACGAAGCTGTCGCGATCAAGAATTAGCTGCAAAGAACCCGCGAAAGTCGTAAAACTCTCTGTGCTTGTTTAGAGACTATGCATGCTCTTGGTTCTAAGCAAAATAAAAGAGGGTCAGTTGAATGGTTTCATAACAAATAAAATTTATTACATTAATAATAATAATATGTATGCAAAATATACATCCGTAACCAATGAAACGCAAAGAGAACATTGAAAGTAAGAGGAAACAAAGTAGCTAAAAACATCGTTACATATATTCTCTAAGTATTTACAAATTTATTGTATTGCTTCAGTGATATTGCAACAGTGTTAAATATCATGGGGATATCCGAGGTACCTGTGAGCAGGAAAATACTAAAGATAGCAGCAACATATTATAAAAAGTTTTCTTGTTAGAAAAAAAACATCTCTTTACAAAATCGTACAATTACAGGTCTTCATCGTAGACAAATTTATTTCCTAGAAGTTTACTCAGTTGTTAGCTATGTATCATTGGAACGCATTGAACGATTGATTATACAAGTTATTGTTGTTATTGGCATTCTGCGTTTGCATGTTATAATTGGTAAATATCTGTTGCGTTGGCATAGATGGTGGAATGTTTGGAAAACCAGAGGACCGCTGGGTAGGTGCAGGTGGGCTGGTTAAAGGAGGTATTGCCCCCATAGTTAATGGTGGCTGGACGGTAAGAGGAGTTTTTACGGGACTTTGGATTTTCATCTGATTCATAGATGGAGCAGGATTGTATCCTTTATTTTTTGATGAGAGGAGGTTATCCAAATCAATTTTTAAATTGCCGGAATTCGTCCATGTCGATCCAATTGGGATGTCAGTCTTGTCTGTTGAATTCCCTTCGATTTCTTTATTGTTATTTGCACTTACAGGCTGTAGAAGATCACCTGAGCAAGGCTGAAGGATAATATCTGAAAAAAAAACTTTTTTTTTAATTTCTACATGTTTAAAATACATTTTAATTTTTTTCCAATATTTACATGGAAAATGAAAAGCCCGTATATCAACCCTCGATTTAATTTATTGTGATATGGTTTAGGTTGTGGGAAATCGTAAAGCACGCACGCATCGTTCTCGTATGAAACTCGAAAACGGCATGTAAAAAAATGTCTGCACATTTATTCTTTACAGTATAGGCGCTGTAGATGAGCATTTTGTGGCTGCCTATTTTTACCTCGTTTGCTTTTATTGCAATTTACATAAGGAATAATAGACAATAGTGCTTTGCTGCTTTATCTAATGGGACGTTATGCTTGACCCAGTTTTCGAAAATGCATATGGGATGGTGCTTTGGGGTATTATAGAGAGTGTCACATCTTATTCTGGATAGTTTTTGAATGGAATCAACAAAAAGAGCATGTTAGCTCTCTCTGAGAGTGTTGGGTCCCATTAGATCGGAAATTTGTACGACAGGTTTTTACCGCATTCGTGTTCTCTAAAAGTTACATATGTATATGTAATGTACAGTTCAATGGTAGAATTGTTAATTTAAAGATTTATGTTGTTAAGAATTTAAGCATGAAAAATTGTGGGATATTTTAGGTCGTGATTTTTTGACTTTGTGTAATTTAAAATGAAATTGGAAGAAAATGATGAAGATAGTAACTAAGAAAAAGTTAAATAACAACGAAATAGGAAAAATGACATGCAACAAGGATCGCGAACAAGTCGAAAATGAAATTGTATGTTTAAATGTAGATATTTTATGTATCAAATCAATACTAGGGACGATAGAGATAGCACAAATTTAAATATTAACGAACATATCTCGTACGACTAAGAGATACAAATACCCAATATCGTAGTACAAAATAAATATCTTGACATTTTTGGACTAACCCAGAAATTTCTCACGAAATGACTATTCATTTGAACAAACATACGCCCTTTTATTGAACAATTGATTTATTCTTAATCACTGAGGGTCCCAAAAAAATAAGAGGTCGTGGGGTTTTCACTGTAACTGAGATTTGGATCATCAGAAATTAAAATATGTACTAACGGGATTTATTAGGTATACATTACCCTGGTACTGGTTTATAAAAATCTTGGTTTTGTTAAAAATGTTTCAATACGAATCTTACAAGAAATAAATAATTGTACTGTAATTGCCATTTTTATTCTAGATAAAGCGTGTTCATATGTTTTCTAAGAAATGACTAATATTTATATAAAATAAGAATAATTGTTGATGCAAAAACGAGCATAACACTACTAAAATTCATGTCATTTCTTCTAACTTATGAGTAAAAATTCCTATTACGTGTCCATGCAAAGCGAATATAACATTAAAGCAGTTTTTTTGCATTCTTCGTTTGACTCTCCTCCTAATATTGCAGATTTTAAAGATATGTCGAGCCAATTTTTGATGTCCAAAATTTCATCAAAGAAAAACTTTTGCAAAATATCCTTCGGGACTGTTATCAAAATAGATGCCATCAGCTGCATCACACTATTTCGAATTTTTGGCTCCGAACTGAATCGTAAAAAGGTAAACATTTCGAAGATCTCTTGCGCCATTTTAGGCAATATGGGACAGTTTTGGGAGCATAAAACAATCACTGAAACAGTATTTATGAAATTCACCAAAAGTGTGCAATCAATTTGATGTTTGAACCTTTCACTTTTGGTAAATGTTATTTGGTTCTTTCGTTCTCCTAGGATTAGTGGGAAGAAAAACGATCCAGCGCAGTTAGAGAAGCGATTTATTGCCTCGGGTTTTTGTAATATCTTTGTAGTTATACGTCGAGTTTTCTGCTTGATTCGCTCAGAAATAATTTTTTTTGCCTCTCGAGCACTATTCGACTCATTTGATCTAAATATTTTTTTTGGCATTTTATCTTTACTGTTATAAAATTTTTCTGTTTCTACAGATATTTGAGATAATGATCTAGCTGCACTGGCTAAGATACTCAGCATTAATATCCGCGCACCTACGGAATATGAGTTATCATCTGTATGAAATTCTCTACAAATACATTCAGCGCATTCCTTAGGATAAATAGTGCATATAAGCACACAATTTTGGAATCGAATATCATCGAAATTTTCACAATAAAATCTTTGCTCTAATAAAATGAACATAATTAACAAATCGATTGCTAGTTTAGCATCGTTGTTCGGCAATTGATCACGAATCAACTGAGAAGACGCTTCTATGCTACTGTGAAATACATCAGGATCATTTGTTTGAGTTAAATTTTCCAGTAATTCTGCAATAAATTGCGGCCTTTCTTTCATTCTAGCTGGAATATCATATGACATGTTGTAAGGAATAAGATCATCATCGGAATCTAGGTCTTCTTCATAATTATTACTAGATGCATCATTTTCCGAAAAATTAACGTTTTGATTATTTACGTCATCTAAATTCCTTTGTGGACTCAGGTTCATTGCAAATTCAATATTATCATTTGGCTTTATAAATTCTTCAACCATTTTCTCTAAGTTTTTCGTTTTCAGATTTTCAGCAGCGTCCATCGAATCCTGAATACTAATTTTTCTTAACATTTCAATTAGTTCTAATTGATTTTTCGTCATATCAGAGTAGTCGAATTGTATTTTTTCAGCGGTTTCACCATCCAAATTATTCATTATAAGTTCCGCTGTTATCATGCCAATACTGCGGAAACTGGTGTCTGGGCTTTCCAAGTGACACTTAACTCCCTGGTAGATTATTTTTCTTATTTCAATATTATTTTGTTCCGGTAAATTTCGTCCTATTTTTTTAAGAGCCAAAATAATCAGCTTTGAATCATAAATGTGTTGTTCCAAACTATTCTTAACAATCGAGTACTTGCTAGACCAAACATTCAGAAGGTCTATAGTGATTTTTAAAATGTAATTTTTGCAAGGTTTATGAGATTCTTGAAGTGTCGAAAAATAGTCAATTAAATGAATAAGTGATTTATCAGAATTTAAAATAGCCATTAGTGGAATTTTTTCTGTAAGCATATAACGCCAGTCTTCTGATTTTATTACAGCCGGACCAATGAGATTATACAGTAATACATCTTCATTCAATACGCATAAAACAATGGGGAGAATTGCATTTCGGTTTAAGCTAGTTAGGAGTTCATTGATCATTTTTACGTGCTCTGTGCAAAAACAGTTTAAAACCAATAAAAATTCCCTCATAGAGTTGCAAATACTCTCCCTAAAGTGAGTTACAATTTTGCTCAATAACATCGAAATAAACTTAATATCAAACAGGTTATTGCCCATCCGCTGAAACGTTTCTGCTATAAAATAGATTGCTTTAAGTAGATGCTTCAACAAAATATTTCCAAAATTGTGCGGATAAAAAAATTCTGGAGTATTTTTTTGAAATAAATTTGCTACTCGACTTGGAACGGATACTATAAGCTGCACGTATTCATCAAAAAATGGCTCGACTATCGTATTTTTATTTTTACATTTGCATATATACACAAAAGACGCCGGTAACATTTGTTCATCCTCAAAGATGTTTAGCAGAATTTTAGCAAATACGTTTGTATTTAGTGATAATTTCTGCATAATCAACCCCAGTGATTGGAAAACAAACGTATAGTTATGATCGATTTTGAACAATTGCAAGACTTCTTCAGCACAATTGCTGCCGCTATCAACCGGCCAGCATTTGCTGAATATCCTTAACAGATTTTGTAGAAGGTCCACATATGTAGTTTCGGCAAACGTTGTCCAATCTACAGTTATATCCTCATCGAATCCTAAAAGTTTTTCCACAGTGCATGAACCGGGTAAGTGCTCCCTTAAAATTTGTAGTTGTTGTTCAATCCATCTGGCTCTTTCCAGTGAATCAATTTTGTCCACACTCTGTAAATCTGCCAGGAGTTTTTTAACAATTCTTTCGACCGATCCAGCTTGTGTATTGGCAGTTTTAGCTGTAACATGAAAAGGAAATGTTTTCCCATTGGAATAAAATAACAACGGTTTTTCTGAATATCAACTACTTAAAAAGGATCCTGTGGTTTTGGGATCATATTTTGGTCTTAACGAAGAAGTTCCAGAACCTCACAAAATTTGTAATTCTAACGTAAAGGACTTTAATTTCTATTAATTAATAAACATATTTATGATATTTTGTGAGAGAATTAATAAACTTTTCGAAAAACCTCAACCTAGTCTACGGTTGCGACATAAATTTTTATGCTTCTCCAAATTATTCCACAAAGATAATATAAACATGCGGACTCTAATTGCATTCTTTTTAAAAATAAATATATGTATGTGTATGTCTTACTGCAGAAAAGCATTATCCCGAGAATAAATCTAATCTTACAATCTCAAATTTAATAAAAAAAAAAATATATATACGACTTACCATTGCTTCCAGTGTTCACAGTTAAATCACCGAAACATGACAGCAGATCACTTGCATTATTAGTTTGGGCTTGTTGATTGCTAGTCGCAAACATATCTATCGAGGCCGCCAAATTGGGACTGCCAAATAAAAGATCATTTGTAATTGCGGATTGAACAGTATTGTTTGTTGGAATGCTTGTACTATCGCTGAATGCTGATTTGAAATCAGCAAAATCGTTTTCTTTACTAGAAGCGGTGGGAACAGTATGATGATTAGCATTTGATGCAGCAAAAGCACTTTCAAAATCACCAAAATCTTGACTCTCTTCGGCACGGGGATTAAAATCATCAATATCATCATGCTTTTGTGGGCTCTCAGGTTTCACTTCACAAGTTTTAAAAATATCATCTAATAAGTCATTCTTATTATCCAATGTTGCCCCTACATTATTATTGGGCGAAAATAGATCTTCGCTTGGAGTGTCTCGGTGAGTTGGGGAATGAATACCAAGATCTTTTACTTTACCAAAATTGCTCGCCGCACCCATGTCTATCTTTTTGCTTGAAACTGTTGATTTGCCTTGAGTTTTACTCGCCGGCTTTACACTGACATTTACTGTAGAACTGTTTTTAGGTTCATATGTTGGTTCGGGAGGAGAAAATCTTTCTTTATCTCGGTATCTTCTGAAATAAAAATAAAAAAATTGATGTGTGAAAATATAAATTTTTGCAACTCACCTTGGACTTGGGGAATCTGTATCGGAATCCTCTCGTTCACCTTCATATTGATAGTCTTCGTCTTCGTAATGATTTGGCGATCGTGAATCGGTGTCTGTGAGACCAAAAAGAAATCCATATAAAATAAGCTTAGCCGTACATAGCAATTTGAAATATAAATTACTACTTACACCAATTTTTTTCTTCATTTCTATTACCCCTCCAATTATCGTTATAGCCACCACTATTGAATCGCATTCCCATCGCCTCCGAGCTCATTCCTATGTATTTGTCTTTATTCTTCTTAGCCTTTTTCCTTTCTTCTCTCAGCTTTTCATCATCCTGTATAAAGTCAATTATTTCACGTACCTATATAAATCAACTTTTTTATTAAGAACAGCACAAACAAAGGACATTCAAATAATTACTTTATGCCGTACGTTGATACCCTGATCTTTTCCGTTGTCATCTGTGAAAGTATAATTTTCCAATGACCGCAAATCAAATATGTGTTCTCTAGAAGATGTCACAACGCGCTCTGATCCGTTGCGCACAAGATAATTTAAAAGGAGGAGACTCTAAAGAAGTTGAATATTTAATGTTGACATTAGAAAGATTTCTATAATTACTTTGTATGTCCGCCGCCAGTTGGATTTATTATCTGTAAGCATTCGCTTCCATAGCATTGACATAACTTCGGGAAAGTGCTCGTATGTGAATGTTGCATGAGCAAGTTCTTGCATTAAAGGTCCAGTTGGTCCCCATGGATCATCATTCGTAGCTTCTCTGACTTTGCCCTCGATTTCTGTGTAATTCATGACAACATTTGTTCTGCAAGGGAAAAATATTTTTCATTCTAAGGCTTTCTGGTCTCCAGCCAAAACTGTGGTGGACGGATGTGTAAAAAAAAGTTGCTAAGGAGCTTACTAAACTCTATGTTTATACTAACACCACTTTGATGAGACAACCGGGTCTCAGGCTACTGATGGGTTACTTATCTGGCCAATATGGGTTCAGATTTCATCTTCATAGAATAGGTCTGTCATTTGAAGCAGAAGGGACTAGAGGACAAGGAAACTACAGCTTACATCTTGTGCGACTATCCGGCTCTTGCGCACATTAGAAGTAGCACTTTCGGTAATGAACTCAATAGATCGGCTGAAGTTCGTAATTCTTCTGTGGGTGACCTTTTGGCCTTCCTTAGGGTAGCGGATCGCCCACTTAACTAATGAACAAAAGACCATCTGATCGCTGTGCCCACCATATGAGTCGCCATTTAATAATAATAAAATAAAGGCTTCTTTGCATAGTTTTTTTTTCTTTAAACTAATAAAAGGAACCCTGAAAGTGCTCCTAAAAAAGTTCAAATGAAATCCTTATCTCGATGTATGATAATTTCAAAGCATATTGGTGAACTAATTTTCACGAACGAGCGCTGTTTCTGATTTTCATACACTATCAATTATATCAAGTAATAAATTGATTAACAGAGAAACGTGACATTCATAGAAAATTTCGATAAGTCTTATAAACTTTAGTATTTTAAAATAATAACCAAAAATTCAAAATTTGATTTGAACTACATATTAGTGTTTCAACATGACAATGATCCGAAACACACATTGAAGCTAGTAACTGAAAATGGGATTCAAATTCTTGATTGGACGGCTCAATCATCAAAATTTGAATCCCATTAAAAATCTCTTCAGATTCCTAAATCGTAGTCTCAAATCAGCGTTTCCAAAATAAAACAGAACTAATGGGAAGACTGAAAATGGGGAATCATACCTCATTCTACTATTATGGGTTTAATAATGTCTATGCCACGAAGGTGTGCTGAGGTTATTCAAAAGGAGTACACAAAAATTGTTTCCGAGCTTTTCTTAACTTTTTTTTTTGCATATGTGCCAATATCTCTACAGCCTTTATTGTTAAGACATATGTATAAATATATGTATGTTTATAAATAAATATATTAATGCACATTCAACATAACTCGAAATAAATCTGCTTTAAACTGAAGTGAAAGCACCAATTGATTGGTCGCTAAAAAGCCTCTTGAAGTACCGTAACCACTGTTAAATCACACGTAGATGCTAATATCATATTTTGCTGCAAATCTAGCAATTAAATAAACTAAACCACCAATGTATGGCATCTCTCTTCGCGGCCGAGCTACCCACCATCGCGTTCGATTGTATTTAGTACAGTATTGTACTGAAAAATTATGCATTTGACTTAATAAACAACCGGTAATCGACGTGTTAATCGAAACCGCCCGCTTGGGCTGATTTTACAGTTTACCCGCCCGAGGGCACTGCTGCCGCGCATTTAGTTATGATAAAATTGATAAATTAGTTCATCGCCCAAATGGACACAAATTCGCAAATCATTTATGCCAAATTGCCCCACAATACCACTGGCAAAGTAGCGCCCGTGAGTGCTCGGCGAGCACATTTCGTTTTCGTACGTCAGGTGAGCTGGACAGCGCTATCTGCTGACCTTATCAGGCCCTCACGGGAGCTTAATGAGCTGGAAAAATTGCAATTTTTCTTGCACCTGTAAGACAATTAATATTAGCCAAAACATTTTAGAGATAGGGACGAATTTCTAAGGAGATTTAATGACCCTCCGGGGCTGGGGAAACAAATTTCACAAGTTAATCGCCTCAAGGTCTTAGCTTTTGGCAAGTGGAAGTTGGCTCGTGCATTGTGCAGTGCACACGGCTCATTTGGTTGGGGAGCTACGTGACTTCCTCTTCTATGTCCGGATACGTGTGATGAGAAAAAATATTAGTTTCCCTTACAAAACTGTGCACTTTTCAAAATATAGCGCTGGAAAAATGTTCCTTCGTACTTTTTTCTTTGCCCAGTAGGCGAACACAAAAGGCTGATTTTGCGGTCCGACTGAATTCCGTATACAGCGGATGCAGCAAACACGTAATGATTATTTGATTATTTAAGTAAAGAGCTTGTAAGTTTATTTAATAACAAAACAGAATTTTGGACGTACACTTTGTCGGCCAGCTCCCTAACTTTCCACATGCTTATGAATTTATCAACCATTTTGGAAAAACTGCAGTCAACTTAAAACGTAAATAACACTTTGATAAGTAGTTGACCGACGTTATTCACTTAACTGCACAATTTTCTCAAACTCTAGATTCCACGGTCAAAATCTTGGTGACTTGGCTACCGTACCGTCATCCATTGCCCAACTGTATTTGGAATGTCGAGTGTGTATGTGTTTGAAGCAAAGTTGGCTACAGTTTAAAAAGTTCAGGTGACAGAGTTCAGCTATAAAAACGTATTTCGTTAGGGTAAGGGCCAACTTACAATCACCTTTATTATGAATTCCAACGGAATCGAACCCAAAGGAGCTTATAAAAGTCCCTTTTGGATAAAAATGTCTTTACAAACTTCCTTAAATTTTAAGAAATTCAATTTCTCACCAAATCATCGAAATGCTCACTAATGGAAATGCGGTTTACATCAACAACAACTGCTTTGACCTCAAAAATGAAAATTCGATTACTTTTGTGCTTATGCCATAATCAACACTTAATTTTAGAGGCAGTAAATAGGCATAAGTGCAATTATACGCACGGTGCTATCGTGTATAGGGCTTTTATAAATATTATACGTCAATGGTATAATCTCGTAACCTGCCTTGTGCTATTGCTCTAAAATACTGACAGTAGTGACAAAACTGTCAAATTCGAAGAGCTCTGTTGCAGTGTGTTGCACGGATTCGGGTTTTTTTCCGACAAGCGATTTCTTCAATATTTCATAGCCTTTATATTTCTTCATAATTTGTGAGAAACGAAACAAAATTCCTCTGTGGTAAGAAAACTAACTTTCTCCAAGGCAAGGCCAGGTCGCATCGCCGAAAAAAATCGGTTATGTAAATTCACACATTGTTTCTCCAGATGCTGGCTATTCAGAAGCTCTCGCGGGGAGTCTCGATTCAATATCTTAAAAGATTTAGCTCCTCAGCAGTCACAGCGGCCACAAAGTCCAGCACCGATCCTTCAGAAGAAACTGCAACGAGGAAGACGAGCAGCAGTAAGTGTGAATTAGAATCCAAAGATTTTCTCAATTTATCACTGCTTGCAGATTCCTTAGTGGCTGCAGCATTTGCCTCCCTGAAAGATGAATCACTTGAGCTTCCACATGAAATTTCAAGTACTAGTGGAAAGAAGCCTAAAACAATTGATGAGAAAATCGTAACTGCAAGTTCGGTTAGTTCCCTTTTGGCAATCACCGAGGGCAGCGGCCAACTCACAAGAAAACAGGCTCTGAAAGTGGTCTCAATTTTAGCTGAATGGAGCTCAATAAACAGGGCCAAACTGTCGGACTTTGAAAGTGATGCTAGATTCTTGCGACTATGCAAAATCCTCGGAAGGACCGTTCCCAAGGCTGAGCAAGCAAACAATATTCGAAAGGGCAACAGCACACAATCAGACGACCTGAGCACGGTGCTTGGAATAGCGGGTGACGACGAAGCAGCCAAACTTATAGCAAGCATAAGTTTACCACAAATGGTTAAAGTGATGTCGACGCTAGCGCAAAGGAAGCGGAGAAGCACACCTTTGCTGAGATCATTGGCTTTTAACATAAGCAGCAACTCGGAGCAGCTGGACTTAAAGCAAAGTGCCGATGTTCTATATTCCATGGCTAGTCTCAATTTTCCCGATTCTGTGCTTACAGCCAAAGTCTGCGCGGACATACAATCCACCTTACCATTGAACGACAAGCCTGCTGTTATCGGGTCAATTCTTACCAGCATGGGATTGCTAAAATATCGGGACATAGGTAATTAAGATTTTTTAGGTTTATTATATATTATATAATATAGTATATTTAACTTAAAAACTATAATATTTACAGAAGTTGTCTTAATGTAAGTTTCAATGTACCTGAGTACTGCCTGTGGAGATCTTATTTTAATAAGATTAAGAACTTTATAAAGTAGCCTAGTTCTACTTCTATACTATTCTGTTATCTTGATAGGAGACAAAGACCGAGTTATAAAATTTAGGAGTTCTATTGTTGTTGTCAGACTTGGTTAAAAGTACATCGTTATCGTCATTGACCAGGGCAAAGGTCAGAGAGTAATAATCTGAGAGTTTGGGGTGTCAGTTTTTCAAATATGCTTTTTTTTTACCAAGGAGTTAGCATGGTTAGTTCGAGTTTTGAGAAATGTTTGACGCTGCAGTCTATCTCCGTGTTTTTCAGACAAGGTGTTCAGTTTATCAAGAATTTATTTCAAAGTTTCCTCTGGTGTGTTTAATGAGTGGAATATAAATACTTCTCATAACTATTTGTTTGACTCTGGGCGGTGTTTTAAACTCGACGGTTATTAGAATTAATGGGACTAGAAAGTTTGGAGAATTACCTACACAAGTCTGGAGTAAGAAAAGTTGTATCTAATAATCAAAGCTACCTCCTGACCATCATTTCTTATTGTTCTTTATTTGAAGTATTTAATTAGATGTCGGTGTTTAAGGCTAGTTTCAGAGATCATCAATGCCAATATTTTGTAACGTTATCGGTTGACAGTCTTCGTTGTTCAAAATCGAAAACGCATTGTTCATTTAAAATTTATGTCTTTAAATCTAAAGTTTTTAAAAAATAACATATATTCAAAAATTATTGCTCTTGAAGCAATTAACAATGCATTTTAACGAATCCATGCGAAATTTGAAACAAATTGATCGGTCAGTTCAAAAACATAGCTATTGAAAAACTGTTGTTTTGAATGTTCTAGATCTAGCCCCTGAAGCACCAAAAAAATTCTGCTGTTCAAAATATTTCTTTAGGGCACAACTTTAGTGTTTACTTTTGTTTATATAAAATGCACTTTGGTTGAGCTGACGTTTTACTTTCTTTTTTTAGACCTTCTGGAATCACTAAGCAAATGGATTTTATGCAATAGCGATAAATGTCGGCCGCAAGATATTAGTGCGATGTTCTTAACATTGGCTACATTGAATTATAAGGTGCAAGATTTGGAAGATCTTAAAAAAAAGGTAGGAAATACGCTTTGCGCTGAGGATTTTCCCAAGAGATCAGATTGGCTTAACCACGTGTGGGCACTTACATTACTTAAAATAGTGGATCCAGAGCAGATAAATTCAGTGCTAAGGTGATATAGACTTGCTTCAATTACTTTAATTCTAATTATTAATTTTTTCAGCTCGAAATTCCTAGAAAAACTGGAGAGTGAGAGAAGAGAGCTTACTCCTAATGCAAAACTAAAGCTTTTGAACATAAACGCATATGCGAAGATCATGGGAGACATGTATAAAGGAAACTTCTTGCAAGCAGACAGCAATGTTTTCATAGTCCCCTTGGCTCACACCAAGTCGAAGCAGATCTTATTAAACGGCATGTTAGATGCGCTGAAAAGCTTAATGACGTCAAGCACCTACGTGAAAAGTCTAGTCGATACCAAAATGGGATTTCTAATCGGTAAGTTCTATTTCTCGAAAATATTGCAATTATTAAACTCTCCTTCATAGATGCGCAGTGTATGTTCGATTCACGAAGGAATCCTCTGCCAGTTGACCAGGAGAAACAAGAGGCGATCAAGTAAGATAAGCTGTTGAAATTTTAATATTATACATTTTCGTTTCAATTTCAAGGGTCGCAATCATGATTGTAGATTTTCATGACACATGCCATGGAACGCATCGAGCTATTACCGGTCATACGAATTTCGCATTTGAGATGCTCGAGAGTAGAGGTTTCAAAATTGTCGCCGTGCCGTATTATGAGTTCAACACCAGCGATAAGTTGCTAAAAAGGGTTCAATACTTAGAAAAACAGTTTAAAAGCATTGTAAGCGAAAGAAAGTAATTGTTGAAATAATACGTGTAATACGTAACCGTTAGAAACAGAGTTTTTGTTTTACATGGTAACTTCCTTACCTTATTTCTTAGAGAAGGTTAAGTGCAAATTGGGTCGGGGATTTTAGATAAATAAGAACAATACAAGTAAGTATTGCACTCTTCGTTCCCTCTCGCTTAGAACGTTAACGGATTTTGAGCAACCAGCTGCGGGTTTGAATTCTTGTCAAATGCATTTTTGCAAAACTTCGGTATGCATTTCTCGAAGGTTAAAGCCTCTCGTGGAATATTTTGTAGCAAATACGTCTGAGATTTTGATTCAGATCCAGATAAAAGTGTGGACGTTGTAATTTCGTGTTAGGATACTGATTTTGATCTTGATCTGGATGGAAAAGGCCTAGCTATTCAATCTCTGCAGGATAAAGAGAAGTAAGACCAAAAAAGCCTTAGGCTGTGTGCGAAATGTGGCTAATTGAATACGTGGCTAAATTTCTATTTGGGTGTCGGTCATATAGTTTAATGAAATTTTAAAGTGACATCGTTCTACTTTGAAATTTATTTATTTAGTAAGCAAGCTGGCTTTAGTTGCTTTTCGTACACAAATTTATCTTGTTGTGAAGAATATGTTCAATTATCTTGCATTAAAATTCTTTTTGAGGTAAATGTAAATTAAATGTTTATGGCACAAAGCGTTTTACAAAACTTTGTCTTTAACACCCACATCCCACCATTTTCCTGATTCCACAAAATTATGATCAACATCGCGAAGTGTTGAAAACGCTGTCTTTGCGTTTAAATTTTTTGTTTGAATTTCTTGTATAAGAGCTTCATCGTACACGGTTCTAATGTCTTTCAAGTGAACGTGAACTCGAGCTTCAGCTTCGGTTAAGCATACTGTATTCCAAGGTGACCATTCATCGCTTATGATCCATCGTGGCATTCTAAATTTGCCCAAAGGTTGTTTTGAAAACTACATTTCATATAAAGATATGACTTACCTAAGATCTGTAACATCACAACATTTACTCAAAATAGAATGGTTATGCCATATCTTTTCTACTAAGTATCGCATATCATCTCCTTGCATTATAAAAGCATATGAGGAGAGTGTATCTCTTTTTCTTTCTTCACGTTGAACAGCACGAAGTATGGATGTATATAAAAAGTTATCAAATACAGCGCTCTGTAATGTTAAGTTATGGGCAAATTATTCATAATATTACATTATATTAAAAGCATATCTCACTTTTAGGGAAGAACAATGCATGCAGGTATCTAATTTGTTTTGTCTTGTACGAACTGCAAAAGAATTAGATGGTTTTATTTTTTTGCACGTATCGCACAACCTAGTTTCAGGCTCTAAAGAAAAGATTATTTCTAAATTATTTGTATTAATAATAACAGACATATCTCACTTTTAGCCTTAAACTCCTTTTCCTTTTTGATTATGTCATAAAACATTACAAGCTGTCGCCTTCGTAGATATTCAAGGTCGCAAGTTTTACTGCAAATAAGGAGCTCCTTTTCCCGATCAAATAAGTTAATCAACTGAAAATATAATTGAAAACACTAGAATTATATGTATGTATGTACTCGTAATATATAATAATATCAGAATTATACACAAAACTAACATAAAATCTTTAAGTTCGTTTAAGGGGTCATGCCAAGTTGAAACTTTTAAAAACTTCGATTTTTCCAAAATACCTCTACTATTTAATTTTAAGTTTATTGTAAGAGTTGTCATGCTCTAAATTGTGATAGTTTAGGAAATAACGTGCAAATTCGTCGTTTACTGTCTGCCTATTAGTAATTGAAGAGACCATATGCATAAACATTATTCTTTTTGGAAATTTTTGGTATGTGATCAGATAGGGGAGCGGATGATACCTTCTTTAATCGAGTGGTTACCGACAATAGTAAGTATAAGTAGTTAGAATACATACATAAGTACTACACAGGACAATGATCAAAGAATTTTATCTTAAGGACGCATTAATGGGAAGAACATGGCGGTGGAGTAAACAATTTTAGAATAGCTTAATTTTGTCCACCTAGTTGGCCAAAATAATAAGAGTGAGGAATTTTTTTTGCTGATTATTTCAATATAAAATCCTTATCTATCTATTTACATATATATATATATCTATATGTATAAAGAGGAAAAGTTTGACTCAATAAGTGAATACATACCGAGTATTCTTCATTACCCAAGATTGAAAATAATTCTGTAATTTGATGCAATTTTGTGTATGTTTATCCATATTATCGTGTAACTCTCTTATTATTCGCCTTACTTGAAAAATTATAAGCTTAAGGAGACCCGGTGGTGTAGGATTTTCAAAAAATCGATTGTTTTTAATATTTCGAAAGTTAGTCTTTCGAGAATATACTGTTAAATTAACGGTATTTTAGATTTTACAGTTCGCAGGTAGCGAACGGCCCGCCTCATACTTGGATAACTTTAAATTCATTTATCTCGAAACTACTTTTTTCTGCGCGGCGAGGAAAATAAAAAAAAAGTATTCATCCGAATTATCTCAAATTTTAATATGTTATTCAGTACACCAGTGGCTATAGCCGGAACCGGAAAAAACTTACAACTAGGCATGACTCTATAATCACTGTCGTAATGATGCGATTATAAATTTTGATTGTAAACCTGAGCGATGTCTTCATAATCTTCTTGGCCTTCCAGCGTTGTGGCTACTTTGTTAATTAATTCTAATCGCGCCTCTCTCTTCAGCTTCTTTTGTAACTCTATGTAAAGCTCATGTAGATATCGTACGCGTTGCGTTCTCAAAAGGTCCATTTCTATTACCATATCTTAAAGGGATAAAAGGATTAGATTCTGATTCTCTCAATTTATAAAGCTGTTGTAAGAGTGTTTTAACGATATTAGATGTTTATGAATAACGTTTTACACACTTTCATTGTAAATGCTTTACAAGTCATTTTAAGTTTTTATGAATACGGCTGTTAGTATATAAACTTGCTTAGCCGTATATCTTCAATAACCGGACCAAAATTTAATAAGTAAGTAAAACAAAAAGTAGTTTTTTTTGAATCATCACAATGTTAGACTGGTGTAAGTTGACCAGTAATGACTAATGAGTGAACAACTAAATAATAGCTATTTAATTTGGCTTACTCCTGTATCCTATCCATTTCACTGGTTCCCCAAGTTTCTTCAGGACGTGATGCTCTCTGAAATCCTTTAATGCTTTTTGAACTAAATTACGCTGATTTTCTATTCCATTTAACAGTTGAATTTCTCTATCCAAGAGAGAATTTAATTCAGCAATTCGAGGTGCTCCAGAATACATTTCGTTAATTTTTTTAACCTTTTTAAGAGTTATTTATAAAGTCTTCTTTTTGCTTTTTGGAAAACATACCTCTGCTTGCTTCCATTTTTGAACTTGTGTGTATAAAATATCGAAGTCCTCTTTCGTTCGAGGAAAAGTTTTTGTTATACATTCATTTCTAAATTTACTTACATAATTGTCCATGATCTTTTTATTACGCCGCAATTGTTCATCAACCAATCGACTAGTAAATTATAAATATTAATTTCGGGTTGATAGCATTTAAAACTTTAAAACAAATTCAGTCATGTTTTCCCCTTTCTTGAATATTTGCTTACCGGTATTCTGCGGCTGCTGCTTTCACATATTTCCAGAATCTCCATCTTCTTATATTTCTTTGCAAAAGTTTTATTTTTGCCAATTTGTTTTCTCTCCTCTGCCGTTGGCAATAAGTTTCGTATTTTCGAGGATGGATAACATAATCAGTTGCCGCTGATACATGTATCAATTTTGTTGCATCACCAAATACTTGTGTTGACTGGTCTTTAGATGTGTCCTATAAAATGAAATAGAAATATGTATGTTAAAAGTTTCGTACAAAATTAGAAATACACTAAAATAAGTTGAAACACGGCTTTTCTAATACTGATTCAATTTAGTTTTCTACAGAAAATAAACCGTTTGATGATAGCAAGTATGTACAACTGAATTAATGAAATTTAAGGAATTAAATAACGCCAAACATAAGCAATAAGTTATTTAGTTTTAAAAAATTTAAGTTCATATTAGTTCATTCCAATATATGTAATTCAAGTATATTTTGCTTAAATTGCACATATTTTACAGCTTTTTAGGAAAGTGTTTGTGCCCGATTCCGGGTAATGTTAAACTAATAGTTGTACATTTACATACATACATAATGAACTTACAATGCATTTAGTTCTTGTATGGATAGTTTGAGAAACTCTGCTAACAATGCCTTCCGTTTTAATTTTTTCTAAAGGGGGCCCAGTTTGAGTAGAAGCATCATGATATTCAATACCTGAAAACCAAGAAGAAACATTTGGATGAATTTTCAAATGTTTATTTACGTTATGCCTATTCATATTTATTGTATGGATAAATTTGCCTATTAATGCACTCTTAATCATACCAGTTTTTATATCTCTGTATCCTCCTAAGAAGGGTTTTATAATAGCTCTATTTTGAATTTCGACAACTATATTTTTGCCATTTCCATCAAGATCTCCAGCAGGTATATGCACGGTAATGAAATCAGCCAGTCGAAATTTACTGTAAGGATATTTTCAAACAATGAACATACATATTATTAATTTTATATATAGTTATTCGCACTTGTAGTATATTTGGAGGTCTAGCTCTGGCCTTTTTCCTTCAGAGTTTATTGGTGCATCGTCAGAAATCTTAAGATGAAACTCCGCTATTCCGAATTCATTTCGACAAGTATCAAAGAGTCTGCATTTATCCGAAAGTTCCTCGTCACACTGTGTTAAAATAAGATACAACGGGCACACTTCGAATTTCTTTGCAATATCATTTTTAACTTCAGCTATTGTCATGTAATTTGGATAGACTAGTGCCACAATTTGCGAATCGGAAATTTGAAACTTCACGGTAATATTTTGTATTTCGACACAATTATCGGAGTCCGAAGAGGATTGCCTATCTGTTTCGCAGTACATCATTTTGCCCGTCCAATGGAAATAATTCTCATTAAACAAATATAAAAATTATGTAATTGACAGATTGTCCGTACGCTTGAGAATCAATCGCCTGTCTGAGTTGCGTAGCAAAGTGTTTTTTGTTTTTTTAAGCTAAGGAGATACGACAGTTGGTTGTTTGTTATTGATTTTAGTACGCCTTGCTGACTTTTATATGTATGATACATACTATAGGAAAAAGAGAGATAAAAACATTTAAATTTGGACATTATTTGTGGTAAAATATTTGCATACCCTTATTGGGTTTGTAGATAGTATGCTAGAGCTCCTCATCATACATGGCGAAAGGTGGTATTATGAAAAATCTAAAAAACGGAGAACTTTTCGATAAATATACAGACTAAATTTGTAGCTGAGACAGTTTACTATCAAAGCATTTTTATAGTTTTCCTGTAGGGGTAAACATTTGTTTGATATAAAGTAGTTTTTAATTCCGTGCAAGTAGAACACTTTTTAAAGATAGTGGCGGGGATCTATCCGTCTCTTCCTTCCACAAGATATTTCGCCATTTGCTAATGCATCATTTTAATGCTCTTTTGCAATCACTATTTGTTTTTAATGTTTCGAGATTCCAAAGGTATGACTTTCCTCGAACAGAATAAATATCCTTCAATGAGCCTTCATCTGCTAGTAGAAGTATTAACTTGAAGATTAAGCTCCAGGTTTATTTTCATAAACGTCGTGGAAGGATTATTTTGCACTAATCGCACAATGTGATGTAGCCCATTGTGCTGAATTTTTCTTTTACTCCTTCGAGTTTCTTTGTTTTCAACCGCTTCTTGGCAATTGTTATCATTTTGGTGAAAAACAATACCATCTTAAATAGTTTTATTGCCTTTGCCCTTGGAAAGCATTTTTTTTATTATTTCATCTTCTTAAGCCCCACTTGGATTAGAAAAAGTAAGAAAATTTTAATTATCACTTTGAAAATTCGATTGTATGTCGACCAAAAATAAAATCTTTTGAATATAAGATATAGTACATATGCTTTGGTATTTTTACATTTGGAAGCGGATCAGATTTAGCAAGAAATTTTTTATTGAATTGATATTTATGAGCAGTTATCCATATCAAAAAATTTTTTATTTCCTGAGCATAAAATTGAATTGCTTTTATTATACATATTTAAAAACTTGAAGTCAATGAACAACTTTGTAACTAATCTTATCTGGATCTGATTGTGAAACAAAATCTAGCTAAATATTTGCTTTCCCTTTGAGTCTGTTTGCGAAAGTTGACCGAAAATTCGAGTATATCGTGTGTTGCTCAATTACACCTAAACGTTTGTTTTGATCCTTTTTATTTTTTGACTGAAAGTACTACATATTCTAACTTAATATATAGGCTACTTATGGAAAGCATATTAGGACTGTCGATGTTTGGTGTGAGTTGGGTGTCGTTGCGAGGAGTTGATCAAAAGAAAAAGAACAAAAAAACAAGTGATGCCATGAAAAATTGAAATTTATGAATCATCCAGTAACTTCCAAACAGTTGTTATGCCTCCTCCGCCATACAATTTTTTGTTTGTCTAGAACTAGATCATATCTTTCATTGCACTCATTTTGGCAGACGCTATACGAAACACCCTCTGTATGTATATTGTACAAATGAAAATACACATCCATATTTCTATGCTTTTATTAATAAAAGTAATAATATCAGTTAGCAAGTAAATAAATACGCTCCGGATTTCCATTGAATGTAAACCTTCCCAGCCATTTCATGTGAGAGTTTGTTTTCGAAAAGCTTTTTGGGTTTAAAAGTATTTTATAATTTTTTAGTGGATAAATAGTTGGAACTTCGATTGGGCCATTTGTGGATTCCTCTTCGACTCTATTAAAAACTGATGTAATTTTTGGAGGTGATGAAATGTATCCAACTCCTGGTACGAGCGTGTACGGTACCGGCGGTAAGCAAATAAAAAATATATGAGATTCTTTGACCTTTGAAGAATATGTAAATCGTTGATTAAACGTTGAATATGACTGATATAAAAGGTCTTTAGAACTATATTCTCTTCTGTGTCTGAGATTGGAATCAGGTTTGCTTGCTGCAATTATATATCCTTGATTAAGGCCATTCTTGCAAATAATTTTCTGATTTGTTGGCGATGATGTGTTGCCCAGACAAATTGAAAAGTAATATATCCATATTGTGAAAAATTGTGTATGTATATTCATTCTGAAAATGCAAAAAAGTAGACAATGTACTAAAAATATAACTTTTTGGCGCTTTTATTAAAACAATTTTTGAAGAAAACTGTGCAGCTAGAAAACGGAATTCTTTTCAGGGCTGAAAATTGGCAGATTTGAAACAAGCATATTGCTAAAATGCACTCAAATAATTCCAAAAAGTCGTCCGTCCTTCTGTATGAAGAGCATTTTGGAATTTTCCTTCGGCAATCCCCGTATAAAAAACACCACCTAAATTAGGGAACTTTTTAAAATTGTGAGCATTGAAAGTCTAGCAATTTTCACAGAAAAATAATGTGTAGTAAATATCAAATTAAAGAACGGAGTCCAAAATTTCATATATGTACATATATGTATAGTCACTGCCTTAAAATTAAAATCTTTTCTTTTTTAATTATTTCATCTATATACATATGTATATAAAAAGGATTTTTCTTGGTCACGGGATAACTTGAGATCGACTTTACCGATTTCATTCATCTTTTTTTTTTAAGTTTTCTAATACTTTGTAGAAGGTTCTTACGGAAAGAAAAATTAAGAAAAATGCGCAGAATATTGGAAAAATTCAGGAAACTTTTAACGAGCTCAGTCGATTCGGTAGAGAGTTGAACTTTTAATCCAACGGTCCAATGCTCAAATTCTGCTCGGGCAGAATAACTTTTTTTCATTTTGTACACCGGGTAACAAAACTTGAGAACGACTTTACCGATTTCATTTATCATTTTTTTTAAATTTTTTAACGACTACTTAAACTTCGCGCGTTTGACAGTTCGCCCGCCGCAAATGTCTTTTAGCAGCTGCATCGGTCGGTATCTATCGATCAAAAAATTCATTGAATATTCATAGCTAAGACAAGACAACGTCTGTCGGGTAAGCTAGTAAGAAATAAAAATTTCGTATAAGCGCTCATGTTTTAAATATTCAGTCACTATTTAAATTACACATTAAGTGGCGAAGATTAGTATTCGAAAATATTTGTATATAAAAAATGTAATAGCTTTTACAGGCTTTTTCGTGTTTAAAATCTAATCACTATTTCTGAATCAACAAAATTCAATTTATCTAAAGAATTCACTATTAACACTATATACACTGGAGAGTCTATTATGATTAACTCCCAGATAGACGACAAATTTGTAAACAAAAATAAGTACCAATTCACCTGAATAGTTTTCAACGTCTGTTGCAAACAATTTGCATGACGCGGTTTAAAAGAATTCGCCAACTTTCGCGATTCGTCCGAATTAGCCGCCGTTTTGGACTGATTTCATTTACCCGGTCTCCTGCTGAACGAATCTAATTGGAATGAACTTCTCAAGCACACTGAGTGTCTGGCAATTTTAATAATTAAATGGAGTTGGATGCAACTGTCGTCTCAACAGCTTTATTTATTTTTTAATTGGATTCACTGCAAAGATTTATCGATTCGACTCACTCAGTAAGAGAGCTATCAATGACAGAATCTGTGGGATCTATATAGAGAAGGGTGGTTATGCACCGCGTTAAGAAATGATAAATGATACGTAGTTCATCTGCAATTTACTCACCTTTTAGACCGCAAGTTAAATTGGTGTTGTGTGTGGAAGTAATGCAACCACATGGGGAAGACATATAAGTTCCTACCTCTTGTTCTTCGGGAGCATACGCACTCTGAAGGTCTAAAACGCCTCAGAAGCTTCTCCTCATTAGGACCTTTATGGATTCCTAAAAACTATATTTGCAATATATTAATTCATACATGCAACCTAAATTAAGCCCCGCTGTTTTATTCGCGAACTCGCTGCACAGAGTCGTGCGGATATCATGATGGGGTTTATTAGGCTATCACCGTTCCCGCAGCCCACTGCTCATCAATTAAATACGAGTAGTGATTGAGATAAAATATGATAACGCGATGAATTAATAAATCTTGGCTTTCCACGAAACACGATATTTATAAGTACATAATATTAAGAACTTGCTGAGCCTGCATGATATTTCCTAACCTAATTTGACCCAATTCTGATGGCCTATACATGTGCCCATGGGGCAGCCACGCAACCTAACCTAACCTAAGTGCAGTTCCGATTAAATTAAGTCCCATTTACTGTAAAGGACAGAAGAAGGACTTTGAGGGGTTTTTTTTGGATTGTTGAATTATAGTTATTATTTTTTTTCGTTTGCAAAGTAGAAGAGATCCATTAAGAGACAAGGTTCGCATACCTTTCTGAGCGGGGAATTTGTTCGGAAGTGCAATGGAAATAAGGAAATGTTGGATTTTGTCGTTGGGGTATTTTGTCGCTGGAGGATTTTCAAATGGAGTATTTCGCGCTGTTCCCTGGAAACCAAATTAATGATTTTTTGAAAGTTTTATCAAAGTCCGTGAGGAGATTTCAAATTTACTCTGTTCCATTCCAAAGCTAAATTATTTTCATAAAATCAAGGCCAAAATATAAGTGGAAAAACTACATGGGGGCAAATTGTTCCTTTCCGACTTGCCGCAATAATATACTCCCGGGAAAGAAGAATACACAATAGACGTTACACAAAAAATAATCATATTTATTTCAAACAGCGATAAATATTTTCTCAATGTATGTATATATGTACAATATGTATGTATGTATATACATAAATATACATATAAATCGAAAAGATTAAATTTCATTTTAATATGATCAGTTTACATTTCCTTGAAGAGTAATTAACATCCTCGCTTAAGTTTACGGCAATACCAAATTTTGTTTTAATCAGATCAATCTTCTACTTATAATAAAACAGCAAACACATAATAGATGTTCCTCTTTTTATTAAAAGCGTTAAAATGATAACAAGTCGACTGCAAAAGAAGATACATACCAACAATTCCAATTTATGTGCGCGTGCTCATAAGAGGTCGTTAAGAAATGTATTAATGGGCAAAATCAGTAAGAGAGTACATTCCTAACACAGATCACACAAATTAAATGGGTGTAATCGTCATTAACATAAGCCAAGAGAAAAGAAACCCGACAGCTACTTAGTCGGCTTCCTAAGGTAAAGTAAAGCGGGAAATGTTTTTCTTCTAATTACATTTCATTGCTTCAGGGTGCCCATAAATTACCTATCTGTAAACCTTCTGGGCAATCTTTTCGGAATTTACCGGAATTCTCGGCCTTGTGGCGCCTATCCTTCGTAAACCACTGACCTACTACACTGATTAAGGCTGTTATCCGGAAGATAGCTGAACATTCTCTAATCAGCTAATTGCAAAGAAGAATGAAATTAAGACAAGGCAATCTTTCACCTTTGCTAGTCAGATCCATTTTTGGCTGACAGGTGTTTAATCATGTGCTTGAGACAATTAGCACAGTTCTTGAAAATAAGAAAATCTTAAAAATCAAAAGTGACTTTCAAATCCTCTCGCCATTGACGGTGATATGTTGCCACGCATTTAAAGGGAAATAAATTAACTGACAGTTAAAACTTTTAATTAGCTGGTATGAGAATACGGGATCAATATTTGGATAAGCTGATGAGTCTTGGAGGTAATTAATTACGACGAAGTAACCGTGAATTAGTAAAACACATAATAGCACTCTTTCCGTGGTGCACTTGGTTTCATTGGTTTCATTTATCAGCTCGTCTGGCTACGGTATTTTCGAGGCCCATCAATTCGTCATTTTCCCGATAGAACATTCGCTGGAAGATATTTTCCTTGCTAAGTTGTTAGTCTAGCCCGATTAGAGCTGAAGCCCGAGGCATTCACATCAGAATAAATTATGATCTCCTATTTCGCAGACTTCCGGACGAGATTGATATCAATTTTGATTTCAATTTATACCTAATGACTTACTTAATCGTGCATAAACGGAAATCAGTTTTTGATGGACTACACCGGAAGGACTCTAATTATTCCCCCGATTAAGTACATACATATGTATGATATATGTATACAGCCGTATTAAAAATTTAAAAATAACTTCAATTGGATTGTAAGCAATGAACGCTTCAAACCTATATAGAATGTTAAATTTGTGTTTTAAATTATTTTATTGACTACTAGCTGACGCGACAGACGTTGTCCTGTTAAACGCGCGAATTGTCAAACGCGCGAAGTTTAAAATTAAAAAAAAAAAAAGATGAATGAAATCGGTAAAGTCATTCTCAAGTTATGTTACCCGGTGTACAAAATGAAAAAAAGTGATTCTGCCAGAGTAGGATTTGATCCCTGGAACGTTGGATTAAAAATTCAACGCTCTATTGCGCAGAATATTAGAAAATTTCAGAAAACTGTTAACGAGCTCAGTCGATTCTGTAGACTCTACCGAATCGACTGAGCTCGTTAACAGTTTTCTGAAATTTTCCAATATGCTGCGCAATTTTCTTAATTTTTCTTTCCGTAAGAAGAACCTTCTATAAAGTATTAGAAAACTTAAAAAAAAAAAGATGAATGAAATCGGTAAAGTCGTTCTCAAGTTATCCCGTGACCAAGGGAAATAGGGATTCATTTTTTTTTATATATATATATCATATATTAATAACTTCTTCAATGTAAAATGCAAAATGTACCAACATTTTCTTTAAAATATCATATATTTTAAAAATTCTGCCCACGAGTAAGTCATCAGGAATTAAAATCCCCACTCCACTCTCCCCGACTTTCGAAAACACTAACCAAAAGTATTAAAATAACTACCTAATCATAAAATTTCAAAAATTTTTGAAAAAATCTTGTACCCTCTATGTAGTTTATATAGCAAATTAGAAGCTTAGTTTTCTCCGAGTTAGAAAAGTTATCTCTCAAGTTTTTAGCTTTGAGCTGTGATAGTGTTTATGGAGTTTAAAAATGTTTTTAAAAGAACTTAATTGTAAGCTTGTTGAATGAAAAAAAAAATTGTTTGAAAGGAAAACAAAGTGTAAGTGTTTTTGAATCCTTTCGGTGCTAAATGGGTCGTACTGCATGCGCGGTATTAAGCTATTGTACGGCGTGTAGCGTATAGACGCTGAATTACATGCCATGCTAACGCCACCATAGGTTAAACAGGGTTGAATCGAATTATTACCTGTTAAAATAAAAGTAACTGTTTTGACTTTAAACTTCTATACTTACCAAAAAAATAATCGCAAATTAATATTCGAGCTGTCACTGGAAAGTAACCTCTTTAAAATACTTTCCTTTATAGTTTTGTATAAAAAAATGTGTTGCTTCCTTTAGCTTAAAAACATGTTAGAAAACGGTATTTTCTCATTGTTTTATTATCGGGCTACCATTTTGTCAAAAATGGTGAAGCTTAAAATAAAAACGTTTTTTTATATTAATAGTGTCACACAAAATCTATGCATAAAAGGTTAAGATTTTGGGGTATTTTTCCTCATCTCCACAGCTTATTTAATTAAAGGCTAATTTTTTCATCTCTCTTAGTAATGAAAAACAACAGAAAATTTGAAATTGTTATACCTTTGTGAAAAACAATTCAATTTTTATAATTCAAATTTTTTTTTTTTAATTTTACAGAATATAATTTTTGAGTTAAAGTTTTTATCGCCTATTCCTACTCTGTGTAGGGAAATTATACTTTAATTTTTTTAACGAGCTTTAGGACCGTTTAGCAGAGAGTGGCAAGATTTGTTATTAACGGAACGCAAATATACATATGCACATTATGTATGTAGAATGTCCGGAATTACTGTTGATAATTTTAATCAATGTAAAATACGATGATGTTGATGTTCATGCATGAGCTGCGTGGCCCCATTAATTATTTTCAATTAATTTCTCAATATGCATTCTTACTACGAATCACTGGTTTTATAGAAATTTTGTTGTACATTATGCAGAACGAAATATGTACATAATACATATGTATGTATGTATGTATGTCGATTTGAAGCCAAAAAAAATAATTAGTTTGTTGACAATATTTCGGTCATTAATTCTTTGTTTTTGACAATACATACACTCAGCAGTTCTACTTCACATAATTCTTTCTTTGGCTTTATATTGGCCTCCGACTGACACAAACTGCACGATTTTTTTTTACAAATAATTGTATTAATTTATTCAACAAAAGTAACCCTTTACTTTAGCAATCAAAATAGTTGAAAAATTGGAAAAACAATTTTGAACGAAATTTGTTTTAATAGGCCCCCTTTTTGTCCAATGAAAAAGTCGCTTCAATTCCACAAACCCCCTGATTTGTTCAAAGAATAGGCCCCACCGGGCGCTTCCGTCGTGACCTACTTCGCGGCTCTTATAATAGTAAAAGAAATTCCCTTATTAGCACAGTTTGAGTTCCTCCAAGGAGTTCTAATTATGGCATAATGATTCTCAATCGTCGAATAATTTAACACGCCTTACCTTTAAAAAGAAACTCCGAGGAAACTGCTGTTGCTCAGGGGAAACGTCTTACTTGCCCAACTTGAGAAAATGACGAGGCATATAACGAATGTGAAAGTGAATTTGAAATTTCACACGAAAATTTAATTAGATGCTTACACTCAATTAAACTTCTTGCTTCCGTGAGTTTTTCATAATTGCTGAAAGATGCCAAAAATTCTTGATTTTTCGCTGCACTAGATCAGAAATAAATTTGATCGTGATGGGTTTTCTACATGTAATGTTATAGCGTTGATAGATGCTTTTTAAATTGGTAACTGGTTAGTAAAATAAATTGTAATGCGTATTATGTATGAATCAAGTTGTTCGAGAGATTTTTAAGTCCTCTTTGTTATTTAGAGATAAAAAATTGGATGAAATTTTTTGCATATGTATCGTAATGATACAGGAATAATAAAAGTTGTCATTCATTTATAAAATCCAAAAATTCCTGCAGATTAAAGTTAGCTAATTTGTCCGTTACGAATACGAATGCTTTATAATACGATGTTTAGGTTTTTACATATCATGAGTTGCTATGATGGTAACTAAAACAAATTTATGCACATACGGTTACGCACGGCGGTTAATCAAAATCTTAAATTACATGCTACAAGTGGTATTACAATAACACAATGTCACAGGGGATCATATAAGGTAAAAATACAGTTATTTAATTATTTTACTTTTTTTAATATTTTTTACCTTAAATTTTTGTTTGTTGTGGGTGTTTTAATAACATGAATTTTGGTTTTTAAATTAAAAAAGTTTTTAAATACCTTTCTTGCATAAAATAACAAAGTTTTTGCTTCGAAATGCTTTAATTTGCTTAGACATCCCTTTAGACTTTATAATACTTCATTGAAAAACCAATAGTTATTTTATTTCGGATAAATTTTAACAGCGCTACTTGCGTGTCACGAAAAAGGTGCGACACAAAACTCCACCATTTTGCACAAATATTATAATCCGCAATCTTGGGGCATCCTCCTTATTGAGTTAAGAATGATGTCACACACTCAAAATTTGGGAATAAATCTTAATTTTATTGAAAATACATATGTACATCTTTTTGAAGTTTAAAAATCCTAAAACTTAAAATTTTATAATAAACTCTTAGTATAATCTGTGCTTATAGCCTTTCCCCGTTAATTTTATATTTCTATCATAAAACCACTCTTCATATTTTGATTGGACGATTTGTAGCAGACAATATAATTAGCTTTTAAAAATCAAACAAAACTCACTATTTCGCATGAATTTTCATTAGCTTAAAGAAGAATGCGTATAATGAAGGTTTCGCAATGAAATGTTATTCCACACTTTACATAATTAAGTAAACAAATGATTTGGTTTTTTTTCGAAAAACAATTTAAAATGAGGGGGAATAATTATAAAAAACACAAGTTAATGAGGTCACATTTGTATTTGCTTAGATAATAAAAACTTAACATAAAAATAAATAATTTATGTCTTAAACTTGACTAGCTTATTAATAGTAATCTCTGGATTCACTTTGATAATAAGATTTTAATTCGGTCGGTAGAACAAAAATTTCCTCTGGACGGCCATTATACAAAAAATTTTCCTTTAAGTTCATTATTTTTGTATCGCTCGGATAGTTGTTCGATTGAAAAGTTGGTATCCTTTGAACGGCTGGCTCTGTAAAATACTGACTCTCCGGAAAAGGCGATCGAATATCATTTCCGAATTGGTAAATATTTGAAGGCCGTCCATTCGACATGAAATTTAGTGGCAAATTGAAGAAGGAGTTAAAGTTTTTGGACGGAACTTGCGAGTGCATTGATGGAATTGCTGAAGGCTCTGAAATATACCCCATTCCTGGCATGTACATGTATGGAGTTGGGGGCAATTTTATGTAGTATATAGGAGAGTTTTCATATGGTTTTGGTTGAGAAATTAATTTTGATGATGCTGCTGCTGTGATGTCTTTCCCGTAAAATTGTGGAAATTCAGTGAGGTAGTCGTACGGATGAAAGACGGGAGATTGTTCGGTGGAGTATAGATTAGATGGGTATTTTAAAATGTTAAACATTTTACGGTGTCTAAACATTGTTTCTGGTTTTAGCAACTGCGGTTCTTCTGCTGGGACATTTTTTTTCGGTTTAGGGTGGGCCTTTTGTTGCTCATTTTTTGAGCTGTCTTGTGCTAATATGGATTTTAAAATTAGTAATGTAACTAGACAGCTATATAACCACATATAGTGCATTGTTGATTTGTGAAATCTGAAATGAAGGAAATGATGTTTTTTAAAATTCGAAATTATTTCAATTTTAAATTGAATTTTTAAGAATTCTGGCGCAAAACTCAGCGTTTCAAATTCTTTGCAAGGAAACCTTTTTTCTTCAAAATGCTTGAAAAGAGTACATATGTAGGTACGTATATGTACGTATTATTCACCAATACTTGAAAAAATTAGAAAGACATTCATTTTAAACTTTCAAAAACTTTTAAAATTTCACCATTTTAATGACTATTTAAAAAATCATTACGACGTATGTATGTATGTATAATTTTCACTTGTAACCTTTTATAGTTTTAATTTTATTAATTGGTTTAAAAGTTAAGTTTTCCAAGGAAAATACGTAATGAAGTGCACATATCTACATATATAATATATGTATATTATATGTATATATGTATATACCTAACTGTTATGCACGATTATTGAAATTCATTCCAATTTTCGAAATCTCTTTAAGTATGATTTCATCAGAAGGTGTATAGTAGTTAATGTTTTTTTTTAACTTAATTCCTTATGAAACTGTCTGGAAGTTCAAAGGTGGAAGAATTCTTTGACGGTTTAGAAAACTTTAAATTATTGAAATGTTCACAAACATATTATACGTACATATACATACATACATAAAAAATTAATGCTCAAAAGTAGGTTAATCATTATGTAACTGATATCGATAAATATGTGTAAGTATTTATTTATCTTCATTTGTACGAATATATATTATTTTATATCTAATGTTTTAATAAACCCACCTTTCTAATTAAGTCGCGATATGACTATTAAGTTAATCCAAATGTGAAACAAAACCGTCCATCGATGATAGTAAACACTCCTTTGAAATTTGCACAAAAACTTGTTAGTATATCACCAAATAATTGTTATACAAATCATCTAATTGGAATCAATTCTTCGGAAAATAGATTCAAAATTTAATGGCTGGTGAAGCACTCGTCCAGTAAATAATCTAAAATCTTGGAAAGCCGTGAGCGCGCACTGGTAACTGGTCACTGTATAATTTTTTCTTGTCTTTCACTTAATTGATTATTTGCACCTACCGCCTAGCGAACGAAACTACAATGACTGTATTTGGGTCTATACAAGACCATTATATACGAAGTGACTTTGCTGATCGCCTGCCTCAAACCCATAAGCTACAGCGAAGAAGAGTTGGAGAAGGTCTTAAAATGCATTCGATGTCCGAAATCTTATAATCCACAGCATCCAGCTGTAGCTGTTCAACCTATCTCTTACCTGCAGAGTTGAAACCCGTCATCATTTAATGCTTATTAACATGATCGAGATCAAGATCGAGTTGCGCTAATTAGAGCAGAATAGGCTGCAGTTTCCACGTTTTGTCGATCTAGCAGGCTGCCGCAGAATAACGATTAGGTGCGAAAGTAATTACATTTTTTGTGTAAATCGTCCGATTTCGCTTTTACATGCGACAAATTAAGTGACACAAATTGTTGCATTTAGGTCCTCAAAGGTGCACATAGGCAGTTATGGCATTTTGTTTGTGAGCCCTGTTATTGTTGGTGCGGGACTACAGTGGTACAACACCTGAGAATCATTAATTAGCGTACGTGCAGTTTTATTAATGAGACAAACATTGCATGCTAGTTGTGATTACATACATGAGAGCATCTTGGAACATAAACATTGGTGCATTGCTGCAACTTTTTTGCTTACTCATTGTATGAAAGGAATTGTATGTCTGCATTAATTTTGGTGGGGAAATAAATTTTGGGAATTAATATTTTCTTTTATATTGTTTGTTTAAATGAGTTAAAATAGGAATGGAAACTACATTATCAATTGTCTCTTTCGTATAATATGCATTTTATAACTATTTGTTTTTTGTTTTATTCACTTTTGCATTAGGAGTGAAGAACAATAATATTTCGAAAAGTTGGAGCTCGTGTATTTGATGGAAATATTAGTATTGTATATATCACGCGCAGAGTAAAGAAAAAATTAAAATAAAAATCCCATCGACGCTATGATATCTCTTACCCTTTGAGATTTTGAATTTCTTACACGGAGTCATTCAGCATGAAATGCTGTTGTATTTTAGCAAAATAAATAATAATGTCATAAATAAATATAATATAATGTCTTATCAATGGGTTTTAATAAACATTGTTTTATACGCCATTAAAATTGATGTGCCAGAACTATAAAATTAACCAACCTGCTTTCGATTGCAGTTCCAGAAACATAATTTTCATTTCTCTCCGTGTTATTTGTAGTTGTAGACATGCTAAAACATTTGCAGACATATTGATTGTAGAAATATTACACTAGTTAAAGGGTTCGCTTTATGTTCAAGGGGCCCCATATACAGGGTGTTTCACTGAGGCCTGAACAGGGATATGCCAATCGATTCTACAATACAATACAATAATATAGAACTAATTAAATAATGGTACCCATTCTAAATAAAATTTTGACAGTGAAACAGTAGAAAAAGTGATGATTAAAGCTACCGTTACATTATTTTGTAAATCCTATCTTTCCTCAGGTAGCTTCTGCTGTCTTTTAAAATTAGAAAACAAAACTGCTAAAGAAACTTCCATTTATCACAAATTTAATGTATAAATATGTATTTAGCAAAAGGTGTAGGAAATTACATAGTTTACAAAATTTTGAAGATCGTAATATGTATTTATATGTCTAGGTTAAAACTTTCTCTAAAAAAAACGACTTATGGGATTGTGGAATTCATTCACGCAATTTCTCGAAGGAAGAAAGTAAAGATTCCCCTTATTTAAACAGCCATTAAATTGCTCGCACCACTTCATCGAGGGTTTTGGCATGATGGCCGAAAGGCAAATGGTCACTGTGTTTCACGTTTAAATTGCAATAAATAGACGAAATTGGAGTTAATGAGAGCATGTCTGTGGTACATCTAAAGAATAGATTCACTTATCTTTGCTGGCTGGTTCCATTATCACATTGCGTGGTAATTTATTAGGAAAATGTTCCTAAAAGGCCACGATTCTATTCAAAGTACCACCACCGGGGCACTTCTTAGAGTTTTTCAGAGGGAACGTACCACTCTTGCATACCACGGTCAATGGACAAAACTATTGAAATATGGATGCTCGCTAAAGCGTATCAATCTTTTTGTGGACGGTAATTAGTTTGCATTTAGCGGCTAGGGACAATGAAATTAATAATTAACCAGCAGTAATTTCGACTTTATTTTCCCACTCACCACGACTGACTTTGTGTGTTAAGCATACATAATTCGGTGTGAACTTAACTGGTTTTTGGTAAAATTTTTACTGCTCATGATCATTCATAGGCGAAATAAAAATGCGAATTAAAGAATTTCCAGGTCATTAAGTGCTGGAAAAATGCCATTTCTCGTGCTCTATGTGGGAAAACTAACTTATTTCGCCACACAGACAAATTGTGGGGCGCACCTCAGCTGTTTCCGCAATGGAGCGGCTTTAAGAACTATCTCTGAATTAAGTGTTAATTTAGACGGGCCGACTAGATGATAATCTAACTACAGTTAAAATCATTAAATAGGATCCACTGCAAAATTATTCCAAGTGCGCTGAAAGAACTTAATGCCATTTTAATATGCATTACTGTTGACCGATTTATTAATGCAAAGAAAAGTCGAATTATGCCCCCGGGAATGTTCATTGTGGGCTAAAAACTTTCCATTTGTAGCATTCCAAGTACTAACGTTTTAGTTGCTATCTGTGAAAAGAACAGAAACAACTAGTGGCGGCTCGTGGCATTTTAGGTAGAGGAGATAGAAAACTAAAATGTGTATGTATGTACGTACATATGTATGTATTTGTGGGACTATTCCAGCCAGAAACAGCGACTTTTAGACTTAGTTTATATTTCTATGCTCTTTTTATGCCAGTTACATACCCGAAGAAATAAAATTGCCATTTCTCGAGGATTAAATTGCTAGTAAATCAAATAAATTTACATTTTATAAATATGTATCTACAATATTTATAAACGAAATTTAAATAACCTTCGTTCATAGTTGTAATGTAATTATATAAATTACATTACAATTTAGAAAGAAGGAAGGTTAATTAAATTTCAATTTTAAATTGCCGTACTTATCGTAATTTGTGTTTCTCAAGTTTTTTAAATTAAGCAGTATCTACTTTCTTACACTCATAACTACTAACACTAACTAGATCTGTTAGATTTCTCTAATTTTTCTGAGAAAACATAATTTTTGTGTAAACATGTTCATTAAATCCCACTATTTCTGTAACTAGCTCATTAAAAGGCCATTGCTTGTTTTAACTAAATTTTATTTATTTTGCCTGAACTGCTTTAGGCGGTAGACAAAAGCCAATTTAACCTCAAAGTACACTTCATTGCAAAGCTATAGCCGCACCTGTACAATACATACAGTTATTTTGAATCGCGAAGCGAAAAATTGTTGTTAACATGTACATGTATTGCTATAGTCAAAAAGTCTCTAATCATGCAAAAAGAATTTCCTCGTGTATGATACTACAAAACGATTAAAACGGTAAAATAATGAAAAAGTGCAATTTTATTATAGCTGCACTCAATCCACGTTATTTAGGCATATTCGTTGTGGTTTTCATAAGTTTGTGATTGTTTTGGGATTTTCGTTGTAAATTTGAAAAAATGCTGAGAGGAACAGGGCTCTGTCCGCTAAAACAGGGCAGTTATTGATGCATTGTGGAACCAGCGGCTTTCAAAAAGCCAAATCGCCAAAGAAATTGGTATATGTATATCAAAAAGGGTGCTATGAAATTATTTGGCTGGTCCCGAAAATTATTGTAGAAATTATTCCGGGAGAAAAAAAGAACTAAAAGTGGAACATTTAAGAAGAATTTGCCGCCAAATATCGAACTAGACCATTTCTTTGGAACGAATTAAGAACGAATAGCGGACTACCGATACACAAATCGACCATTTCATACTCACTAAATCGTAAGCCGCACATAGTCAGGGAAATGATGCAAAAAGCACCCAGATTGGAGGTCGAAATGTGAGTTTTTGAAAAAAAAAATTTTTCCCACTTTCTGAAGTGAGTATACCAGCAGTGACTAGTAGTAGCTTAACATTGTTGGCATTTTTGGAAAGCACATTAGGATAGTAGATTTTTGGCACGAGTTGGATGTCGCTGCGTTGAGTAGATCAAGAGATAAAAATCAAATAGTGATATGCATATCATGGCAAATTGGAATTTACAAATCCTGTCACTCCCGAACGGTTGACATGGCCCCTCTCATGCCATATACATAGATATAGTCAGATTTTTCATCCCACTCATTTTTGTATACGCTAAACGAAACACACTTTATGTATAGGAAAAATTAAAGACTACTGAGGATATGATATGTGTATATTTTACTCACATTTTATTTATTTTTCAAATGAACTTAAGCGATTTACATTATATTCTATCCAGTTCTTACATTGCAAGAAGAAATGTAACTGACAAATATTTTTTCTTATTTATTTTTAACTCAATTAAAAATTACCCTACTTACTTAACTATAGACATAGTTTAAATCTTGTATACACATACATAGTTTATAACTATTGTTGGAAACTTAGGCAATGATATTACGTAGAATTTTAGCAGTATTTTTGTAGTTTCAAATATAAAACGTTATTTTTATTCAACATTTATGTTGTGCCTATATACCTACAATCACATACAGTATTCGTTTAGTCTTAAAAGTCATACTCCTGCGCTGTTTTGCTTGACCAGAGCGGTCTGCTTTTTACATTTCCCCGAAACTCCCTACACCACTATACTATGCGATCTTTGACTATTTAAGTACATAGATACTATTCAACATTGCCGGTTTATTTTAAATGGCTTATTTCTGCCATCATTAATAGTAGCCTTGCAGCGATGACTGGTAAACTGATTGCATAGGATTAAAAGTATTTTGAAGTAAATAAATATCTTCCGGTTTACCATTAAAAAGGAATGGTCTTTTCAGATGTGTTATTTTTGAATCTGGTGTGTAATGCGAATAGGTAGGTCTGTAAGGCCTTGGGGGAATAAATGGGGAGTATGATTGTTGAAGTTCATTGGTATCTAGTTGGAATAGGTTTGTTGGCTTTCCATTTGCCAGAAAATTAAGAGGAAGATTTATAATAGGATTTATGGGCGGCGAAATTGGGAGAGTGGGCATTGGATTATAATGTAGTAGTGGTGAAAAATTTGGCGCAAAGCTGGGCGGTTGGGACGTATATCCCAGACCAGGAACAAACATGTAAGGTGCAGGCGGAACTCTTACATAATAAATTGGTGAATTTCTGTATGGCGAAGTTCGCCTCGTGTTTGATCTTGACATCTGGTCCTCATAATCATCCATCGGTGCATATGGATACACAAATTCGGGTTGTACCAAGACTGGGTATGGCACTAATATTGGACTCGGGTAGCCAAAATATCCGGGGAACCGATTTGGTCTTGAAACGGGTCCCAGACGATAAGGATTCCATGGAAGTCCATTGAATTGCTGCTGATCTGGCTTAAAGTCATTTGTCAGGTGGTATGAGTCGGAGTCATCAGATATTTGCTCTGCTTTCTCGTTTTTTTCATTAATATATTGTTCAGATTGTGGGCTTTGTTGTGGTAAAGCATGTGCAAAACATTTTCCAAAACTAGCGAAGACCGCTACTAGGAAAATTACAGTTGGATATCTACTTGGTTTCGACATCTTGGAGAATCTATAAAGACAAAAGGATGTGATTGGTGTTCATTTTAATTTTAAATGTCCTGAATGAAATATTTTTGGTATACATTTTAGTACTTCATAAAGAAAGTAATCATATGCATACATCTTTTTTTATGTATGTATCTAGAAATTTAGGTCCTGCTATAAAATGATACTTTGGTTATAAAGAAATGATCCGATACAGTTAAAAGCACGAACGATTTTAAATTACAAATATATTTACAACGAATTCAAATTTTAAACACATTGAGGAAATAAGTAAGCTTCATAGGTATGTATCAGATATTAAAATTTATATATGTATGTAAAAGTAGTAAATTATGGTTTTTATAAATTTTGCGCTTTAAACTTTAGCTACCCATTTCAAATCGACAATCGGTTAGCATCGACCATTTTTGATGAAATTTAGTTGATATGTTTGTAATCATTCAATGAAATTCCACCAAAATATTTGAGAAAACAATTTTTGAAGTGAAACTTCTTTTGCTGCAGTAGAGTAACTTGCCGTTTTGAGAAATGAAATGTGAAACAAATGAAGGGGAATGGCCATAGAACGCGGGCAGAGGAGAAAAGAATTATCCAAACGCATCACTCTTTATGCGTGCTCTCTCTTTCTCTCTTTCTCAGACGTGCTCCTTCTCTGAAGCTTAGGGTCTTCGAAACGAATTGAAAAGAGCTTACAATAACCATTTTTAGACAGAAATTTAATAATAGAGTTCCTAAATTTATAAAAAATTCATTTCAGTTACCTTTTGACTTTAATTAAGTTTTTGTTTAAAAGTCATTAAATTAATGCGGTAGAAAAACAAGTATAAAAATTATAACAGTTTTATAGTAATACTACTGAAAAAAAAAGTGATTCACTGTATCCCATGTTCCCCTACTATGAACTTAATAGTTTATGTTCGCAACATTCTTCAAACATT
Source organism: Machimus atricapillus (assembly GCA_933228815.1). Lineage (NCBI taxonomy): Eukaryota > Metazoa > Arthropoda > Insecta > Diptera > Asilidae > Machimus > Machimus atricapillus. The sequence goes on along the minus strand of OW121788.1, from coordinate 29,582,671 downwards.
TCTTCCACTTTCGCTAGGCTAACGTGCTTAATGAAAGCATGTTTGTTGGCATTTATCGTGGCCGCAGAGCACACCGTTGAAAAGTAATTAGGTGACAATTATCACGCCATGAGCAGGAAATTGGTGCTTGACTAATTAATCTCTTAGAGGAAAAAACGATTTCATCAATATAAAGAAAGTAATTCACAAGTCAACTGCATGCAAGCCGAAAAACAGATGAACTGAAAAGTGCTGATTTAGTGGTTGAACAAAACATTTGGAGCAGTAACCAAAGTACAGATTGTTATGTAAAGTCAAAAGGCTTAACGGGATTTGCTTTAATTACAAAAATTTCGTTTTGCATGTTTTTCTGGTCTGCACAATGCATTTTCCAAAATGGAGGATGTATACTAATTTTTAATTTGTAAAAATAATAAATATGGTACCTTTTCAACAACAATGATAATACGGCATGATGCTTAGTTATTATGTTATGAACTTAAGGACTAAATTAAGAAGAAGAAATTTTTGCGTAAGTCCTAATGTTGTGGAACTACTTCTTGGAAACAATTATCACATCATTTATTACCAATTATTACTACCTCTTGTTACATGCTACCTGATGACGGAAATAAGAAATGAAAAAACAGGAGAGGTAGAAATTCCCATTTTCAATTTTCGGGCTATTTGAACACGATTACCAAATAATAAAGATCTTTTGAACGCTGAGAAAAGTTTATTTATTTCTGACAAATGTATGCCATATTATAATGGCGAAATAAATATGTTTATCTTTAAACCTCACAGATTTAATTATAAGTGTTGTTAAGTTCATTATGTTAAATTAAATCAGTTGTCCCTTTTTTTAACAAATTATGTTATTTTTATTTGTTTGAGAATTTGAGATTTCTTTGTAGAAAACAATTAAAAACAGCCGACTTTTTGTAAGTTAGACTCTACATATGTTATAGTGGTAATTCAGCCTGAATTTAGTTGGAGTTTACACTAATTAAGTTGATTTGCCTTTGACTTACATACATCTTACATTACAACATATACCTGCTTTTTTTGAATCGGCCTCAAAATGGAGTTGATATGGATCGCAGTTTCTCTAGCGGATTGCTAACTATTCTACATACCTACACTCTACACACAATTTTTATGATTCTGTTTTTTTCGAGTTTATTTAATTGCATTCCTTTCAATAACTGAACATGTAATTGAGGAATGCTTTTCCTTATTACTCGAGCAACAATGGCACTGCAAAAAGTTTCGCCTACGTTAAGGCCAGATTTGTTGCACACATAATTCAATCCGCCGAAGATGGAATTTGCGGCCAATAACAGTTCACACACCTCGTCCAATTCGGTTGTAATTCGGCGTGATTTTATAGAATAGCTACTTCCGGACAATGAGGGTTAATTGGGGAGGGCTTTGTTGGAAACGGTGTGCAATTAGAAAACAGAGGAATTCTGCCCATCACTTAATTTCCTCAAAGATCGAATTGCGAAGGCCACAATTACGTCTTAAACGAATAATTTTAGCTGTTCGACGCTAGAGAAACCGTTTAAGTACGTGAGTTCATTTGGTGCGCTGTTCCGGAGCAGAATGCAGAGGAGCACCACATTAGTCTAAATTCCTGGCATTCATAGTCTGCAACAAGAATAACCGTACCCATGGACTGTTAATGCAAATCACAGTGTACTGGCATATTAAGGCGCGAACACGCACACGTGGACCGCCACCAGACCGGACTCATCGGTCCGGCGTCATATTCGAATCGCGAAATGTTAAGACTATTCTAGGGGTTCGCGACTCAACTTGTGCGAAAATGGAACGTAAAGTCTTGACAAATACATGGCTGGTGCGCACTTTTACCTAGTTTAGACCTTTTCACTTTTCTTTGATAATCGATTACAACATGCAGTGATGGCTCATCAACGGCAGTTACGTGCGTTCTCACCTTGTCAGCGCACTGCGATCTAGCCGGTTTTGGTTCTGATTAAGACCGCCCGTTACAGCCGCGCGAAACCGTGGATCATTCCAAGTTAAGCCTGCCCAGGTGAGAAAATCTGACATTGATCTCTTTTCCTACCTTTGTTTGCGGAAGAATTTCGCCGTTGTTTGGGTGAGAGTTTTTTCTTCTTGACGAGTTTTGCAAGTCTTATATACTTAATTAGATACAACAAGAGCATATAAAATTTACCACCGGGCCCCGCTTACTGCGTTTGAATTGTTGCATGGTTTTGAGAAAATAGCAAGAAAAACCATCGCATACCGCGCTTTCAAGTGATCATTAGTAATTTAAAATCTTTCAAGCCTAATTAAAACAGAAATATTAAAAAGTTGACAACAAAATATATGTATGTTACTTAAATATCCTTATTTTCAATAGTTCTACCACATACATACATTAAGAATAATTTACTTGTAATATATAATAAATCGATTCATAAATGGAAAATATAGTATATGTACCTATGTGTATGTACGCAGTTGTGATGTAACAAAAATCAGAATTATCTAGAAACAGGCTCCGAAATACAAAACAAAGATTACCCAAATATCATACGTATAGTAATTTTACAATAAGAGCTAAAATTGTCGCCAAATTGGCTCAAAAGGCCGATTTTACGTTGAAAATTACATGTTTAAACGCAATTTTAGAGGAAAAAATAGGTATAATAAGCGCTGCTATTTATAAAAGTACAGAAATTAGTTCTTTGGGAAAACAATTACAAATAACAATATTTTTCTTAAAACGCTCTTATTTGTTGAGACATTAAAAGCTTTTAAAATATTTGTAAATTTGAGCTAGATACTTTAAGGGCCGATTACATAGCACCGGGCCGGGTTGTTGAGTTAAATGTGTCAAAGTTGAATTTACCTAAGATCTGTGTAAATAATGCCCACATTGAACGAAATGATCCGAAACGGAGTGGAGAAATTGACCAAATTTCAACTTTTCGATGGAATGATATCTTCAAAAAATTGTAAAAACGAAAAGTTTCTTTCAAAAAAAAATGGAAGAAGAAACTTTTGCTGAGAAAAGAAGGCAACACAAACCCGAGAACATTTCAAAAAGGTCAAATAAATCGTACATTTCACCCTAATTTTTCAGAAATTTTTCTACTAAATGAAAACTATCGAAATTTGGAACGGACCAGTGCATTGACACCACTTCAATATTTTTAGTAAAATGGATCGTAACGGCTCGGAATGTTACGGCGCTATTTAATTGGTCCTTTAGTTTTGAAGTTAACTGAAAAACAGCTTTTTGCTAAAATCTTGTTTTGGAAGTTACAATATTTTTTCACTTAGGGCCAATGTTTCAATAGGTACATAACTTTATTCTTCAGATAAAAAATCAAAAAGGTATTTGTCACTCTATCTGCCAAAATTAACCGACGAATAACGGTCTGCCGCTTTAAAGAGGCAATAAGTTTATCCATCTAATAGCTATTTTAAAACAAACCCAAGTTGATTATTGCGACAATTTTATTTAACGAATAAACTTATCTGACGGTTCAAAAATTGGCCGTTAGGAATCTAAATACACTGTGAAGAATTTTTGATGTTCGGGTATGTTATATGTAGATAAAGCAAATAAGATTCGAATTTTCTTCATACATATTCCATATCGGTTTATTATAATAAAAATGCGAAATTTATCAAAACGACAAGCCACAAATAAAGCGAAACTTTATGTATTTGTATTATACTTTTCTAATATAAAACACACTATTTAGGCTGGGAAATATGAATCCAAAAATAATAATGTTCCATCACGCCGCGTTTGCGAGAAAAAGAGTATATTATTTTTTATTTTTTAAAAATAATGCGCTACAACTGGCAAATTTTTACTTCACTTCTTATTATATAAAATAATTCGTTCTTAGAGGAAAATTGATCATTTCAAAAAGAAGTAATAAACTTAGGTCCTTTAATTACTTAAAAATTCCTTACAATGGCTGGTTATAATTTCACTATATATTTCACTCAATTTTTCTCAAAGTGATGAAAAATGTTTGCTCTCTGATTTCCATGGAGCACCCTAAATATAACATCAAATTGTTAAAACTAAAATAACTTTTCATTACCCAAATTTCACACACTTGCGTAATTATTCAAGCAATTTCGTAAGTAATTATGGTAGCTATTTATATAAATTATTAGCTGATTAAACCTTTATCACATGTAATAATACCTTTTTAAATAAAATTCTTTTTATTGAATGCTAGAAATCGTCTCAGGTTAAAGCAAAAAGCCTTATTTCGTTATGTGTAGCACAATTAGCGAACACTTGTAACTGCCCAGAGTAGAACACAGAGATCACTATTCCCGATCACGCTCTGTGATCTTTTCACCACAGCTAGTAGAATCAGAATGAGCATCGCATCCCAGCGCAATAAATCTTTATACGGTATGGTCAAAGCAGTTGCAGAATTAGGGGAATAAAAACTGGAAGAAAGCCCGCAGCCATTTTACCAACAAGTGCTAAGAGTTTTATTGAAAATCTCCACAAGTTGCACGGAGCCTTCATTAGTAAAAAAATGTAGGACGGTTAAGCACAAGCACTGCGGCGGCTTTTGCAGACGACCTTCTTTCCGGGGAGAGATGACGACGTGCGATCCGCACAATTGATTAGCGTGCAGTTTAAAAAGGTAAATTCAATTAGTTGCACCCCATAATTGATCCGTTGATGTGTCTTTCATGCCGAGACGGTGCTTCAGCCACCGATTTACGATTTCCCACCTGTCGGAAAATTTCAGGCCATAATATATGACCTATTCTTTTCGAAAGGATTCGAATGCGTGATACAATCAGTGCGGTCGATTATGATTTTCGCCGGCAATTCTTGTTTTTATTCCTTATTCGAATTCTGCTAATGTTTGTTTAAAATTTTGGAAATGTATATAAGTTAGTGCACAATAACTCCAATTAGTCTAATCTGTAAAGGTATTTCAACAGCGATGGGATACGTGCAATAATTGCTTAGACTTTGCGAAGAATTATCTCGGATAATGATCGTTTCTTAAAGGGAAATGTTCTGCCGCGTATTGGTTATAGCATTTTTACGTTGATTTCAGAGAAATTCTACCTACATATTGCAGAATATATCATGACGAGCGTATCTTAAGTACTAATTAGTTAAAAACTTCTTATATGCTCAAGTGTGGCGCTTCACTCATCAGTTTAGAAGTGTTACTAAAATCTGTGCATATCATATTAAACAATTTACATAAGTTCAAAACTTCTATCGTTTTGCATTTTTATTATTAAGTGTTAAGCATATGTACATATGTATAATCAATGGTATTCAGTTTTTTTTTTTGTACATATTTGCAATTGCATCTTTAGGGTTTGATCCACTCCCGATTTGTTTTTTTTTTAATGAGAGTGACCTCGTTATTTGAATATATGTGTGTAGGTAGCCCATTTACAAAAAACTAAGTGTTGAACCTTCTCCCCTCCTCCTCCCCAAATTTTTGAATATTAATGAATATATCAAGACTAATAGCTAGACTGTACCCAGCGTTGCTCGGGCACAACTTACTATCCTTATTATAATAAAGCTTAACTTTAATCAAATAATGACGTTGCTAATTTCAATTTATTATATTCAAACTTGAAATTTTGATATGGCGGATACAGTTTTTTACATAATTTACGTTCAATCGATCTGAAAATACCCATATGCCCCTCTTTTTTTGTTTTTTAAGGCAGACATTTTTAAAGGAAATGTTTTCGAATTTTTAATATTTATTGAACGTAAATTATGTAAACACCTTAGGCCCCCTCCATGTAATCCCAGTCTCTATACCGTGCCATGACAAAGCTCATAAATCGTAGAAGCGCAAATCTTCCTGTATTCTCGCCCAATCGACTATCCAATTAAAAAGGGTAATGTTAACCTGTCCGTCAAAACATTTATTAACGTTTTTGTAAACCAAGATATCTTCGATTTGCGATGTACCCGTAGTAGATGAACCGATAAAACCCATAACTAGACCAAAAAAATTGTTCTCAATGACATGGGTATCAAATTAATTACCAGGAGTCCAGTTGGAAGATTTGAATTCAATTACTGCTCGAATTTTAGGGTTACGCCTGTACCAAACGACGCCGCACGTCGAGTATTCTTTAGGGATTTTCACGGTGAATTAATTCTTCATTGTACGGGCTAGCCGGGAATGTTAGCGCCATCACGATCATTCATAAATTGAACGAAATGATGGGATGAGACGCGTTTGTCCGCTCCGGTAACCAGCTGTGGCGAACATTCCTCTAATTAATTCATGTTAAATTAGGCGTTTTTTGTTTTCCTTCCACATTGATTAATCCGAAATAGAAACTGTTGAGACCAGGTCCCGTTCAGATGAGCGCCCCAATCACGCACATGATTTATGAATTTTATGTGGTTTACTGACTGAAGTAATTTATCTATGAGAATAATCTTATTTTCAAGTTAAATTGTTCGCGAAACTTAATGAATTTCAAATTGAGCGTTTTCGGGCGGCTTTATTGATGGGAATTGGTCTATGAAAAATAAGAAAAACAACTGTTTTTAACAGTCTAAAGTATGTAAGTATTTCAAGTAAAACACATAGTTATTGGGAATCATTTAAAAAACTTTGTTCGTTCGCTCTGGTGATTGAATTTATAAAGGCACAATTATTTATGAAAACCTTGGTTAAGTGATGAAATTTAATATTAGATATTATTTTAAGTGTGGAAGAAAAGAGCTAAAAATGGCTTTTTAAGGTCGTACTTATTTATGTATAGTTTTCGGTCATATGGAGGCAATAGAAATGATTAATAAATTAAATACAGATTTAACTGAATAAAACACATGTTGTAAGAGGGCGAACCATATACATATTATTATATATACATACGTACATACATATCGCCACGTTTTTCGCAAATATTTAATTCAAATTGTTGCAGAAATTCAACTACTTTTTTTATGAGGTAATAATAATGTTCTTGTTCCATCTGGCTAATTACAAGTTGCTTACCTGGACAACTGAACGGCAATAAAATAACGGTAAAAAGTGAAAATAAAATTTAATTGTTTATCAGAATTTCATCCATTGAGCAGATTTAGCTGGCAGATGTTACGAGGGCTTTGTTTCAATTTTTTGAATATACCTACATACATGTTTGAGAAAATTAAGTATCCGCAAAAACGCTAAATTCGTTCTCCTTCGTTTACTAAGACTTGGAGCGGGCAGCTTTTAAGCGAAGCCAATTAAAATGAAGCAATTATTACTAACTAAGCACATTGAAGCAAGCTAGCGAATTTGCTATAAATTGTTTTAAGATCGAGAGGCAATATAGTAATTTAAAAATGAGACCAATAAAATTTTATGCAGAGGAGAGCACAATGTATAACTTATTTACACGTTGTCATTATCTTTATGAATTTATGAATGTAATTTTTCTTACATCTCGAAATTAAGGCAAAATTTAAATTTATTTTTGTGCCAATAAAATCAATGGTTAAAAATATTTTTCGTTGCGTTACTATTTCAAAGAAAAGTTATATGGTCTTATATGTAGTAGAACTTATGTAGCAATTTAAATTTTTTCGAGTATATAATTAATATTAAATAAAACAATTATCAGGTTCCACAGGCATGGCATCAACGAAACTCATTATGGAAGTAAAAACCGATCGCAGTTGTCGTCTAATTGCTCTCCGATCACTCCTAAATAAATTGCAGCCAATAAATTTTTCCATTTTAAAATTTATATTTCAACACTTTGTAAGGTAAGTGATTTTCTTAAAAAAATTTTTAAACAGTAGAAATTTGAACAAATACCTCCCCAGAGTCTCAGAGAACTCGAAATTGAATAGCATGGACAGCAAAAATCTTGCAATTTGTTGGTGGCCAACACTAATTGAATTCACCAACATGAGCCATTTTGAGCAGCTGCGTCCGTATCTTGAAGACATTGTTCAGACAATGATCGATCAGTTCCCGTATCTGTTTTGTGGGAAAGAGGCTTTCGTAATGGTTTAAGTTCTTATGGCTGATAAAAAGACAAATTTAGCATAGCGAAACCGTATGCATACATTTTTAAACAAAAAATAATATTTATGAATGTAGTAACTGTGAAAGATGTTGTTTTATAACTGAAAAAAAATGTAATAATTATAATTGTAATTTATCTAGTTATACTTTGCATATTTATAAATGTCGACTGGTACGCATAAGTTAAAAAAAAACAATTATTAACAAAAACCATAGAGAATAATTTGCTAGGTAATCGTTAAGACAGAAAAAGAAGACACTTGTTCACGACCGAGCGCGTGAACGTTTATGAAAAAAAAATTTACTTGAAAAGTGTGCGTAGAATGAGGAGAAGATTCATACTTTTATATAACACTTATTCTATTTAAATGTAACAATTACGCAAACTCCCATCATACAGTAATTATCAACTCAGAAAAAAAAAATGTTAAATGTGATTTTACCAGTAAATGTTTGACTAGATATGACTAAAACCCTACTTGAAGCTTGTCTTAAAGAACTTAATAAACTCAAGTTTTATCTTCTCAATCCTTCCACTAAAAGGCGTCTCCTCACGTAACGACGAATGGGTTTCTCTGTTGTTTTACTGTAATTTTTATTGTATTATATGTTTAGGGCTCTTAATTATGATTCGGATAATATTTTCTGTGTAAGATATGAGGGACGAAACTACTTTCAAGGCGGAGAGGAACTAATTACTTTAAAAATTTAAAATCAAATACTTACGAAGGCAAACAGTTTGGTAATAAATTCTGGTTCATTTTAAAATACCTTCAAATATTTAAATACCTACATTTCTTTTCTTTTATTTGTTTATAGCGAAATGTATCGCGATGAGAAGTTAATTAAAAGATTTCCTTTTATAGCCAGAAATCTCTCCGGGCGCTAAGTCGTTAAGCGACAAAATGAAAACCGATTTTTTTAAATAAAAAATTAGTTACCCTGTTCGACCTGCGCGCATCACAGAAAATCGCTTATTCTTAGATAGTTTATATAGAATTGACATTAAATCGTAAAGAACGTGAATCAAAATTAAAAAAAAAAAGTAAAAGATTAACACGTGTATACCTAATGATGCTCCACGGCTATTTTCATGCTTTTTAAAAAAAAACAAAAACAAATTTATAAGCAAAACGTTACTACCGATTGCAACTGAGTGAACCTAATTGATAACGCTTCGTAGATAAATAAAAAATTAATTTAAAAGAAAAAAATTTAGAATTAAGAGAGGAGATAAAAAGTTGAGTTGAATAAAAGAGTAAAAAAACAAATCAATTTTATGATGGAAACTCAATAGATTAATTATTACTACAAAAAAAACAAGAAAGAAGAAATACAAGAGTATAGAAACGTATATTTTACTTATCAAACAAATAAGATGGATATAAGTGTCACATTGATGTAAATATTATTTTGGAAAAACAAGCCCACACAAAGAAACAAACATGTATGCAATATTGTATATGTGTAATTAATAAAATGATAAATCTTGTCAGAAGAGTTGTTTTCTTAAATATTATTCCCTTTGAATTTCTCCTACAGAATGAATAGACAAAAAGGTAAGTTTTAATTTACTCCTGGGTCTACGCTAAAATATCCCTGGCTTCCGCACCCAAATTCCGCTCCGGATTTTAGCTCAGATCCGAACCTATAAGATCCTCGGTTCTGGTCCTGGTTTCGGGGTAAAATTTCAGCCGGGGCCCAAACCGGAGCGAGCTTACGTACTCGACCGTAATGCCCGTTCTCCAATTGCGAACCGACCAACTACGAACCAAATAACATCGCGCCATCGCTTTCCATTTTCTTATTAGAGTCATTTTCTCTCTCGCTTGTGTTTTGGTCAACCGAGCTAACTTTTTACATGTGTGCGTTTAACCAAAAGTAATAGTCCCCCATTCCGCAACGATATTGTACCAGAATAGTGACGTCGCCGCAGCTTTTTCGCCGGTTGTGAAAACATCAGTGCACTAATTATAACACGGAGCACTTATAAAAATGTGCGCGGTAGTTTCCGGAGAATATTAAAAGTTAAATTGATAAGTTTGTCCGCTTAAAAAGTGGTAAAAACTTCCACATTTAACATTTGCCCGATTGTGTTTTCGCAGCTGGCAGGGCACAACTACAGGCAAGGGCTTATACTTTACACGGGGTTGAGCTTTTTCGTTCTGTGGTTCGTAGTTGGTCGGTTCGCAATTGGAGAACGGGCATAAAGGCCTGCGCCCATACGATCCAGCGCCCTGCGTTCATGCATCGAGCTTTAAGCTGTTGATGGATCTCGATGCATGGCGCTGCATGGCAATTCAGAGGTTCGCCCATAAGATCCGTCATCTCACAATGCCACAAATTGTCAATAGTCACAGCACAGCCACAGCACAGCGCAGGAATTTTATTAAAGGAGCAATTTTGAAAATTAAAAGGATAAAACTGGATCTTACTATATTAATTAAATTTCTTTTAATAGGAATTCTGCTATTAGGTGCGTCCAATGTTTCAGGTACACTTTGCCGGGATGTAAACAGTCAGCTGTGAATGCACAACTTTGAACTTGCAAGTTTGAAAGTCCACCCTAGGTTCAAACCGGCTGATGTGTCCCGATGCATGAAAATATTGAGAAATGTTCAACATTTCCATGCGTCGCTGCATCGCCATGCATCGCTTATGGGCGAAGCTCCATAAGAAAGCATGGATTTCAATATTTTCGTGCAGCAACAGCTTAAAGCTTGATGCATGAACGCAGGGCGCTGGATCGTATGGGCGCAGGCCTTAAGTTCGCTCCGGTTTGGGCCCCGGCTGAAATTTTACCCCGTAGCCAGGACCCGAACCGGGAAAATGGGTGGTGGGTAATTTGATTTTCATTTTATGGAATGAATCTTATTGAAACATTTAACTAGCAGAGGTTAGTGATTAAAATTAATGTTGTTAATGCATTAAGAAATCTTATTTTATTGGTATATTTCAGTTTAGAAAAAAACAGAAGATATAACAAGGCATCAGAAAACAAAAATTTGGTATAATTAATTCTTTACCCGAAAATTGAGTTTAGATTCCATTTTCATTAAATAAAAACTTAAACATCATAATTGAAATTAAGCTTCCATTTTTAAAACATATTGTGATTAAAGGAAAATTCGGGGTATCCTGTAATGGTTTTATTAAAACATAGCATATAAAGTTTATACAAATAACAAAAACAATGTACAAAATACAAATTTACTTTGTATGCGCGCTACTCGGTCAGCACTTAAGTTTACATGCTCGCTACACCTATCATATAAAAGTAGAAAAGCTTACTCTAATCCTAGGAGTAAAAATAATTTAATTCAAGTCTTTTCGCTTGTGCGTAGTCTTTAAGATTATTTTGTGTGCGGATGCTTGGTCATCATGGGTTAGTGTTGGTCTCAAGGAATTAACTCTTTGTAGTATGACTGCTTCTGGTTCTTCTTCATCACGTATAAGCCCTTCGGTTTTCCATTACCAGGGAAGTACTTGCTGAAATTGCTCTTCTTATAATTAGTCGGGGCGTAGTACGTCGGTGACTTTTTTTTTTTCAGAGATTTATTTTGTGCAGCAGTTATTTTGCCGTATGGCTTGTCAACAGTGTCATTTTCCCAAGGTTTAGACCAAGTTGGAATTCGTTTTATGTCCAACAATTCCGCGGTGTCCTTGTTAGTTCGGAACATAGGGGCGGTACGACCGTTATCTGTTAGGATTTTTTTCAGAACGGGAATATTCCAGTGATAAATCCGTCCCAGCTTTCCGTTGGACCGGAAATTGAAGGAAACCTGAGAAAGATACTTCGAATTAGTAATTTTTGAACGAGTCAAATTTAGGTGAAAATTTTGATTATTTTATTTAGCAGAAATTACCCAATTAAGAAAATTAAAATGTGTAAATACTAATATGCGTAGATATTAATGTAAAGCGAAACTGTAGTAGTTTTTCAGTTCTTTGCAGCCAAGTCTTTTTTCTGCCGAAGTTTGCAAGTGGTCGGAGTGCTCGTTTTTCTGTTGAGGTGGATTTGAACTCTACATATGCATATTCTTTGGTCAAAAAGGTTGTAAAAGTCTTATGAATTAAAAGGAGAACTTCATAGAGTAATGGTGAGTAAAAATCAATTTTGCATCCAAGTTTTAGTCTGGAAGCTGCCATACGAATTTTTAAAAAAGCATCTAAAACCTTGCGAAGTCAGTGAATACTCGGTGCTATTCCCCTGTTTCCGTCTTACTTAAAAAATAGTATTTCCCTTCCTACGGGGACTCGAATTTTTTCTGCGATCATCATGTGTCTCCCTCTCCTCCACGATTCAGCATTTCCGTAGGCTTTATATCCAAAGGAATAAATAGGTTTGGTGTTTAATGCATTTTTGCTCTCGAACGTGCAAACGTGCGCTTCTACACTTTTGAAATTTCAGTTTAAACTGGCGATAATCAATTAAGGGCTGCATTGCGAATATCGTCGTTTTTTTGCGACTGAGTGGATTTTATGAATTGCAAGGCTCTTTTGTTCAAAAATATCTTAATAGTTTCAAAATTCTCATAAAATCTTTGATTTTAATTAATTTTTTGTTCGAAGTGGTTAAAATAAGTCGATCAAACATCAAAATAAGTTTATTGGATTTTTCTAATCCAATTATTTTAACTACAAACCTAGAATGTAGGGTAAAGTTGCTTTAGTCGTATCACAGCCTAAGTCTTTCTCCCGTACACCAGCAATATCTGAGCCAATCTTAATATAAATTGGGATATAGTGGAGTCAAATTGTATTATTTAGACGTTTTACACCGGAAACTTCAAACATGAATTACTAATTAATTCCCTTTAAGTGACAACTCCATCAATTCAGTTCTCAGAGGCAAAATTAATGCGACCCCACAAAGTGTGTCAGAAAATGCCATTAACCTATCCAAACACAGTCGTGCAAATCAAATCGATCATAAAATCATTAGGTATCCGCAGTATGCTTAATATTTTATGTTGGAAGTGAAAGAGTAATCTGTTTTTCTTCTATTTTCTATAGATGTTACGAGGTGATACACCTGAAATATGAGTTGGGAGCTGCCGTTGCATATTTGCGCGCATCGTGTTACCACGAATAAATGGAACTTCATTTCCAACCGGCTCCGGTGGGTATCCTTGAGGCGTTATCGCTGCAATCTACGGACATAGCAATGACGTACCTAGTAATAAAAATTCATCATTACTGGCTCATTAAGAATACTTTCATTTGCGCTGGTCCCTAGAATCGCCAATGAAATTTTGAACAAGTCAAAGGACATAACTCAGCTTGGCCAATGCAATTAGGCCCAGCATCAAACCTTGATGTTCTAGTAAAATCCACATCGTGATTGCTACCTGTTTGGATAATGCGCAAAGAATGCAGCTGTCTAACATACTTTGAGCTGCATAGTCTGGCACACTTTTTCCGAACGCATTCATCTTGCGGGTTAATTGCGGTGCACCTAACAACTATTTCATTTCAATATCTTCGCTGTAAATCCACGGCGAATTATGTCATTATTGCAGTTCGCAAAGATCAGCCAGGTGAAAACACATCTAAAGGTGAAAAATGAAAAAAATTAACTTGGGATCTCACCTTCTTCCCGTTATCGCCAGCCGAACTCTTGCCTTTTGCTGTTTTCGTGTTACTGTAGTAAATTCCATTCGGAGGCAGTTTTATAACGAACATGTGTGAGTCATCAGGTCTCGCATGATGACGTGACTCCACCGCAAGCCGTTTCCGGTTATGACTGGGAGGAATCTGCAGCTTTGTCAGGCCTAATTTGCTTTAATATGGAGGAAGTGCTTATTATTATGAGAAGATCGTTGCAAAAATATCTGAAATAAAAGAAATTGCACCTAAGTGGTCACCTACCTCATGAGCTGCTTGTTACTTATGTGTGCCTTCGCAGTCAAATGCCGCGATTTCACTCCATCGGCCCCTGCCGGCTCATGAAAGTCATGTCCTCGTAATAAGTTCTGATTCTGCTCTCGCTGGTGATGGTGGACGTGAATGGGCTTGATGCGGTGAATCTTTGAGTCTTTTTTAGCACTAGCCTCTGTCGTGCTAATTAATGCACACATCAAGGCCCAGACCACCAGGCTGAAAGTGAGGATAAAGTGTTTAGTTTATAACTGTCTGCATATTTTTAGAAACGATTTCAAATTGCCCTCTCTTTTACGTTGGGAGTGGACGATTCGCATATCTTTCTAAAGATATTGATCGCTCGGTTCTTGCCCGTAGAAAGGAATTAAAACCTCTTGGTCATTATGGTAGTTTAAAAGCACTTTACTACCTTCACATAGGCATCAACACACCTACTGACAGGCAAAATAGATAAAGGCGGATTATTTTGCTCTTAAATTATTGATTTAGCCACATAAAAAAAAATGCCTATAAATATCCCCATGTTGTCCTTACGTAGTATTGACGACAATGATGAATTTGCATTTAAGTAGTATAAATTTATAACATGAGGATTACAGTAAATTTAAATGATACAATCGACTTTGAAACAAGTCGTACAGTTTACTACATTAAAGTTTAGCCTTTTTGGAGCAAAATACTACCTTTAAAACACCTTTAGTTTAGTGCAATAAATCGAAATCCAATAAAAAGTTTATTTTGAAATTGTACTGTATATAAGTTTTTCAGCTTGTGCGCATATTTTCGTGATTATAAGATTAAATGTCTTTCGTGCTTTAGTTTCCATTTAACGATCAATATCAATCAAACAATTTATTCGGAGTTAAAAGAAGTAGTCAATTTGTCGTTCGCTTGCATTTTACCGAGATACATATTTAAGTTAACATTTGAAAAGTGGCAGCTTTCTATTGCGATTTCCTTCGTATTCTCGCAATGTTTTGTCGAAAATTTTATAAAATCCCCTACTAGACTAATGATATTAATACTAGTCATCAAAATAAACAAAATAAAAGAAAAGTTTAAATTACTTCGATTTGCCATTTCAGAGAGCAAATGCATATGCATGCATGTCACCATCGATGAGCCGAAAACTGAAAAAATTCGTTTATTTTAAAAATGTTTACAGATTATTTTTTGTAATATGAAAAAATGAGAAAATCTTTCATTCCAATGGATTTGTAAAATTTTTGATGTACCTACTAAATTTTTCGGTCATGCCTGAGCCGCTCACTGCTCAACAACAAGGAATATTATACATACATAAGCATACATATATGCGAAAGATAGGCGTATAGAGAACTTCTTCGTACACATACGGAGTTCCGGCTGTATAAACAATGAATGAATTGTTCAAAAATTTTCTGTGAAAGCAAGATCCGATTAGTTGAACTGTTGTATTATCTATGTTCCATATTGTTTGCTTTTGTGATTTAAAAGTCAAATCTTAAATTTGTATCCTCCAAGCTAGCATTTTTCATAAAAGTCAATATTATAACAATTGTTTTTTACATAGAGTTGACATGTACAAAATTTGTATAAATTGATTCTGCATTTAATATTTTCTCAGTTTGGTTTTGTCACATTGTCTTTTTCACGTATTCATTTAACAAGATGAAAATCGTTCACTTAATATTCGTTATTTTGGCGATGTTCTCGCAATTTTCCCTTGGGGAAGAACAACAAGGACTATTAAGACGGCTCCAATCTTCTCAACGTGATCAGCGTTTGAATATTCTTATAAGAAGACGCAGGGAAACTACGAAGCTAAAGAGGAGAGAGCACTGCTACATTAACTTTGGCGGCATTTATACTTGCGTGTACATTTAAAAGAATTGATCAAATATAAGTAAATAATTGCAAAACTTTGTTTTAGTATATAAGAAGTTTTTTATGCACTCCGTAAATCAAACACAGAAACACTTTTTAGAGGTGGTAATCAGCATTGTATGGGCGTCTACTTAAAATTTATTTTAAAAAGACCCTTCGGCGACAGCCAGAAGGGATAAGTAGCCTTTAATAGATCAAAAGCCATTAAGATGCAGTGTGAATTTTAAAGGATTATTTTCATCAATATCGGTCCACGGTTTCTAAATTAGAAAAATTTCATGAAATTTTACTCTTAATTCCTAGTTTTATAGGGGAGAGGCGGCAGGTTTAAAAAAACCTCCTTCTTCTTATTCACTTTTTAGACTAAGCTAATTAGAAACCACACATTGCTTAAGCACAACACTTGTGCAAGCATCACAAATAAAAGGTTTTGTAAGTACTACTGGTACTACACAATATGTAAGTTTACATACAAACTTTACTTAAATAACTGCTCGTGGCCTATTGTAATCATAATGAAAAAGGGAGGGTTTTCATTTATTTTTTTTTATTCATAATAAAATCACACTGCTGTCGGATGTGTTAGTGGAGGCTGGGTTTATCCATTGTCCAATTTGAAAAGGACAAGACTAAACATGGCGTGAAATAAAGGTCAACTTTATCCTTTACAACGTAACCCCGCTGGCTTTTAAAACAAAGACATTTTGCAGAGCAAGTGCAAATGACATGCGAAGCTATTGTTGCGGAAGGAAGCTGATCCGCCAGAAGTTTTATTTATCTTCGGAATTATGAGTTGCAGATGTTCCGCTTTAACGCTAGAAGTTTGCACTTCAATTAAATCAACTTAACTGAAATGCTGTCGTGTTTACTACAAAAAATAATTAGAAGAAGACTTATATGTAGTTATTCAAGCTAGTCAGTTTGGAAGGTCTTAGTATTTTTTCTCTGCTATGGTCTCTTAGCATAAAAAGTTTAATTAAGGTATTTTAACTTAAAGTTGTGAATGACAATGTACTTATAATTAAGGTGATTCCCACGAAATATATGTGCTTTAAATGAAATGTATACGAGCACAAATTAAAGAATTGTTGGTAATCATATAATCCAAGAATTCATGCAATGCAATTTCTGAAATTAACCTAACGAATTTGTCCGTGAACGAAAGAGGAAAGGATAAATGATAATTGAGTTCTCCTTAATTTCCTTTCAATACAGAAGAGCCGGACTTCAATTCCCATTAGCATGTCGGAAAGAGACTTAAAAGTGATTTCTGGGAATTATAAAAAATAAATCATTAGCTCCTTGCATTTTTCTCTGAGAATCAATTTTATTTTAAATCTCTCTGCATTGAACTGATAATTTGCTTTACAAAAATATTTAAAAAAAGCTTACATCGATAAATTACATCAGCGAAATAATACTTTAAAAATTATTCAATCATAATGCAAAATTTAAATTGAATTGTACATATATTATTAACTACACTTGTTGTACACAGTCTCTACAGTATGTATAGTTCAATTTGTTTTGAATATAAAGTGAAAAATGAGGTTTATGACAAATTGTCTTTAGGAAAAGTTTGTATATTATAAATTTCCGTGGACTAACTACACATACTTCAATTAACTTCTTACATTTCACATTCTTTTCTATTCCTATTTTGTCTGCATTTATTAATTAATCTAAAATTAATGCAAGGAAGCAGACCGTTTCCTTATCCTTATGGCTATTTTCACGAAATCTCCCATTGTCCCAGACAGCTTTTGCCATCAATTACGAGAAAGGTTTTGGTTCCCCCATATTGTTGGATGTATTTGCTTCAGTTTTCTTTCTTTATAAATGGTAAATTTTATTAAATAATCGTAACTCTTTAAACATTATATACTTTACACAATGAATTTATTCGTAGACGGTTAAAAAGAAATTTCCTGCGCCTTGTTATACAAAACGGTTATGAGGAGCTAATTTCAAATGTGCGCCCAAAACGAAAAATTCTAAATGATATAACGGTTTCTTAAAAATATTTTCATTCAAATATGAGGGTTTTTAATTTTATGTGCGGTGAATTCAAATTTAGTGATATTTTCTAATATCAAAATGGTGGATCTAAAATAGTAGTTTTTTCATACTAAATTGTATTTACCAAAAATTCTACTTAGTGTTTAGATAGCTAATTTGACTCTGAATTTCAAAAATTCAATATATTGGACCCAAAATGGAGTATTACTACAGACTCATTCGAATTTAAATACCAAAAAGGCTAAATGATAAACTTTTCTTAACAAAAATAGAACGGCTTTTTCCATATTAAAGAAAATCATCTATGGGTTTGGTTTTCGCACTGACTTTAAACATCTTTTAAAATATGTATTAGGATATTATTTTTAAGCTAGTTCCATTTAGTTTTATTTCATTTTTAAAAGCAAAGGTAATTACACTTTGCAATTAATTAATGCATTAATATAAAAATTCAATAGATTAAATTAACACACGCAAGGTACAAAAACAAAGTGAATGAAATAGAATTCCCTGTGACCTGAAAATTAATGTGAATTTTATAGTTAAATGTGGCTTAGCCTTGCTAACATATAATTACATAAAAAATTAATTTGAAATCATCGAAAGCCGAAAAGTTTCAAACCTGTAATCAGTGTGAAAAAAAATTAGATAGAGTATGATTACCCATCGAACTGCATGCAAGCAAAAAAACAAAGTTGCATCTTCAAACTCCGCTATTCCGACGGATAGAAATCTTGACTGCGTAAACACTCCCTAGACGTGTAAAAAAATAAATTGAGAGCATTGACATGATATGACATTTTTCTGAACAATCACTCGGTCCAATGCGCAAGCGAAACAAAGATTTTTGTTCGCGAAATTTGGTCGCCCCATGAATCAGCGCATTCACTTTAAATTCTTGAGGACGTATACATAGGAATAGGATAGGATACAAGATTACATTCCGCGAGGCCCTTACGACTTATTTACACGAAAATTATAATGATCTCATTTGCGAACAGGGCCTATCGCTTTTTTCTTTGAGGAAAGCCAACCGTGAAACAATAGCCAACAGCATGAAATCCATGGAAGTAATAAGACCGCCACACGAGCCAAGGTAAGCATTCATTGTCCGGGTAAGTTCGTTGGCACACGGACACGAGAAGACAACATTTTGGTTTTTTGTGCCAACAACAAAAGAATTTGTCATTTTATGTAAAAAACAACGGTGCAGTCGCCTTGATTCCTTCTTATTTATTAAAGCGGGATTTCGGGAATTTTGTATCATCACACCTTTAATTTTTTTTCAGCAAGAACGTCTTCACGTTTCATTAGAATATTCAGAGGTGAACGGAAGAAAAATAAAATCACTACGAAACCGTAAAGCTTTTTAAAATGTTTAAACAATTAATCTGGAAAAAAGAAATTGGTTTTTCTCAATTTTATCTTAATTAAGAGATCAAGATAAGCTTAAGGTGATTTAGCCGCCGAAAAGAAGCAAACAGGGGGAAATTAGTGTTTTAGAGCTACTTGATGGGATAAATTTTTTGATTTTTATTTGAAAGCATTTTGGGCTTTCCAAGTTTTATGCAACAAAATTTATGTGGGTAGTGAACTTTTCGCTCAATGATCGTGTTCAGCGTTGCGATTACAGATAATTGGCAAGACAGGCCAACAACCAATCTTCTTGATAATTGGATTAATGTTTTTTTCTATACACCAAACGAACAGCTCTATATTATACCAAACATTACAGTACTAGCGAATACCCTCAATTAATAAAAAATAGAAGAAGTAAAAGAAAAATGATCGTATGAGTGTGTAGTGTACTCGTTTTAATTGCAATAATACCTGGTACAAATTTCAGGATGATCGGTTGAACGGTGTAAGAGTCCATTCGTACCAAATATACAAAACATTCGCTTTTATATACATATATACATGTAGATATGTAGCTGCTAAATTATAACCGCAAGCTTTTGATTTTTACAGGCTATTAATTTTAAATATTAATCATGTATTGGACAAAAACTAAATATTTAGACATTTTTATTTTTACAGTGTGATGCAAAATAGGTTACGGTGGCTTTTTAGTTAAGAAGCTTAATCTCTTATTATGATTTCAGCAATAAATGTTATAACATGTAATATCTTGTTTAGCGCGGTTAATTGCCCCTTATCATAGACTCAAATTACATACAAAAAAGTGGAGAGTTATTTGTTTTTATTTTAATCAGATAATTTAATAAATAAATAAAACAAACATTGAGATCACGAAACTTCTTATAGATAGAATCCAAGCTTCAATATTATTTTAAAATTCAGAAAGCATAATACTATATGATAATGACCAAATAAAATTTGACGAGCACCGTGGCAAAATAAATAAGAAGATCATAGTAGATTTGGAAATAGTAATGAATTACTCAAAAATATTGTAGATGTCAAAACTAACTAATATGAAGAATATGATGATAATTGGCTCTTAGTTAATTACTGTGCAATTGATAAAAATGCAGTGTTATCAATGCGACGGAGATATATTTTAATGAGGCAAAGTGTTTATGACATTTGCTGCAATAGCAAGAATTATCGGGAATCATTTCTGAAAACTGGATCACATGTACATATACTATTTCTTTCTATTTCCATCACTGATAATATGGGAGAAAATTATAACCACTTTAGCAAACTTCGAAATTTGAACTGAATTAAATTTTTCTGGCAAGTAATGAATGAAATCATATGATATCTACCTAAAAACCATGCAAAAAAGGATAGGTAACACAAAAAGGAAAACGGTGCAATAAAAGTTGTGTAAAAACCGCGGAAAAGGAGACCATCTCAAAAACATATTTGTGTAGGTACTGATTTACTGAGAAGTAAAATATTTGGGTAATGAAACCAAAGCATAAATTGCTTTAAAAAAATATTCCGATTGGGCGAAATAATTCTAGTCTAACCAAATTCTGTCAACACTGAAAAATTAACGAAGCTATTCGTAATTATGTATGTTATTGCCGTTATTCTTTACCACCGGTTCAGCGCTCCTCGGGGCTTAATACGTATTGAATCATAACATGGAGTAACACAATTAAAAGTGGAAGTGTCAGTTTAGCTCCGTGCTTTAACCTTCACGTGGAGTGTTTGACCAATTCATCCCGGTTTAATGAACTCTTGTGGAACGCATTCTTAGAATGGAATATTCAAATGATGAGAAACTGCTTCATGTGAAGTTATCTTTTTCATCAAATCTGGCGTGCGTAAGTGCAAATTTTTTACGGTTTCCTCTTTCAATAAAATAAGAATGGAGTCGAATTAATTGCCACAGCACAATGGTGAACAAGTCAGTTCCTGGGCCTCTAGTAAATTACCTTTAAGATCCAATTTACTGATTTAGAAATCACTACTGGGCGACGAATGAAGACTTATCACTGATTTTAATTATAATTACATCATTAACAAAATACTTCATTTTAATTTTTATCTATGTGGGAGAAAAAGTGAAGAAAAACAAATTTAAATAACTCTTAGAAATAAAAATTGTCGTGCTTCTTTCAAGAATTCAAGCAACGTGAAAAATAAGCCGTGTTGTTATTATCTTATTTATTCAAAGCAGAATTGCTTATCCATTAAGTATTCATTTGCTATTACAGAAATGCCCTTTTTTCTACGAAAAACTGATTTACATTTGCTTTAATTAATATTCCGACCACAGAGCAAAATTGAAACCATGAATAAAAAATAAATATGCTGATCAGGAGTATCGCGATATTATCAAATCAGTATTGCAGCATACTGTTTATTATTTTAGAGAAAAATTAAAAGTAATGATTATTATTACGCCGTTCTGTAATTTCAAGAAAGGATTAGAATCTTTAACATTGAAAAAGTTCCTTGAGTGAATATGCTCATTATTAATACAAACAAATAATATATAATTTTATAGGTTTTTTCTGTAGATTAAGAATTCAATTTACATAGTGGCTATACTTAGATTTTTGAGATATACGACTTATGCACCTAAGTACTCAAGTTGCCACAAATTTTGAAAAACTAAAATCTAAAATATTTTGCGATGTTCGTTTCAAGTGAAATGCCCTATACAAAGTAAATAAGTACATATGTAGGTATATGACCTGCGGAAATGGACACATTCCTCAAATTGTATTTTGAGTATGACCATTTTTTCGTGAATTTTGAATTAATTTTTAATATGCTGTTGAATTTTTTTTAATATGATGT
Source organism: Machimus atricapillus (assembly GCA_933228815.1). Taxonomy (NCBI): domain Eukaryota; kingdom Metazoa; phylum Arthropoda; class Insecta; order Diptera; family Asilidae; genus Machimus; species Machimus atricapillus. The sequence continues at coordinate 29,560,658 of OW121788.1, read as the reverse complement.
TAAAAAAAATGAATTAAAGCGATAAAAAAACATAGTAAGAAGCATGTGAAAAAAGTTATGAAATTAAAAGAGAACATAACTTGTTAGCTGATAATCTAAAAAGAGTCGTGGGAGCTGATTTCAAGTAATTATTAAGTGGAAAAAATTTTAAGTCCAATCAAAAATATAAAACTATTTTATAATAAGCTAATTTTTTTTTTATTACTAAGTTCGAACAGAGGCTTCGCTTCATAAAATAGCTATGTATTGTATGTATTTTTCATTACTTTATGATTAAAACTTGTAAAATCTTATAAATTGAACTCCACTATCATTAAAAAATCAAAACCGAATTAACTGTAAAGGTACTTTGTTACTCGAGAAATTGCAAACCAATTGCATACCAATAAAATTTTAAGAAGCAGATTACTTCCAATTTGAATGGAGAAAATTTAATTTATGAGACTTGTTCTTTTCATAACGCAAAACAGTTAAGTACCATTAAATTGAGCAGACTGTGCAAAGGAACTCCTTCGCGAAGCATTAAGCAGGCGAAAGATTACCGGGTACCTGAGCATATGCTCTTGATCCCGCATACACCTTCTTAATAAAGTGCTCCTTACGGCATTTAATCCTAATTTGTCAATATTGCCCGGCTGGGGTCGTTATATTTGTACGTGCAAAGTGTAAGATACATCCATATAAATATGTACATCTATATGAATATAGGTACACAATATGCCTCCCTCTTTGTACGAAAAGAAGCCGGCCGTATGCGAAAAATCGTTGTACATTATATATGTATGTACATACACGGTCCCTTCTGCAGCTGGCATACGTACAAAATCGATAAACGAAATAAAACCAAAAACGAAAACAAAATAAAATTCGAAACATAATCCCTGGAGGCATCTAAAATCCCTTTCTAGACTAATAAGCCGTCAGCTGGCATACACGAGCTGGCGGCGAATTAAGCCTAACGACGAGCAACCCGGAACAGATAGACCCCTGGCTCAAACTGAAAAATCTGATAAAGATAAATACAAACCTGATAGCGTAAAATCGTAAAATATTCATTATGTTGAGGTTTCTTCGCCGTTGATTGAAGATAGAAGCAAATCAAAATCGGATTCACGCACAATTCACTTGAACTAGACACTTCCTACTTTTTCGCACTAGACGTAAATCTATTGCCGCTGCACAGACGACTCCAGACCCTGTGCAAGCTTCCAGACGAACCCGATACCTTTAACACGTACGACCCTGATAAAATCTAGACGCAGACTGATTCAGCTTCACCTGCAGCTTTCTGTCTTCCGCCAAAATGTGAAAACGACACCAAGAGAAGCCGAAGTTCATAGATATACTGTGCATGCCTATGGACTTATGGAGTTGGAGACTTCATTATTTCCAAATCTGAGGTCTACGCTTCTTCTCCAGTTTTTCTTCCTCGGTCCCTGTCCCGTCGCAAGAGCGTCGCAAGGTGTTTACCTGGATGGTAAGCTCTTCCTCTTCTGTCAGGCGGCCGAGCATAACAGTAAAAACCCACAAGGTATATGACGATGACTGTTAATGTTACTGGTATCTGGTGGTATGGCAGTCTCTGCACTCTTGCAGCGCTCTTCGCCAGAAGAACCACCGGACTGCTGGCACTGCCTGAACGACTGAAAGTCATCATGGAGGAAGGCTCACCCGAGAGCTGTGGGGCTGTGGAGCTGTGACCATCATCTCAATGCGCAGCACCATGGAAGACCCCTTGGGTGCAGCGTGCAATATGCTGACTGCTGAGTCCGCGAAGGTTCAATTGGTTCCCGGGAAAGAAACAGGGGGACACGAGAACCGAGCCAGCACTGGAAACCTGTAGGCACTTCTATAGGTGGATACGTGCGTGAACTCTGACCAAGGGACACAACTGGAATTGGATCCAAGGTCTAATACAAAGCTGTGTTTTGGTCAACTGACTGCTCTGACAGTCTTGCATGGTAGATATTCCATGCTGGAAGCATAATGCTCTAACGTATGTAATTTACCCAACACGTCCGATTGAATTAATCATCTACATAATGTATGTAAATGCTTTAGAATTCTTGGCCCGTGTAATACATCGTCTCCTCGAATTGATATCGTGCGATATTTTAATTTTGGCAACAAAGATGTTAAAACTCCTAAATGAAATTTTCCTGTCGGGTTATATATACTATGTATGTATTGTACATTCAAGGGATAAAGAGATATGTATGTAACATTATTTGTTCAAACCTTAGAAATAGTTACAAATGTATAAAATATGCCCGATGCTCTTAGAGCACATTGACCCATATGTGGCATGTGCTTTTCTCCATAGAAGACCGCATAACAAATCAGTGTCAGCATAGACCAACTAATTACACTTAATATGTTGGTCTATGGTGTCAGTTTTAAAGATTACTGCAAAAATGTCCGGATCTAATTTTTGAGAAAATTATAAATATATCCCAACGCTAAAGAATATAAATGTAATAAATAAGAGATACTTAAAAAAAATGATTAGAATTTAATCCAATAAAATTTGATTTGCTTAATATCACATTCACTACCAAATGGCTTGACTTATAGACTCAAATAATAAATTACAATATTTGAACTCATGATAGTTTAATTTGAAATTTATTCTTATTTCTCCACCACTATATTTTTTATACGTTTTTCTTAAGATTAAGAATTTTATATTTGTCGTCAAAATTATATAAGGTGAGTTGTAAAAATTGTACTTTTTTTTATGCAAATATGCCGTATCTCTGCGGCATGGATTTTAGACGGTGGTATGGCATGGGAGCTGCACAGAGCTTGTATTAATGTTGAAAAATTTGCATTGCTATTCCTATTAGTCAATGTAAAGAAGAAATAGAGTTTTTGTATTCTTAGTTAATAAAAAAATGTAGGAAGCTTTCGTAGTATAATTATTTAAAAAAATAAAAATTATGTAGTTAGTCTGCTATTGTTCCAGACTTTTTCAGCTGATTTTTAAAAAATGAATGAAATGTTTAAAAGAACCGGAAAGTACAAACTTAAAAATAGTTACTTAAAAATATATCATATTCATCAAGGTTGTATTTGTATTTTACGGATGCTTTTTAATTTATGCCATAAAAAGAATGGAAACATTCTTCGCCCGCTGTGCGTCAATCAAAACAGCACACGGCAGCCGTCCAAGCTAAAACCACTCTTCGGTCGAAGCTACGGCCTGGGAATTCCTGACGGTTCTGAGTATATAAATTGCAATTAATCGCACGACACTTATTTTCCACCAGTAATATATTAAGTGTGAAAATTACCATTTACGACTTCCCGAGTGCGCACTGAATGTCTCGCTAACGACTAAATGATCAACGTACGGACGATTTTGCCAATTTAAGTCAATTAACTTGCCAAAGAAGGATGAGAAAAAAGCAATTTTTTCTTGGACTTACTTTTCCATTATACCTGCTTTTTGTTGAATTACTTCGGTGAATTTTGTCTATGGAATTTCCGACGATAGAACAGTAGTTGCTCGACGAAGGTACTGAATAATTCGTTTTATATATTTACATACGTATGTTCAGTAGAACAAATATAAAATTAAGACAATTGTTTGAACTACATTGCATGTATTGTTATATAAAATGTTTGAAGAGCTCCCAGACGCAAAAAACATATTTACAATTTGATTCAATGACGCAATACTGTTATTGATTGATTGATTAGCCACTTAGTCGAGATCTGAACCCAATAGAAAACCGTTGGGGTATTCTTATCAAAAGGGTCTACAGAGATGGACGATAGTTAGTTAGACACCGTTTTTAAAATGAAAGATGAAATAAAGAAGTGCTGGGATGAAATTTCAATGAATACGCTTAAAATATATAGCATTGTATCCATAAAATTAATGTAATAAAAAATACAAAATTTTTAAGACTGTAGAATGGGGTTTACCCCAGTGTACGTTACGTTAGAGGTTAAAGTGTGTACGCTAAGAACTCTCAAATTGTATACGAATATGTTTTGAAAACACAACTTGCCAAATTAACAATTTTTTAACTGTCTCGCTTTTCTACGGTTAATATCAAACAAAATTCTGAAATCATATAAAATAAAGATTTATTCTCACAGTTCAGTACATATAGATAAATAAAATTAAATAAAAGTTAAAGCAATTAAGTTCAGAACTTTGGTACTCTGCAAAGTTGCAGATGTGAGTAAGAAGCACCTAAGTGCGTGATGTTTTTGTTCTTGTATCAATACCCTTCAATTTCTTCAAAATAGCATTTCTAAAATTTTTATAATCTTGGCTAGCTTCAATTTCATCTCTGCAATGACCCTGAATACGCAGCAAGCACCGTTCCATGTTATGTTTATCTCCTGTACGCACCTCCGCACGAAGTTCTTTTTCCAAATCATACGGCAGTCCCGTATCGCTTAGAGACTCCACTTCATCTTCTGTAAGCAGTAAGTCATCTTTTAAGTACTGCTCGCACAGTTCATAAACTTCGAGAAGCTGTTCTGCCTCCGACTTGTCTCCGGAACGTTCGTTTTCCAGGAATTTGTGTAAGAGTTGAGAGGCTTGAATATTTATAAGCGTTTCTTGTGCACTTAGCCTATAAATGCGCTGCACCTCTTCTACAGTCAATTCGGTGCAGCCACAAAAGCACTTAAGTAGCCGTTTTGCTGCCGATTGTACACCCTGAAAGCACAGCGCGGTGGTATAAATTATTAAAAAAAAAACTATTCGGTAAATTTATTTATTTAATAGGAAAATATTAAAAAAGTTATAAGTAAAAACACACTATTAGAACTCGTGCGAGAAGTGGTGCGAAAATAGATTGACAGTATTGGCGAAATTTCAGCGGCCCGGTGGGGATTAGGGTGTCGTAGTTGGTAAATAAGATTATTGCTTGATAATAAGTATAAGATTAAGGATTCAATAAGTATAGGAGGTCACATTGGGAGTTTTTGCCATTGTTGGCGACAAAAGCCGTATAACGTGAATAATGGCTGTCTAGTTTGGATTCAGTGGTGTATGTCGAATTACTCATAATAAGAGGTTTCATGGTTTCACGTTAAACTTGGCTGGGACATTTTTACCTTAGTCGATTTTTTTCTTTCCTTTATGAGAAGCACCACGACTCCATAATAATTATTTCAATTCAACGATAGTTAAAACAGCATATTTTTCCATGACAAGATTTTGCTGTCCACAAAACATCACTTAACTATTCTGTACTGATAAACGCGTTTGTCGTTTGCTTTGTCGGCGGAACTGGGTTTTCCTCGATACTTAATTAATTTAAATCAGTTTGGGTTTTAAACCTTTCGTTGTGCATAAAACTATAACATATGTACCAAAAACTAAACTACTAAGTATCAAATTTTTGAATGCAATTGTGATTACATTTTTTAAGCTGGGAAACATCAATAAGGCATTAACGCTAATGAAACGGATAGTGTAGTGCTAATTCTGAGGTACATACTGGGAACTGGTTTTGTTTTTTTATCGGAGACCATCAGCTTAGTTCAAGCTGCAGAAGAAATTAATTTCTTGCATGAAACGATCATCATCTGGTGGTTACTAAAATAAACTAAACCATCGCATGCAAAGAATTAAAATAGGGTTTTTTTTTAGTTTTTGCTTAGTAAGCGTGCTTATTAATATGCAAACACATACAATTAATAGGTTGGAAATAGCCATGATTAGTTCTAGACTTGAAATAAAAACAGGGGCACATTCCTTAGGTTGTGAATTATGCCGATTACGTCTGAATTCCCCAGGTTCTCAAAAAACTCAAACTACCCAGTTAAATCATTAAAGTAAAAACTCGTTGAGAAAACAATGCTTGGACTGAGGCCTCTTTGCCCAACCCCCCAATTTTTAATATGAACAAGATATTGTTCCAATAAATACAGAGAAAAACTTTGATCTAATCCACTTAAAGAGGAAAACGTGGTAACAAAATATTTTTATAAACATGAAGATACTGCGGATACCTTTTAAAAAATAGGTGTTACCCTCACCCCCTTCGCCAATCGACATCGTTTTCATACACGACCAAGAACTCAATCCTCAAAAAATATATATAATTCCTGTTGTCCACATATTAACCTTGATCTCCTCGTTTTGTACTTTATATTAAAATGTGTGGGAAATGATATCTGTAATTGTTGATTTATTTATCATCGGTTCAATCCAAAGGCAGATAAAGAACTAGGTGCATTGTTTTTCTCACAGCTGGAATATCCCATTCTAGCTGCTTTCAAAATTAAGCCGGAAATAGTTCTACTTCTAAATAAAATGTGAAAACACGGCAAATACTTACAGAACACCCAGATAATGCCATTTGGACTATTAAGTCGAAATTTATGAAAATTTAGATCAAGGCATCTAGTCTGGAAAACAATTGTGATAAGATTAATTAAGAAGAAGTGATCTAGACAACTTACAAAATCTGGCGATAAATAAGTCCCATGCCGTCGTTGCTCCCGTTGAGAAGCTCACAGTAATTATAATGTATGTCCACAGAACCTAAATACTACTTATAATTAGCTAGCACCACCGCTCATTTTAGATTAAAGCGCATAATTGCTAATTACTGTTAATATTCATCAAATTACTATGGAAACTAACATGACGGCACCAACAGCTAAATCCTCCAAACTGACAATTGGCAGCTGGCCATAGGATTAGAAATATAAACTAAGGCGGAATGGCTGTAAACCAAATTTCGATGTATTCGAAATAGCTGTGTGTACTACCAGTGCAGGCATAATAATATACTAGAAATAATTAAAAGGCATTTAAAAAAGGAATTATGTTTTATAAAAAGAACTTTTATAAAATAATTCCAAAAATATTGTTAGCAAATGAAACCAAATCATAGAAAATCGTCTGAAAAACGAGGTTTATAAGGGACGAGAAGTCCATTTCTATCCAATAGAAAAGCCTAATCGAAATAGTTTGAAGTTTTTGTGGAAATATTAATTTAAATCAAAGGTAACTGAAATATATTTGTTACAGTCTTAAGAATTTTATTAAGGAAATTCAATTCAAACTGAGTTTTGTAGGCTCTTTTCGATTTCATTTCACTCGGAATGCAGAACATGGGTATTAGTTTATTTTATTTGAGTGATATTCGTTGGGAATCTTAAAATTTAGCTCTTATGCTAAAAACATATTATATATTATTCAAATTAACCAAAATTTTAAGAATCCCTTAAGCCTTCCAACCACGACAAGGTTTCACTCACTGGAAGGAACTGGATTGGAAAGGGAAAAAATATCAATATATAATATAAAATAAAACATTTACCTACCAAGTCAGTAAATTATACAAAGTTCGCGCCTTGTTGTCAAATTGCCCATCGCTTAAGACAGGAGATTGACCGGTCCATGTTATGTTTTATATACATATTGGCTGTGTTTCTATCTCAGTGGTTTCAGTAAAAAAACGCAACTATGATTTCAAAAATTCCTAACAACTATTAAGGCTTGTGAATGCGCAACTTTCTTGAATAAAATTTCAAGAAGAAGCATGAAAACGTCAAAATATTTTAGAAGTAAACAAATATTGAGGTACCAGGTAGGGATGTTGCAATATTTTCGAATTGCGGTTTAGAATCGCAAAGAAATGTTTCAGAAATTACTAATACTCATGTTGCAGTTTTAGTGATCTCTGAACTACTGTATTAAATAATGGCTGCAGCAAGAGAACGTCGTACGAATGCTGGAAATCGCATAGCAAAACTACTGAACGAGGAAGAGGAGGACGATTTTTATAAAACTTCTTATGGGGGCTTCCAGGAGGCTGAAGATGATCAGGACTATGAGTAAGTTTACCACTCTTGCTTGATGCCCAACAGTAACGGAAAGCAATATATTCCAGGCAAAAGGACGAAGAGGAGGACGTGGTGGACTCTGACTTCAGTATAGACGAAAACGATGAGCCTGTATCAGATAACGAGGAGGAGGCCCCAAAAAGGAAAAGAACAGGAGTTTCTACAAAGGCGTACAAGGTAAGCGGCGTACCCGTTCCTATTTCAGATATGCGAGGAAAAGATTTAAGCCTTAACTGGGATTTTTATTTTCGTTAAATAGTATGTATGTTAAAAAAAAGCCGACTGCGCAAATAACTACAAAAGAAAAATAAGCTTTATTAATAGTCTAGAATTCTGTTTGACCAATGCTCCATGAAATATTGCTTTCTGGTTCAAAATCTACTTAAAAAACAAAATGAAAAATATACACTTATATGTACATATACATATGTCATATGTGATTAAGACTTTTTAATGTATAGTCTTCACATTTCGAAAATTAGAAACAAATTTAAATTTTTCATTGACGATTAGAAACTCACTCAAAAATCTGGAAGGAAAGATCATTGATAGAATATTATACTTTGCAACCAAATTGTTTGGTAATACTATGTTTCTGCAGGAACCGAAACCGAAGAAGAAGGAGTCTAAACTCGGTGTGTCAGTCAAATCTCAAGAAAAGGCAACACGAATTGTGAAAAAAAAGCCTCGTCCAAAATTCACAGTAACAGACTCGGGGCGAAAATCCATTCGAGCTTCTACGGCACTAAAGTCAGCCGCTACCAGAATTCGTCTGAAGGAATTAAACGAAGCTAAAAAGAAGAAGAAAAAAGTTGCTAAAATCGAAGAATATATTCCCACTCAGGAAGAACTGTTGGAAGAGGCCGCAATTACAGAAGAGGAGAACTTGAAGTCATTAGGTATAGAGTTGCAGTATAATCAGTGAATAGGGAATTACAGTTTTAATTTTGCAGAAAAGTTTCAAAAACTTGAACTCGAAAAAAAGAAAACACGACCTTCAAAACGCATTTGTACTGGACCAATGATTCGCTATCACTCGATGACTATGCCCCTCGTTGAAGTTCAAAAAAAGAAAACTGACGACGAAATAAAAATGGAAATTGATTACGACATAAAGTAAAAAAAGTTAAATTATTGTAACATTAAATAACATATCTGACTATTCCTATAGTTCAACTTTGTTCCCAACCCAAGAGAAATGCGAGCGTACTTTTATTGGTTTTGAGAATGATATAGATGAGAAAGTTTTCCAGGATATTTTCAAACCAAAACGACAAAAAGAGCGAAGAAGCTTTCTTTGCGCAGTCACAAAGTATGCTTACTTAATAGTATTTATCCATTTTTAATCATCTTTGACTTTCAGGCTTCCTGCTAAGTACCTTGATCCTGTCACACAGCTTCCTTATTACAACGTACAAGCTTTTAAAATACTGAGGGAGGCATATTATCTGAAGCTAGAAGAAAGAGGAAATCCCGATAATCTCGAAGTTGCAAAGTGGTTAGAATGGCGTAAAATGGTGAAGGAAAATCGGTCTAAAACTAATAAGAATTGTAGCTAAGCAGAATTATATTACAATAAAATATCAAGGACTTTTAAACTCATAGCACATATATTTATTTTCGGATTAAAATAAATAGAGCTTTAAAGAAAGAAATTTAAACAAAGATCACGCATCGTGACATTTGTGGAGACAAATAATCATGTTTAAATGGTATCAGATATAAAATTATATTTATTTCCTGTAAGGAAAAGTTTTTTTGGAATCCCTTTCATTATCAAGTCGCCTAAAAACAGTGCAGGAAAGACAAAGAGATCTAAGCTCATACATCCATGAACGTGGTCAAAATGCTTTCATTTAATTAGTTAAAGCGTTTTGTATGTGAAAATCATGTGTAAAAGACTTTGTAAAATGTAAATATTCATTTTTGAACATTATGCAAATAGGGTGGCAAGTTTTACAAAGCAATTCATAAAACGAGCAGTTTTTGGAAGCACGAGTTGCTCTTGATAAAGGTCATACAAACATTTATGAGGATTCTCAAGGAATAAACATTAAGATGTTAAAAATCATAATAAACCTGTAAAAAGTAAAATATGGCATAAAACTCAGATAATGGATAAGTATACAACAAATTTGGAAATCAAAAGTTCTTTTACGTTTCTTAAACATTTAATATATTGTAATACTTGTAATAATTGTTAACATCTTCATAGTTTTATCACATCAAACAATCATAAAAACACCTATACAACAAGACGATTACAAACACATTGGCATCTTTGAGATAGGACTGTTTCACTTTCAATATAATACCGTTCGGTTCTAATTGTATACATACTTGAGTAATCTTAGCCAACAACAACAAGTAGACGCTTTCCATTTATGTATTTTAAAAAACCCCTAACACCTGAAAATGGCGAGTAAACTAAAATCGGTCAATAAATATGCTATATGTAGAGATATAAATGAAGTAATAAGCACAACAATCTAACATGCCCATAAATCTCTGACTGTTCAACATTAATCCTTTTCTTTGCACTTTATATAAGCGTATCTTCATCCTGAGCCTCGAATAACATTAGTAGGGAATGTTGAGAAGGTGAGCGCCCCAAAGTGACTCCACCAAGGGACCCATCGGGTGACAATAGACCAGTTTGTAAACTGTTGTTGTCGCGGTATCCCGAAGTGGAGGACGTCTGTGATACCGAATCCCAAGAAATTTCGTTAAGGGGCTTTGGCCTCTCATGCGGATGATCGATCGAATGAGAGTGGGTGGACATCTGAGGAATACATGTTTAAGTTCTTTTCTCGTTTTTTTTTTTGTATTTTAAGTATTATCATAGGAACCCCACCTCTCCATGACTCTGCCGACCTCTTTTGAGACGGAATGTTTTCCTGCTGGAGGCTTTAGAGCGCTGCAACCTCGGCCGTTGCTGTTCGCCTGAACTTTCGTCGGCGGGACTTTCTGGTGATAGAGGTGTTGTAGAAGTTTCTCCAGACGAATGTCGGAATTCTACAGAGGAAACAAATCGCAATTTTGGTGGTTGCACTTTGTATGGCTGTTGCTGCAGAGAGTGCGAATGGGAGAGATGTGGCAGAGATCCAGAAGACAGAGGTGGCCCCCCGCTTGTGTGCCCTGGAATAGCTTTGATGGAGCCGCTAGAAAGGACTGTTCCTGCTGTTGAGGAGGCAACTTCTGCACTGTGGCTTTCGCTAGTGATGTGCTCCTTATTTGTTCCGGTGGATCCACTTGACAAGGATTCTCTTGGTGGGTGAAGTGTTTGCTGCGACATAGTATCGCTCGGAGTACAAATTCCTCCGGACCCGCTACGTGAATCCACGGGCACAGCGGACACATGGGAATGAGATTGTTGCCCTGTGTTTCCTGTAAACAATGAAATTAGGGAGGGCCTTTGCTGATGTTTGTGGGAATCATTTGAAGGCGCCGTAACTTGAGAAGTCTCTCTTCTATTTGATTCAGGTATATTACGATCTACAAGTATAGACATCATAGGTTTAGTATATAATTTCACTCATATATTTACCATATCGCTTCTCTTCTAGTTCTTCCCTCAAATCTCTTAATTCTCTCGCTAATTCCAAAAGTAAGGCGCCTTTAGATTTAATACCCCCTTGTGGTTGGCTGCCTCGCATTCGTTCTCGTATGAGAAATTGCATGTGCCGTTCATGGTCGCCGATGGGAGGTTGCGCAATCTACGAGACCATAATATAAATATAAAATGATTAGCAAAATTTTGATTTGCAGCACGACAGGAATAGGGTACCTCATTTAACTTAACAAATCAAAATAAGTGAAAAAAAACCCATCATAAAAAAAGTCGTCACGGACAAAAAATCAACATCTTAAAGCGCGGCTTCTGCCTGTCCTAAAAAAACATCTCCCTTCCACCCCCTGTGGGACTCACTTAATTTCTGTAAGAAATTGAAATAAATGTTTCAGATAAAATTTTCGTATTTTTTCCCGTAGAATTAGAATACGCAATAAAAAAATGGTGGTTCCCATTTGAAACATTAGTGGCTCTAGGCCCACACAAAGAGTTTCAGAGAGGAGGACTGATGTTAGGAAAGGCGTAAAACATCGCAAGCATTTTTAAAGAAAAAGACTAACTTTCGAGAAAAGAACTCCCAATATATGTATAGTCGCATATAATACCTTAAGCCTATAATATGTTTAAATGTTTACCTTGTGAAGTATGAATGGCATAAGAGCTATATATAGAGGGGTTCTGTGAGTAACAACGAATTCCAAAAAGTTCCATAAATCAGGCGCTGCTTCATTTCTTCTTCCCAAGTCTCTCATAACTCTTACAATACGCGGCCATTCGTTTGCTAGTCTTGTTTCAAAACATATGCATAAAATTCGAAGGGCTGTAAATATTTTTTGAACATTTATTCCAAATAACTTCATCGCAATAATATTTTACCTAAAAATGCCGCTTGATAAAGAGAACCTGATATTCGGGCGGGTCTCTTAGCATCTCTACTGCCAGTAAAAGTAAGTGAACCTGCCCTTAAATCTCCCCCAACTCTATTAAATTGCGCCACAACTTGAACAGTACGACCTGCTGGCGGACTCATAGCATTTAAGACTGCTGTGACCAAATAAGATACGTCTGTTTGTTTCAATTCGCCTATGTCGGACACCGCGCGGCCAGAGCATACTTTAAGGCATAACGGCATCAGAAGGTGAATCAAGAATCCTTCTGCCTTTTCTTGTGTGGAAAATTCTGGGCCACCTCCACAGAGCTGTTCCAGTGAAAAGCAATCTACTGGGCTTACAACCTGTAATGCAACTATTCGCACTACTGTCGAGCAAAAGAATGGAGGTGGGTTTTTGGACATAAGAGCAGCACCCGCTCCAGAACTTACATCTGGCGCAGAGCCGGGCTCATTTATAATTAAATTTTGCACAGTGCTTAACAAAGATTTTATGTGCGCCCAATGTAAAACATATGGGTGGCGGACAATGGTTTCGTGTACGCCTTTTAAGAGTCCTGCAGCAGCTTCCCAGTCCGTGTTACGCCGAATGGAAGGCTTCTTCGATATTTTCAAAAACACTTTATCGAGACGCCTTAAGATTGTAACCAAAGCGTTCCGAAGGGCATCATTCGACCATTCGGCTCGTGATAAAATGCACTGCATGTAACGCTGTAGACCACGACATGCCATTGACTCTGGGTCATATGGCGAGACCTTAAGCAAAGAGTGAGCGATCTCGGCCAAGCGAATGTGACACTTTGTATCAAGGAGCTCCACTTGCTTTGTTTCGATTCCTTGCTTTTTGCTAAGCTCTTGCAGCCGCGTGGATGCTTTGCTCATAAATTCACCCACAACCGAAAGCAATACATCTCTTGGACGCCTATACTCGGTCCTAACAAGTTCCGAATCCTCTGCTGAATCCACCATTCCTTTATTTCTTGTATCACTCACATATTTTGAGTGCGACTCATCCTCGTACTCCAATCCTGGTGAGCAGGGAGGTCCCCTGCTGCAATTTCTTTGGCTGGAGCCCTTGTGCTCTGGACTATTTCTGTATGGTCCGTTGTAGCTTTTAGCCAGGCCCTCGCAGTTATGAACCATAGTCCGAATAGCAACTGCTAACTGAAGGATAATATCGCGTTCGGATTTTCCCTCCACGGGTATGTAACTTGGGGACTGAATTTGTTGCATATAGCAGGGCAAAATTGCTTCGAGAATGATCTAAAATAAACAATTTTATCATTAAAATGAACTTCAGTTAACCAGAAGGTGAAATGAACCAGCATTTGGTATCCTCGAGTACTTTCTGCCGAGTAAGATACAACCATTACGCATAGTGTTATGCAATCAAGAACCGTTACATCGCCATCTTCATCATGGTAGCAAAAATCTATGGCTTTCAAAGGCTTTGGTTCTTTGACTAGTTCTGCTATGTTTAGGGGGTCGGGTGAAGGGTCTTCAAGACTAAGAAGCAAATTGAAGAGGCAACTAGATTGTACCTTGAAAAAAATTTGTTAACAGTCATTTAACGTTTTTTGAGGATTTTTTACCTTATGAGCTTCCCCGTATTTTCCTTCCTCATCAGTATCCAATATGGCAGACACTGAACCGAACATTTGCAGAATAAAAGGCTTCCGGTTGAGTAGGTAAAACTGTTTCACAGCGTACTCAATTGTTGTAGTTATTAATTTGTTTGTTTGATGAAGCGAATAGACTTGCAAAAGGGTCGGCATAATCATAAAGTACCTGCAAACCCAAAACGTTTTAGGGTGGGATTGTAATGATTAGTTTCAAATATTTTTAGAGGATAACGATAACGCTCACCCATTTGTAGAAAAAATATTTTTAAAATTAAAAGCTGCATTAATAAAGGTAGCCATAACATATCTCATAATGCAAGAGTCTTCAGCATGTAAAATTGCAGCACCCGATAGAACATTTAAGAAAAGTTGTATATCTGCAGAATATGCGAAATTTCCAGCCATTGCTTCAAACATACGAGCTATAAGACGGACCCACATGAATTTGTGGAGCACATCGAGACCTAAAAGTTCCTGCAAAGAATTTATTTATTTTTTTTAACTAAATTTAGATTTTAAACATGAATTGTTACCTTCCCGAACTCGCCTCCCTGATGCAGATCTAAATCTACTTCCAGTGCTTTGCGGGGAAAGGAAGGTAGTTTCATAAGTTCTTCATGTAGAAACACAACTCTTTGAACAACCATGTCCACATTTTTTAGTATAGCCCATGTAAGATGAACTTTTCCAATTTCGACAAACTTTTTAATTAATTCTTGCTTTTGTAGTGCAAGGAAGGTATCTTCAGGTTTCATTTGAATTAAGCGAACTTGTGGATATTGTGACCTTTTGAAGAAATATAAATCTCGTATGTACCAGTTCGGATTGAGAATTTTTTCTAAAAGATAACATAAAATTTTATATGAACATTTTTGTTCAAAAAATGTCTTACTACGATTCTTGTAGTCAACTAAGCAGTATTGGTGGTAGTTTTTTTCATCGATGGGATAAAAGTCAAGTGCTTCCTTCAAAAGTTGACAGAAAAGGGTATCCTCTTGTACCGGAAATTGAGATGGAATATTTCCATCATCTTCAATTAAAAACATTTATTAATAAAATAAAATAAATAAATATAAATTTATAAAGATTCAACTGTATGTGAAAGTTTGAACAGGATTTTATTCTTGAATATTGATTATGAAAAAAATAAAATTACTATTTTCAATTTTATTGTTTAAATTTCCATCAGCATGAAAAATTAAGTAAAGATCTTTGAAAATAAAGCCTTAGCGTTGTCAAGTCCGAATAGTGTTTATGCAGACAATTTTTGTAAAAGCCAGCAGTCGAGATAGGATATTCAAAGGTAAAAACCAACAAAATATTTCATTGTACATCATACACGGAGTGTCTGTTTGAAAGGTGCCATTTCTTAATGGTTATTCAATCCTTAGGAAATTGCGTAGTTTCTTAGAAGTACTAACTTTAATTTCATAATCTCAGTCATAAAGGTGCCTTTTGCCTGCTTAGTGCAAATATTGACCTCAAAAGAACTTATAAAGCATTTTCTGAGTTCACCCCCTAAAAATTTTCAATTGGAATATTACGGGTGATGGACCGATTTTAGGGGAGGAAGGTTATCCGAACAAACATTGATCAGACCTTAGCAAAACACCCTGTGTAATTAGCATTGTAAAAATTAAGGAGCACCCGCAAAGATGCCGCTTTTTAACTACTAACATGAGGAAAATTTACGCATTCCAATTCCTCTAACATAAGTGGACAAATTCTAAACATTTTTTTGGTTTTTGTCTCTCCGTCCATACGAAAAAGTTATTATTTAGCTTTACAAACCTTCAAAAGGTCCATGAACGACTATTTTTTTTGCTGCGGGAACATTTGCTGTTAGTAATATTGATGCGTCACATTGTTCCTTTCGTAAAATTTGCTTCAGATCTTTAAACATTATTCCGTGAACACTATGGACGACCATCCATAAAACTGAAAGAGCTGAACCAACGAGCTGAAAAAAAGAAATGGTACGGTAAATTTTCGTGCAAGATAAGAAAATATTCCAAAATTTCAAACATGTTCCGAAATAACTATAACTTTGGTAATTGTAGATAAGTGAGGCTCCTCCACCCGAATTTCGATAAAAAAAAGTTTAACTATAAAGAAACATTGTTATAAATTAAAAAGAAAGCGAGCGTCTCAAATAAATTTTTTAAATATTTCACAGGACGTAGGCTGTAGCGTCGGTGGTGTAATGGTTAGCATAGTTGCCTTCCAAGCAGTTGATCCGGGTTCGATTCCCGGCCGACGCAAGTCGCGTTTTTTGATTTAGTTTTATTATAGTTTTTGTTTGTATGTTTGTTTAAAAACAAGGTAGAATTAATCTAAAACAAGACTATTTTGCTGAAAACCTATTGTGTATTTTAAAAAGCCCTTGCGCTGTCACTAAGTGTACCGTGATTACAACTTAACCCCAAATATTTTGTTAAATAAAAATAAAAAAATTAATAAAATTAAACAAATCATATATTCAATCTTATTTAATACTTCTAAATAACGCTAAAAGTACTATGTGCAGTGATAAAATATACTGTTAATAAAAAAGAGGATTCTATATCTTACCTCCTGGCTGTTTTCATGGGACGACCGGACGTAAAACATAATATATCCAATTATGTAGTTGTAAAGAGCAAATGCTGCTTGTTGTGGTAATCTTGGCACGAATCTGATCAGATGGCGCAAGACCTTAAACATTTGATCCTGCCGATCCCGAGTCAGTCTTTCTAAAACATATCTTAAAAACAGGGCCGAATCTTCAACCAAGCAGATCCAGATGACCTATAAATATACTATTTGTTTTAAATTGGGCCTTGTGCATGTAATGAGGGAAATATCACTTGATAAGCAATTTCATAAACCGCGTTTCCATCTGTGCCAACCGCAGCATCATCGAGGCAAGCAACTATCTGCATCACAGAAGAGCATAGGACGGAAGGGAAAAGTGAGTGCGCGGCATGCAAATGGGGGGCTACCCTAGCCCCATCGGTGTCCTCCTCACCCTCTGCGTGATCTTCAGCTGGCGCGTGGTCTAGACCAGGTTCATGGGAGGCCTGCTGATTTATGGGGATCGTTGTGAGGAGGAAACTTTGCCGTTCAGCGCGTTGCTTATCTTCTTGCTGTTGAATGGCATGACGAATCGCTTCAGTTTGTTGCTTCTTTCGAGTTTTTGTTGCTGTTACGAGAGAGCGCTTCAAAAGAGAAGACTGATATTATTTAAATTATTCGATGGGAAAATTGTAAGTTGATTAGAAGTTTAAAGTTAATAAGAAGTTTGACTTTTAGTAAAACAAGTACATGGAGCTTAGCGTTGATTTGTGCTATGCCGTTTTTGAATCGGCCTTTGCTCATTGATCGAGAGAAGCCTAATCAACAGTAATGTATAATACAAAAAACTCGAATGCGCGGCTTTCGTAAATAGGGAGGTTTTAAATTGGTGTGTATGTAGTTTGTCAAACGCAAACCTCAGGATTTTTATCCAACAACGACTTTTGCAAGCTCCTTTCGATTCGATCGAATTACATATTGCGGCACAAGTGCCAAATCAAATTTTAAAAACTAATTTTCTTTCGTTTTTGCATTGCATGGAAAGTTTTATGTTAAGGGTGTAAGCTAACATCAGATGTGTTTTTTCACATTTGTTCCGATTCTAGGTTTAACAGGAAATTTTGCTCTGAATTGAAACTTATGAGTAGTTATACAAATCAACAAATTCTGACTTGGCAAAAATAAAATCAAGTTGCCTGGATTTTATACCAATTTTACGTCAAATAGCAACCCAAAAATTTATCTGGTTAAGGGTTCGAAGGTTGTATGCGTAAATATCATGGCTAATTTGATGCGCTTTCGCAAATTTTAAAATCTTAATATACGTGACAGTCTTTCAAATTTCAATTCAATGTAAAACTTCCTGTTAAACCTAGAATCGGAACAAATGTGAAAAAAACACAGCTATCATCTAAAATGTAAAATGCATAGTTTATTTATTTTATCCTCCCTTGTATTTTATTAAAACAAGTTGAGTCGTTGGTCCCATGGTGTAATGGTTAGCACTCAGGACTCTGAATCCTGCGATCCGAGTTCAAGTCTCGGTGGGACCTTCAATCTTTTTTCCATTCCATTTTTAAAATTATTTTCTTCTTTTATTCAAATGAGTTTACATCATGAGGATTACTAAAGAAGCCCATTTGTGTTTTTAGGTAAAGAATTAATTAACTTACATGCCGCTCTTGATTCAGAGTAACTTCGACATCTTTCGTTTGCTGACGAGGAGTCCAAGGTGGATCGACAACAGGTAGACTTTCGATGCCAATCTTTGGGGAGGGCAAAGTGAATTCAATACCAGGTGGAGGGACTTTAAAGGACATATGAGCACCTTCTTCCATCCTGGGCCATACTTGGAAACGACATTTCCATAAGACACTATATCTGGACATTTTTAAATACAAACGTTAGAAATTTATACAGGTAGCTATTTTCCCAGTTTTACCTCAGTATAGCTCCTATTCTCACGTTGGGGTCTTTGTGCTTTAGCGCTCTTTGCATGATATCTGACGCAAAGTTGGGTGCTTTCACGGATCCGGCTATGAACAACGATGCCGATACAGCAGCAGTTTCCTTTGGTAATCGAAGTAACAAGCGATTTATGTATCTTACCTAAAATTTATATGTACATAGTGTGTGTATACCTGATTGGAGTCAAGCAGTAGTTCCCATGCTGCGGGGAGCGCCTCTATAACGAGTTCTTCGGTCAGTACAGCTGCACCCTTCAGCAGCGTAGCCATGGGAAAGTGGAAGAGTTCCCGGATATGGTTTTTTACGTATTTCAAAATCGGTGGGATGTCCTTCTTCTTAACATCAATCTCTTTATTCAACGCCTTAGCAATTCTCTCGGCCATTTCTGGTTCTCTGTCGTCGTGAAAAATTCTTCGGATGAAAAATGAAAGCGTTTAAAATATGCAAGAATTTCTTAAAGAAAAATCGTTACTTGTCTTTCTTAGTCATGCTATCTTTACGTCTCGATGGAGACGTTTGGGTAGAGCTCTGTTCTGATACTTTTCTCGCTGCGCGTGATCGAGCTTGGGATTTGCTGCTTCTTGAATTATCCGCTGTCATGATATCTTCCATGTTAATGACAAAACCAAATTCCTCGCCGTATATCTGCAAGATTTTTAGTAAGAATAAAAATTAAAAATGGAGAGATATCTCATTGCTGCCTCCTGTGAGGATTGAACTCACGACCCCTGGTTTACGAGACCAGTGCTCTACCACTGAGCTAAAGAGGCGCGCATCTCTCCCAGTGGTCAATGTATAATTTCAATATATGCCATAAAACTTTAAAGTGAATTAACAGTGGCATTGATAAAATTATAAGTATGACAATATCAACTGATCGAAAAATAAAAATTTAAAAAAATTATTTCGTAATCATTATTTGGATGATCGAAAAGTAAAAATTATATAATATTAATAATATTAATATTTGAGAAAAAATTCGAAGCGGTTTGAACTAATCGTTTACCAGCACTTATTCTATCTAGTCATATTTTATGGGTATACTTTTAATTAAAATCGTAAAATTATGCAAAACTTACTTTTCTAATAGCTTTTATTAATCTTCCAGAAGCTCTCATATGTCGTTGGTAACAATATGGGTGACAATAACCTTTATGCGTGCAGTAAAAGTTGTAAGAGTTCATTAGTTCAACAACAGTTTTAAGCCATGGTAAATTTTTTGCTGTTTCATCAACTTCGTTGGAATCTGTAGGTGATTCAGGCGGTTGATCATCACTGTGTAAATAAAAAAATTGTAGGTTTAGAAATTGTTAAAGAAAGCTTTGTTCTAGAATTATTTATTTAAAATAATTAAATTTGGCTTTGGCTTAATCCAAAACTGAAATCGGTTACTGCCTCCGATTCTGCAGGTGTATGTGTGAAAATATCGTTTTAGCGGTAACGGCAACGGTACCAGTTCCTGTTTTGATAAGATTTTGGCAACGTGTAATTAGTTTTCTTCTCGTGTTTTTTTTTATTTGTTTGATTAAAACTGAGTCTTTAGTAGACCCGAGACGCTGTAAACGCTTAATTCATTACTGGGAAGAAAGATATATGTATGTACCTCAATATCCCAGGTGATTCTTCTCCCCCACTTATTATTCCTGGTTCAGAAGTATCACTTCTGTCGGATAAAGACGACACTTTTCGCCGTGATTGAATGGAATCAGTTCGTTTAACTAGAAAAACACCAATTGTATTCATAACTAATATATGAGATGAAATAAATTACAGTCGACTTCAAAATCCTTTCCATCCTTTGTGCCTCGTCTCAATTTAAGAGATCTTCTTTTAAAGGATCCGCCTGTAGGAGCTCCCGCTGTACCCCTTCGTAACAAAAATGGTCGTACTGCGGCAACAGGGCGCCTTGTCGCTGTAATTGCTTAAAAATATGGGTTATATCAAAGAAAATATAACCATAAAAAACTTGTACGGCCCAAAAATGTATATGAAAATTTACGATTGGGGTTGCTATATAAGAACCTCAGAAATCAATTTCAGCATTCAGCATATCGTGATCCGCAAGATTGATCCCTAAACCAAAGTTAGTGCTCATTTGATATATCAGAATTGAGTCTCTGAGGTCAGGTCTTATTAATGAATACAAACTTAATATGAATAAGAGATAAGTATATGTTCAACATATTTTTAAATTAATATAGGAATACATACTTTCTTCTCCTCTGTCCATAGTAACAGTGGTATTACTGCTATTTTCCGATTCGTTGTCAGGCTCATGCAGAACAAACGATATTTTTCTCTCGGTTTGACCAATCACTTTAGATTAAGTTAATTTTAGATTTAGTTTTTATTTTTACTTTTATAATGCTTAATAAGAAGAGATTTACCGCCTTCTCCGCCGGCAATCGATTGAAGACTCTGCGCGGACGTCTGCGAATGGCCCATTGAACTTAATGCCATAGACCATCTCCGATTAGCTTCTCTGGAACAGAAAAACAAATTACTAATTTTTATCTAAAGAGATGCATTTGATAAGTATCCGAACTTCGATATTTTGCTATTGAACGTACGTACATAAATAGCTTCACAAAGGATTTTAGTCCTACAATCTCTCAATGAAGTTAAGTTTATGTTTCTTTAAAGAGGATATAAAAAAAAATGTTTTTTCTATCTCAGATATATGTATGATTTTTTCACCAGTCGCTAGAGCAAAACAATAAAATTTATTCATACACGTCCTTATTTGTGTACTACATAATGCCTAAAAGTTTTGTTTTTTCTCATATATTTTATTCCTTTCTTTATAAAAAATACCAAAGATTGAGGTCGAAAATTTTGATTTACAGTGGTGTCCTTCCTTAAGTAAAAAAATCGGTTGGTAGTGGTTATTAGAAAAAAATATATTTATTCTGCTATTTGAAGCTACACCTATTTTTTCGAAATAAAGAGTTAAAAGTTAGATTTAGCAGTTTTTGCGCTCAAAAAGTGGCAAAAATTTTCCATATTAAACATTTGTCCGAGTATGTTTTGACCGTCGGCAAGCACAATTACAGGAAAAGGTTTATACTTTAAAAGGAATTCAGCCAATTCAGCACTTTGGTTAGTTGGTTCGTGGTTGATTGGTGGACGCAATGGAGAACCGGTATAACAACCTACTTACTTTGCGTAATAAAAGCTTATCTTCTGTCTTCTTAGAACTTGTTTTCTTTTTCGGTTTTTCTTTCTGCGACAAAATTGTCTAAATTGCTAAACAATTGCCAACTCGAAACAATTCAATTATAATTACGCGCATCGATATTTTTTGTTACATTACCTTTAATGTCTTAAAATGTATGAATTTTAAAAAAAAGTGTTAGTTGCATATTATATAGTATATGTATGTATGACATAAGTATATGACATGCGGAAGTGAAAAAATGATAATACCTACTTCAGGCTTTTTGCAGGTTACTCAGATATAACAGATATCGTAAAAATAGTTATCCGTAATATTGCAGAGCGTAAAATTGCAAACTGCAAAAAATCGCTCACTAATATTTAACGTAGGCAACTCACCTCACCTATGCGCAAAATGGTTCACTATCATTTATTCTGCAACTTCGATATTTTTAGAGTTATCTTTGAGAATAAAAGTAGACAATTTTACCCTCTACAATATTTCGCATGACCATTTTTACGATATCTGTTACAGTTAATGAAGAACTTGCAAACAACTTTAAGATTGGTTCACTTCTATACGTCACTGTATAATGTTGAAAAATATTCCCTTTCTTTGTCAATAACACTTTAATAAGAAATGTATAAGCAGAAAGCTTCGCGTAAAATAAATCAAAAATTAGGGCCAACCCAGCTTATATTTGGTATTGTATATGTATGTATAATTTAGTAGAAAAAGTTCTTTAAGCCACATAAGCCTACATACGTATTAGAACCTCCGCATGGAAATCTGTAATTGCAAAATTAACATAATCATTAACACGTTGCGTTAATTAAACATTGCAAGCTATTTTTTGTTATATTTCTACACATAAGTAGGTGTTTTGAAAGTCAGATTTATTTATGAATCTTGAGAAAGTTTTATGCATTCGGTTTATGTTTGCATTAGCAATCAATTATAAAAGCCAAATAAAATAAAAAGTTTCGTTCGTCATCCATTGTGAGTAGCAGCAAAAAGCTCTAAGTGTAGTATCAACAATCCCAATGTGGTAAATCTAATTATTACTTACGAAATTAAAATTTATATATCTACAGAAAATAGAACTATTATAAGATCTAAGAAATATGTTCTCTTATTGTTAGACAAATGCAAATTACCTATCTAATTAACTACTTTTTGATTTGTTTAAAATACTCAATTAATTATTTTTTAGTTTGTTTTTGCATCTTCTACAATACCATATTCATTCAGTAGTACTTGTTAAAATATAGAAACAGGGTGCTTTTATTTAAAAAAAAAAAACTCTTAATACCACAAAGTTTAGATGAGGAATCTGGAAATCAAACTGCATTAAAAAAAACTTACCTATAAACCTTATCCCAGGGTGCTGGTTTGTCCTTATGTAAAAGTTTTGATGCCTTAGGCAAAGTTTGATAAGTTTCTCTCAAAAAGCATGTAATTTCGTATAGAAGTACGCATGCGATGAGCTTAAGTGCATGTGGGCAATCGTTGCCGTGGGGATTAACAGAGGCTGGGAAGGTCATTTATATATACGTACATAGAATATAATAAAAAATACCTTCATCCAAAAAATCTTCTTCTTCATCTTCCTGCAGAAGCTCTCGTTGTTTCTCAGGATCTGATACACTGATGTTCACAGCTTCAAAATTCATTCTTTCTGTGCCAAGATGATCTTCCAGTCGTGCGCCTAACATCTCAGCCCACTATCAAAACATAAAACAATAAATTTTATACATATATGTATACAGGTAATTGCGTAACATTAACATGTAATTTAAAAGAATTTTTGAATTTGATATTTTTGTTTAGTTTCTTCTACATATTTTCAAAAAAATGATTGTGCTACCATGAAATTCTAATCACGTTTTTGGGCACAGGCATTTTTACATTAGTTGAGCTTGGTTCATCGTAAAGGCCTTTTTTCGATATGAATATTTTAATTAAATTGCATGATTTGCCTAAAAGGCATAGGCCAAAAATGGTCTCGTTTTCACCATGTTTTCATTAACTCGCTTTCTTGTCTGTCTGTTCGATACAAATTTTGCAACAGATTTTAAACTAACTTCCCGATGAGGCAGAAACTTGAAATTGAAACTTTAAACATATGTATGTAGCTCAGAACGGGATGACATAACAACGCAATATTAACTTGTTTTTAGTCCGCTTTAAAAACGTGGTATATTAAAAAACAGTTTTTATTAATTTTCATGTTTAGACGTGGGCTAGTGGATCAGTTTCTATATGTTAGTGATAAAAGAACTTATTTGTGAATGTATGTGCACTATAGAACTCTAACATTGTAGGAAAATTCCCGTATTTTCCCGACCGCATTACAGCGATAACGCGTTGAAGAAGATTTTCCTGTACGTGATTCAGTTTAAGTTCAGGAGATGTAATCATTATAAACAACAAACAAACTTAATATCACTTTTCTGGCGAAATATCACAATATTGTGGGCCCTATTCATTATCCCGTTTGAATGAAATATACCAATATTTTCTTATAAAATATTATGAATTGATCTGGCGGCGACGAGGTGGCCGAGTGGTTAAGGCGTTGGACTGCTAATCCAATGTGCTCTGCACGCGTGGGTTCGAATCCCATCCTCGTCGAATACCCTTTTATTGTCATCAGAGATATCACAGAACCATATTTAAGTAAATAAATATTAAATTTGCATATTTTGGTGTCAGTGTCATAAAGAGAATTTTTTGTAGCAGACCGTGTGTTATGTGTAAACATAGTTAGGAAGTTGTGTTTTATGGTTTTACAAATCTTTCCTTTTACACAAATAAATCCCCATTTCTTCCATATATGTATGTACTTAAGTCTCACTTACCTGATAAAACATTTTCCCGGCAGCTCTTTGCAAAATATGCGTTCGTCTTGTGCCCGGAGCCAACGGAGCTCGCGAATTAATATTTGGTCCAGATGGACGGAAGTTGGCAACATTCTGCTTCATCCACGCTGGCCAGTTCCCTCGATTGCATAAGTGTACGAAATGAGCACATTCCAAGAGTAATGCTGCTCTGGCTACTAAAGGTGCTTGTGGCTTTAAAAGATAGAGGTAATAAAAATTTAATTTTCTGACCGAATTACATATATGTACATATTTTATCGATGGAGAAACTGCACTCATATCCCATTTATTGAGTATGACATTCGTTTTTTTGTGTTTGTTATTAGAATTTATTTTAGTACTTCCATATTTTTAAGCAACTTCAAAAGGGTTCGAAAAATTACAACCAGAACGGAAAAGATTTTTTTACATGCCTAGCAATTTCATGGCAACAGCATGGCTTTAAAAAAGTAAAAAAGCTGCACCACAAGTCTTTAAAGACCCTGCGCTGACTAAACGCTGCCTCCTGTGAGGATTGAACTCACGACCCCTGGTTTACAAGACCAGTGCTCTGCCACTGAGCTAAAGAGGCATGCGACGTTTGAACTGTTCAATTTTAGTTTGGTGCTTATAGTCTACTTTAAAGATTTCATATATTAAAGACTATGTACATAATCAATTTTTAATGCAATTCATTAAAATAACAAAAATATAGCACTTCGATAACGGTTTGAAAAGATTAAAATTTAAATTAATTTCTGACCTCAATGGAGTTTGTGAGTAAAATGAGGGGAAAAGAAGATATGTAAGTGATAAAATTATGTATATATTAAGTTAAAGCTTTTGCTGTTTCTGTTTTTGCAGTTTAATCAACAATAAGTATGTATTTTTCGCGATATATTCGACTATCTCGGAACTCTTTTTACACGCTGTATGTATTACATATGTATACAGGTAGTATAGAAATCTTATTTTAACACAATTACGGTCTTCTTAAGCATCGAACAATATAATTCGTTCTCCTTCGCTTGAATATTTTAAAATTGAAATACTTACCAGATCTAAAACAGCTGCTATAAGTTGTGGATCTGGAAATGATCCTGGAGCGCATGTTTCTAACAAAAATTGAAACCTAAACATGCCTTCCTTCATTGGTTCTGTTGGAATAAGTCTTCTTTCTTTTAAAACCACAACTTCGGATTCTCTCGGTCCCTCGCCAAGATCTGAAGAGCTGCGTCTACTCAAATCTAACAAAAGGACAATTAAAAATTATTCAATATAGCTATTTAATGTCGCACAACTGCCTGCACTTTCTTCGGTTCCTCCAACTTTTTTCTTTCCTTTGCCAAGACCCAATCGATTTAATCGCCTTTCCACCCTTCGTCTTGCCCTTTGCAAAGATCGACTAATTCCTTCGCCAGCACGGCGTCCCTGTATCTTTAAAGAGCCATGTCGTATAAATGTGGACGTTATATCAGGATTTATTGATCCTGATTCAAGGTCAACAGAACAACGGTCCTTATTAGATCCTCGGAACCACCTGACTATGCCGCTCAATCGTCCTAAAGAGTTACGTTCTGAACTTGATGTTGAGTCTGATAATAAAGCTCTTTCGCTGTGCCGAGGAGTTAAAGTTGGCCGAATTGCGGTAGTTTTCCTTCGAAGATTTCCCAAAGGACTTTGACTAATTCTGCAGTGCTCTTCAAGCGTTTCTGTTTCAAGTAAGCTCTGCAATGTATATTAAAAAAATAAGTAAAACTTGTGTGGGAAGTTAAAGTAAGTAAATAGATACCACAGCACATGTTGACGAAGTGCTTCGTTTTTTGAAGAAAAGCTTTCTTTGACTTCTGTTGTCTTCCTGCTGGTTATTTTGTGTCTCAGTTTGTGGGATATGTCTAATTGAAGATTGCTATTTTTTTATTTTTTTTAAATATATATGTTTTAATACCTTATAACCCGAGTTGTTTGGAGATTGGGGGCTTTTTTGTGTGGTCGTGGGGTTACAGCAAGAATGCCACTGAGCGCAACTCTTCTGAAAGGTCCACCATGGGCTCCTTTAACGTACGTTACTAGCTGCCTGATGTCGCATTGTAAGGTCAAGTTCTCTTGTGTTCGGATTTCTTTAGAACATTGAACAAAACGCGAAACTAAAGCCTTAAAGACAGCTGCTATCACTTGACTTTCGACACCACCACTAAGCCCACCGCTGAAATTAGTCGCATAACCTCCCTGTCCGCCTGATATACCGCCAAGATCGGAAGTGAGATTTTTAAATCCGGTCGATCGTTTATGATCTGGATGCAATATACGGTGAAATGAAAGAAATGGCATGCACGCACCTACATTAAAGCGCTATGAAACTGTGGCTAGTGCTATATGTCTATGCTTTTATACTATGTATGCTATGCAGTATGTGCTCTCAATGGTAGCCTACAAGCTTTCCATGCGCAAGTTGATCAAGCTAGTTAGTTAAGGTTCAGAGAGAAATTAAATAATTGGACCACTTACTCAGCGGTGAAAGCAAGGAGCTCGGGTCTATGCAGTATCCAACAAATGCGTGAAAGAATTCCATAAGTTCGTGCAAAGGAGTTGATTTAATCATATTCCGAAGATAACTCTTGGTCTGTGAACTTAATTGCCTCAGCATTCTTGATAAGATTTTTTGGCATTGGATTCTCAAAAATTCTGCTGGTGGTCCGCGAATCCCTGTGAAAATGAAAGCAGGCTAGGAAAAGAAGCTTCACCGTTTATGTTTAAAAATCTACTAGTTTCAACTGCACTGTACAAAAATTACCACTAGGTATATAATATATAACAAATAATTTTACATTTTGTTTATCTTCTATTAGCGATTCGTCTGACATTTTGCGACACAGAAAATTAAATAGAAACCGAAAAGGAAATGGAATTTTTCTGTTTCTTTTAATTTATTACAATATTTTATTAAAATAAGCGCATAATTGCAAATCATTTCAGCATTACTGAGCAACTTAAAGCAATGAATCAAAGAAACGTATATTCTCTAAACCACTCAACGAATTAACAAATGTTTTTCAAAATTTATTTTAAAAAATTAATCAGAATTACCTTCATTGCACCCATGCGGACATCCGAGGTGAAGTAACGCTCGTTTTATTATCCCCATTGATATTTCATGGGCATGTTGGCCTCCTACTTTCAAAACTCCAAGATCAAGCAGAAGTTCGCAAATATTGAGTCCAGTTTCTATTACTCGTAGAGAGCACGTATTGGAATCACGTTTGAATACGGTAAAAACAGCCAAGAGCACCATTTCATAGTCGATCCCCCCATCACGGGTTATGTAAAACGAAGATCCAGGGGCTTCAGATTCATCAGCCCCACTGTAGTCAATGTGAGAATCGGTATGAGATCGCAACATGTGACTTCTGAACCCTCCTGCAATACTTCCTGCTGTGCTCAATATGTCAAGCTGAGAATCAATTGATCCCTAAATGGAGCCCACATTAAAAACATATAAATACATATTTTCTGAAGTCATTTCATTTGAAATTATCAAAAATAAGTAAAAAATCGAATACGCATTATTAATTACGATTAAGTTTTACAAGATTTATTTTTAATGCCAAAGAAGGAACCACCTCAAATTATTACATTATTATTTATAGCGATTTTCGCTATAAATCTCATCAAAATCTTGCCTTATTTTTAATGATTTCGTATGAAACGAGCCGTTGGTAAAGACCAACCTGTCTTTTTAAATAATCTGGAGAAGGAGTCGGAGTATGTTCCGTGACAGTAATTATAGGATTTCGGGCAAAGAATGAAGTGCGAGGACCACTTGATTGTGACGATCTTATAGGCTTGGGCGGCTCCACATACCTGTAAAATCTTAATTGTTTTGACGCATGTTTTATTTCGGAAATGAAAAGATGTCGATGAGTGTTAAGCGTTTACTTTGAAACCTAAATTAAAACAATATGTATATTTCGATCGTAATGGAAATGAGATATGTATGTGCCAAGATGAGAGTGAAAGGTGAACATCGGAATGTGTGTATAATAGAAATGTGAGTAAGGAATGCTGAAGAATCACCACTTACCCGCTATCTACAAGACAGCTGGTGGAAGGAGAAGAGTTAATTTGTTGCAGGTAGATTATGAAAATTTATGTAAAAGGGACAGTTAGGTAGTTCCGTCTTAGTTATCTAAAAATGTGAGGGGTAATTACCTTAAGCTAGGCATACTCTTCCCTTTTGTCAGGTTACTCGGTGGCTCTCGTGAAATCATTGACGCTGATCGGGATAGGTGTTTCTCACCGGTATCCAGGCTACTGTGATATTCCTTAAAAGAAGGAAAACAAAAATTAAATGTTTTTTTTTTTTTTTTGATATTTCGCTTTTCTTACTGCGTGTTCCAGTCTTTTGTCATTAGAAACACTTTCAAGGCCGACTTTCTCGAGGGTTCTGTCTGATTTAGAAAACATTTTTGTTTCGACGAAAGCTCTTAGGTCTGCCATTTTAACGCGTTTCTTTTTTTCGCTGCCTTTTCGTTCGCTAATTGTACTAGTGTCTTCTGCTTTTTCACAAAGAGGACGAAAGGGGGATTCTTCGTCAAAATTGAAAAAAGATCCGACTTTAAGTCGAATTGTACCCACTTACCAGTCAGAAGGGCTGATATAGAGGGCTCTGGAATCTCGATATAATCCTTAGCAGTAGAACTTCCGCTAGGGCTGTCGCGACTGTTAGTCCCTGGACCTTGATATAGGGATATTTCAATATGAGGAATTGGAAGAGAATTAGAACGTCTTCGTGGTTGCTGCGGTGGTTCAACGGTTTCTTCACCAATCTCATGTAATCTTTGATGAATAAATTCACGAAATTAATCTATATTTTGAGATTATGTATTTTACCTATTGTACAAATAGTGTAGACCCCAGTAGACGCCTTCTTCTTGCCAATGGCAAATAAAAAGGCAACGTAGGACTGCAACGTCTAGGTAAGTTGCAGCGCCCACATCGAACTTTAGAACTTTTTCATCAGTATCAGACTGATCTTTTTCTGTGGATGAACTACTTTTGGTTGTAGTTGTTGAAGGCTTACTTTCCTTTTCTTGAATTTTGTCTGTATCAAAATCGAAACGAGTTGTGTGTTTATCTGTTTTATCTTTAGAGTAGATAGATTGTTTGCTTCCTCTCCTGCTTTGAGACTGCTGCAATAAACTTGCATCGGCCTAGTAAAAAATGTTATAGACAATGATGATTCTTCTTGTAAAATATGAAGAGTAAAATACAGTGTAAAATGATGAGTCCATTAGGTAGGGTCCAGAAGGTAGACGAAATATAACAACTCTTTCCTCTTCCACACTTGAAGCTTCTTCGGGTATCGTTTCCGGGAAAACGAAATCTTTTGGAGAAGATACCCATGAACCTTGCTAGAATTTTCATAAAATGATGAATAATATAAATGCAGAAGTGTTCTATAAGTTACCTCTTCATCATGCTTTGGTAGATCGGAAAAGGACATGCTTTGAGGTGAGTCTGTATTTGGTGACATAACGTCTTGGCCGGAAGATGGTTTTCCTTTATATACAAAAAGGCAAAGTTTAGATATCTGATCTCACATTAGGTTTTTTTTATTTGATCTAAGATTTACATGAATTTGGGAGAAAATTCGGGGAAAAACTGAATTTTATGAAAAAAACGAGTTTCAAAAATGACTGTACATGCATCATATCCTAATCATTATATTTTGAATAAAATAAAGAAAACAATAATAAAAACAAAAAAAGTAGAAAAATGGGAACATGACCAAGAATCGGACTTAGTACCTCGCATTTCACAACGCAGCGAATAATCATTTTATCTATAGGTAGTAGGCGCGCCGCCGTCATTAGGAAAAAAAATTAAAGTATATATGAGCCGAAATGAAAAGTTTGAAACGGGTGTTCTCGGAATTGGTTGAATAGTGCGCACTACTAATTAAACAAGTAATACTACAAGGCTAAACTGCTATTGCGTACAAGTCGGTTAAAAGCAAATAATTGTAAAATAAAATTGACATTTTTCCATAGAGATTTATAGAATTTCCTCTAAATTACTGGATTGTTTGTTTACAGAAAGCCATATTAGGTATATTTGCATATGTAAAAAAAATTTCAAAACGAAAAGTTGTTATCTTACTTCCGGGAAATACTTCAGTTGACCCCTTAGGTGTTGGTGGGCTTAATAGGTTTCTGGCCTTAGGTTTAACTGGTGCTATAAAACAGGCCGCTCCAGGCGCTTTATACTCCCACATACCTTGCCAAAGTTTAATTCCGTTCTCAAGGCGGAAATTTTGAAAATCTGATTCCTTTAGATGATGAATAATTGGCGCAAAAAGGTACACAAAAAGCTGTAAAAAGTATGTTTATTTAATTTAAAAAAACAAGTAATTAGTTTTAAAATACCGTAATTGTTGGCACTGAAAATAAATACTGATTAGTTCTTTGGTCTTTTGGTAAATTCGCACATTCCTCTTCATCTGCGCATTCCTCCGAAGCAAAAAGAAGAATCCACTGCATGGTATACAGAAGCTTTATCTCAGCAGCACCCATAGTCTGAAGATCTTTTACCCTACTCATTATTATTGATTGTTATATAATACAATATTATAGCTGGTTCATCTTTAAGGTAATAAAATGTTACCTGTTGTGGAGTAAGGCTGCTGCACAATGCATTACATGGGGCAAGGCCGCTTGAAGAAGCCTCCATCTGGGTATATCAGAGAGTCCTTTTGTTAGCGATGGTGAGAGGCCAAATTGAATGTTTTGGACAAGAACTTTTTCAAAAGACTAAAAAGAAGTTATATTTAATCTACACTTGCTCAAAAATACTATTTGAATTTTTTACCTTGCAGGCTTCTTTAAGCTCCTAATTATTGGAAAATAAACGCTTTAGATCATTGCATTTTTAACAATTTTTGAAACTATGTAATTAAATCTTAAGATGAAACAATTTAACATTAACACTGCATCATTTTCAACTTACATGATGTCCTGGTGCATGTTGGCAAAACTATATCGCATTTGTGAAGATGTCGCATTGATTTTTACATGTGTGTGTAAGCAAGAGACAAATACAAACATATCACATTTATAAAACAGGTAGTGACATATTGTACAAAACATTTTATGGAAAAAAATGAAAACATCATACATTCATTCAGCGTCTGCAGCAAAAATAAAAATACAATAAATGTCTGAACTAATTTGTTTTGTAAGATAAAATATCTTCAGATCTCAACAATTATTGTTAACATAATAAGCTGCAGCAAATAAAATAAAAAATATATTCACGTGTATCTATGCAGTTTTTATTAATCCGTCAAACATTCATGGAGGTATATATATGAAATTTGTGACAACAGCAATAGGCCTATATGTACAGCTCCGCTATGATCACTTTTTCTGATGGCGGGCGTTTGTGATCAGATCACTGACTTGCACTGCAAATTGAAAATCCTCATTTTCTTACCATACAACTGGCTTCATGAAGTTTTCCTAGTTTTGGCCGTATAAATGGTGCTATCTGTCGCCATAGAAAGGTTTGTACTGGAACTGGAAGTCCCAGATCTTGAAGGCCGTCATCCATGGGAGTATTTTCATATATTTCATTGTTGGCACTCATTTTAAAAACTGTTTACCGCATTGCTATGAATAAGAACAAAAGTAATAAACAATTATGGCTGTATAATATCTTCAAGTTTTTAACGATTGTTTCATAATAAAACAGTCAAAGTACCTCGCCATCAATTAGATTGAAGAAACGTGTTCATTTTACAAAATATCGTAAGTAAATTATATATCGGACTTCAAAATGTGTATAGAGCCTTTCTATAGACAATTTGCAATAATAAGCATACAGATTTTTACGATATCTACAACACTTAATGAATAACATGAAAAAATCTTTAAAATCATTTATTTTTGCTAGTTACTTGTAAATATTTTATTATAGAATTCGCCCTATGTACTTATCATTTACAAGTAGTTACCTAAGTACCTTAACAATAAAACAAATTGTTTTCAAACAAAATGCTAATTTATATTTACTGTAGCCGGGTTTTTTTCAGGATATTTTATAGAAATCGAATTCCAATGTAGTAACATTTAGATTATTATAAATTTTTTGAATTACGTATAAGTGCAGACAATCGAACAATTAAGCAGTAAAATATAAAAAAATGGCGTGACCTTCTTAAGGCCGTAAAAAGTTTAATTATTTTGTTTCAATAATCTCAAAGATTCGGCTGTTGAAAAGCAGAGATGATAAAATGAGATATGGAAATGGTTGGCACGTTTTTGTATACACGTGGCAATTGTTGTAGGTAAACAACCATAGTCTCAAAATTTTCAATTTCTTAAAACTACGTAAATATTTTCGACTAAAGGAATATCAATTAATTACGATGCTGAAAGAAAGGATTTTCTAGCGTAATATGTGTCACTAATAATACAACTCATCCAAATATGGGATTCAGGGGTGAAAGCTTTTGATAAATGTTTGCTTTTATACTTCATGTTTGCAGCCCACCGCAATCTCCTTTATTTTTAGCAACAGCAGGAATTTTGCTTTATGTCATCCGGAGTGTTATTCGACTGGCATTTGGCCAAGATATATTCTCCTTTCTGTTTGTATGGTTCGGTGCGACCGAAAAATTTGATAAATCATATAAAGCCATACTTGACTGTTTTGTATTCTGTTTCCGAAATGAAACAGAACTAATGAAAACACTGGAAAAGGAATGGGAAGGCATACCTCAATCTACTATTATGAATTTAATAGCGTCTATCCTACGAAGGTGTGCTGAGGATATTTAAAATAAAAGCTATCATATATGAAATACTAGGGAGTTAGGCAACTAAAACATTGGCTTAGTTTCACCCACTAACATAAATCGAAGTTTAAACTTTTTTTAGATTTTCTTAATTAAATTTAATTGTGAATTTTGTTTCATGAAAGGAGAAAAATACGATAAAGCTTTTTACTTCAAAATAAATAAAATGAAGAAAAAACCTACATCAAAATGTTTGTGGTCTGAATTTTCGTACGATATTGGTCACTGTCAATAAGCTCAATTTTATCGCTAACAAATTCATTCCTTGTTTTTTTTAAATGCTATGAACGCTTAAAAAATGAAAGTATGTAATATACGTACATATGTGCAGTAGTGACACAAAAGAACAAAATGAAAATACTGCATACGCAGTAACCGTCCACGAACGTATTAAGTTTCGGTACATGAATGGTTGCTATTGTTTTGCACAACACTATAAACAAATTAAACACTATACCTACATGGTTAAACGTAACCACAAAATGACTGCCGGAACTATATGTACATACAAGATGGTTGATTCAATTGTAGGTACTTAGACTTACATATCAAAGTTGCTACGGATCACCTCGCAGCTTTAGGTATTACACTCTTCTTGAAACCTAACATAGCACAACTAATTATGGTGTACATTTGAACCGTACTAATCACATGTGCTTCAGTGTTAATAAACATACCGGCCTTTTTAATTTTAATGTTGGGAAAAATACATTAAAAATATCGCTATTTGACTTTTGTGACCCTTAATCTTGTGTCTTCTGGATGTTTAACCTTTTTCTTATAACTTGAACGCTTCTTGAGTTTAAACTAAGCTGATGGTTCTAGAATCAGTTCCCTCTAAATGTATATAGTATATAGTGCTTTTAGCATACCTATTGCAGTTTGGACCGAGGTATAAATTAAAGTTAAAGATCTGCCTGAACGCCATGAACCCTTTAGGAATGTTTCATTTTAATGGGTTTGATCTTGATGGATGGTTGGGTGGGTTCTGTCGTTCTGTTCAGATCCTCTAAAGAATAATCCATTTGTGACATCAACAAAATCAAGATAGCCTGCACGAATAACTTCAAAATCCGATGTGAGATTCGAGTACGTGTTTTTTCTGATGACGTGGACGCTTTTTCTCATAAAAAATTCTATTCTTTCCATAAAAAAACTCTGCAGAACAAAGGATAAAAGTTAAATTGTGGGCATTGAAATTGTCATTGTCGACGGATTGGGTATTGTATTAAGAGGTATCGGAAGAAAACTCGAAGGAGCGCTTCCTAATGCCAGCCTATATCAACTAATATCTAATATCCTACAATCTTTCTGAAAAAAAAGAATGTACATATAAAAGTTTTCTAATTTCATCTCTTCCAAATTTTCAATTACGATTTTAGGGATGAGAGATAGATGTGGGGGCATATAAATTTGCTGTAATAATAACCATCAAATTCAACCACACTAGACTCCTTAAAAGTATAGTTATAGAAACCATATTTTTCTCTTAGTGTATAGGTACGTAGATTTTTATAAAAACAAATGACAGCGTTCTTTTAGACATATTATCTTATACATATGAGTATTGCTTAAAACGAGCAAATAACATACAGTTCGAACTTAATTACATACTATATTTTCGTATTATTCCATACTTAGCTAAACAGTATTGCAAAGCTTTTTTATAAAATGCTTAATGTTATATGTAAGATTTAAATTCGATAAAATTGTTTATATTTTTGCCATTTAACAAAAAATTTGTGGGCAAACTTATATAAGTACCTATATGGCAGTGACCTCTACTACCTACTTACCTACCCATATGATTTTGAACACCAAGAGGTCAAAGAATCTTATCTCAGGATTACAAAGACAATCGTTAATAATTTAATACTTGCCCGGTTGAAGCATCAATTAGAATAGAATTTGTAGAATTTTACGAGAGTTCACACATAGTCCATAAGAGCTGAAAACGCGCCGCAATGGACGCAGACTCCAGCCCAGATGAGAAGAAATCCTCCATATTGAAAAACTTGGTTATATAACAGAATTTTCTCACGACAGAAAAATTGTCTTGTATTATAACCACAAGCCTTATTTATTTTACAGCCAAAAGCATTAAATGCACTATCTTATCTCATAAAGAACGCCTTATCGGCGCTAAAACGCAAAAGGGCAGGGCACACCCATTAATCGAATTAAGGAAAATTTCTATCCTCTTTGCGAAATTCTTCTACGTAAAACGAATTTGCCGCACGAAATTCACACTTAATCTCGGAAAACGCAAATTCCCCGCTAATTGGTTGCCCCTGTCGATTATATTACCTGTGGATTGTGAAAAATTTGTTTGCACAATTTCACTTAATAACACTAGTTGGCACGCGAGCAGGAGCTACGTCATCACCACCTCAGTGGAGCGAACAGGAATGGCGACTGAGGCTGTAACAGGACGGACAAGTGTATGATGAAAGTGAGCAAAAGGGACGCGTTGGGGGTGGAGCACCCTCGCCATCCCGAAACATAAACAAGGGTCGACCTGTGCTATCGGCGATTGTGGAGAAAGCTGCGTGCTGAAGAGAATCGATTCAGTTCAGCTGGAAGCTGCACGTGCACCTCGAGATTGCGCTGCCTTGTGCCGGTAGGTTTGTTGGTAAACAAAATCGTATATTAGGGGTGTCCCAGGCTTGGGGATGGCCGGTTAACCACGTGCAGAACATGTGCTTCATGGACCAAAATTAGATACATATGTAGATGTGTTCTCCGTGGGGGCTGCAACACCCGCTGGCATCCAGCTGACCAAGCACGTGTTAAAACATTATGGGTGCTTCAAACAGATTTTATTTGTGGTAACAATATTTCATCTTAGAAGTTTAAGGTACATACATATATATCTTACTTAAATTATGTTGAATTTGTTTTGATATACATATGTACGTAATTTCATACAAACGTTTATGGAAAATTTCAAATTCATAGCTTTGAAACAGAGTGTAGTTTTGCGGAATTGTTAGACCAATAGAATACCTAAACTTTTGGCTAGTTCTTTAATTCGAATTGTTCAGGAGATATTAATTTCTTAGGGGTTGTAATATGTATGCTTACTATTTTTTACCCCTGAACTTGAGAAACTAAAATCATCTTCATAATATTATTAATAATGTTTATTCATTTCGCTTAATACATAATCGATGAGTGAAATTAAATTCACCTAAAGAAGAAAAAAACAGAAAAATGAAAGAAAAAATAAAGTAACTCAAAAATGAAAATCTATGAAGGGAGAGATATCTAAAAAACCAGTAAATTTCTCAGTAACTAAAATGTTTAGTTGGGCTATTATTAAATATTCTTAAACTAAAAAGATAACCACCAAATATTCTTTTTATTCAACCTTTTTATACCTGTAATGTGGCGTCTTTCGGGAATTCGAATAGTTGCAACTAGGTAGGCACCGCAGCAGCATTAGAAAAAGTATTTATTGAAGTACTTATAGAAGAGTTTTTATTGTTAACTATCGTTGCTAGGTGATGATTTTTAGTGTAGGTAATAGCTGTGTTTTTGTCACAGGAAATTT
Organism: Machimus atricapillus; assembly: GCA_933228815.1. Lineage (NCBI taxonomy): Eukaryota > Metazoa > Arthropoda > Insecta > Diptera > Asilidae > Machimus > Machimus atricapillus. The sequence continues at coordinate 29,523,806 of OW121788.1, read as the reverse complement.
TAAAGACTGTCACCTATATGAAGATTTTAAAATTTGCGACAGCGCATCAAATTGCCATGATATTTACGCATACAACCTTCAAACCTTTAACCCAGATAAATTTTTGGATTGCTATTTGACGTAAAATGGGTATAAAATCCAGACAACTTGATTTTATTTTTGCCAAGTAAAAATTGTTTGATATGTATGTATAACAATGACTCATAAATTTCAATTTAGAGCAAAATTTCCTGTTAAACTTAGAACCGGAACAAATGTGAAAAAACACAGCTAATATCTACAAAATATATATTTTGCATTTGTTGAAACGTAAAAAATCACGTTAGTGTAACCATTTGATACATGCGCTTGAGCAGCTGTTATATGTACATATATTGTATTGTATTGTTTTTTATGCCAAGTACAATTGGGGGCGCAGGGGAGGACGTAGGTGCTCCAATATATTTCCTCTATTTTGCTCACATTTTTGAAGGCGAAATAACATGCATGAAGAGTTTAAATATAACTAAATTAACATCATAGTTTTACGAAAACTACCCACGAAAAAAATAGATCTAATTTTTTTATAAATACATATATCGATTTGGATGCCTCATGAAATTATCAACAGGAACTGGTCCGTTATAGTTAAAATATTTATAAATAATTCGAGGAAGCAAAACATCTCAATATCTTGATTCTGTCAAGAGCATGAGAACTATTATTTAAGATACTCCTATTTCACCTTTATTAATATAATTATTTATCAATGGACACCCGATTTGCCTAGTCTCAGGGAAACAGAAGGAGCATCCGCCGAAAGAATGTGGATCTGTGTCATAGCCTGTAAAAATAGATTGCGAGCGCAATTGTCCGAGAGGAGTCGATTCTGTCTTTCCAGAGTTAGACAAGCTTTTCGGTTTCGGTTCTCGTTTTGGTATCGTATTGTGGGAGAGTATCCAGGGACGCACTGGGCTAGTTCCTAAGAGTGCCCAGCTATATCACAAGAATACAACAATTTTCAGGTGTTAATGAAAACGCATCGTTTGAGCATAAAATTAAAAATAGAATCGCTGCGAAAGACGAATTTATCCGAAGGTGAAATTTTTCTACCGAGCATGCTCCGAACCTCCGTCCAGTTCGCGAACATAAAGTATTCAGATCACTTTTGAAAACCCCGTTCGTTCTAATTGCAAGAAGACTGATCAGTCCGAGTTTATCCGCGAGTTAGTTAAGTTAAAATCATCCACAAAATGGTGAGGGAAATTTTTTTTTTGAAATCTTAGGTGAAAAGTTAATAAGTGTTATAACTGAAGTGAAACTAGAAATTTTGTCCTACAAATAATAGTGGTTTTCGCGATTTAATGGTAAAAATTTCTTATTTTACAGGCAGCCCACGATCTCAGCAAGCGTGATATTGAAAGTAAGTCCTGATAATGTTGTGCTAGATCATTTTTAAACAAGAAAATAAAATTATAAAGAAGTCCGTTTTCATAACGAGTTAATAAAGCGCAAAGTGGTTAAAGTATTTATTATATAACAAAAATTTTTCCTTGTGGACGGAAATAGAAACTTTTTGGGAATTCTTGCAATACATTTCACTAACGAAGATTGCCCATTGAAACAGTATATGAACTTTATTTATAGATTTCGTATGATGATGTTTTTATGTATGTGTCGTAGTTCGTCTTATTTGGCTAGTGTTCGCAGTACATTGTGATGTTCTAATTCGGGATCTGTATCAGATTTCGATGATAGCATATATTAATCGAAGTGAATTTGTTTAGAGCCAAATTAAATCACGTAAATTTATTGCAAAATTTTGAAATTGAAAATTAAATTTTTACTTTTTGTCATTTATAACACGGCTACTTCTCTTATATATACATATGTAGGTCAGCAAAGTAGTACATGCCCATTTTTATAGCTTTGAGCTGCAAAATCTGTTCATAAAAACTGGAAAAATGGCATGGATGACTTTTTTGAAATTTCACAACCGTGAATCATAGCATTAAAGTATTATAATATATTTTATTTAAGTAGTTAAAATTTTTCCTGGCTTAAGGGAAGCGCGTGAATTATTTTTACTTTTTTTATATGATTCAGCTCGAAACAATTTTCTTGCAATAACGAATAACTACATATATAATTGTACGCGTGTCCATATATGGAGTTGACTATTTTTTAGTAAATGTTTATGATCATAGTTATTATGTAGACGTCTAATATTCTTATAAATGTTCTTCAGAAAGTTAAAGTAAATGATACGTTAAGAGGTTAAGCAATACTGAAGAAATGTTAAATTTCGAAAATATTAATGTTGAAATTGAAATGGGATAAAAAAAGATAAATTCAGATAAATACATTACAAAATGTCATTTTTGGCTTTAACGGCATATTTATTAATTTTAAATATGTATGTATGTATGTAATATTTACTTATTTATTTTATTTTATTAATGCAAAGGATGATAGGCACGTTTTTTTTTATATGCCTGTATTTTCGTGTTCCGGCGAATTAGACGCTTATGGCCATGAAACGACGTTGTAAATACCTTTTTAATAATAACAGGGTATGCCAATCGATTCTACATATATGATCTCCTGATCAACGTTTGTTCGAAAAACTCTCGCTTAATCGGTTATTTACCCTGAATATCACAATTGAAAATTTGGAGGGGGCGAACTTAGACATTCTATACATGCGTAGTATATGTATTAAAGTAAATGTATGTATTTTTGAGCGGATTATTATTCTTGTACCTTTCTTATCAAAGTGGGATAGAATTATATGTTTAAATTTTGAAGGAAATCCAAAGAATTATATTTAGATAGAAGCAAAAATTTAGTAAGAAAATAAGTTCTTACACGAATATTTTCATTTTCAGATGTCGAATTTATCTTCGATATTATGTCCTCGCCCGGAGAGGGTGCCATTGACGCTGTCGACCTGGGAGATGCTCTTCGTGCATTGAACTGTAATCCCACACTTGCCCTTATTGAAAAACTGGGCGGCACAAAGAAGAAGGGCGAAAAGAAAATCACAGTAGAGGAATTCCTTCCAATCTTGTCTCAAGTTAAAAAAGAAAAGGAGCAGGGATGCTACGAAGATTTCCTAGAGTGTCTGAAATTGTACGACAAAGAAGAAAACGGTCTTATGCTTATGGCTGAATTACAACATGCCCTTCTTTCCTTGGGTTAGTAAATAATGCACATTGTGTTTTAAATATCTTTTTGATGCATAATTCATTACTCAGGAGAGCAACTTGACGACGAGCAGGTTGAAGAACTATTCAAGGATTGCTTGGACCCTGAAGATGATGATGGATTCATCCCCTATGCACGTAAGTGTATTTTGTCTTTTTTCAAATTATGTCCAAAAGACAAAACGATAATGTTGCACATTTGATTTATTTTCGTCGCACAATGTTTTACCTTTTGTATAGTGAAAGGTTCTTTATGGTAAGGTCACTTAAATATTTTTCCACAATTTTTCATGTATTCCTCGTATTGTCCTTTGCACCAACCTACTTTGGCACCAATATGTATATGTTCCACGAATCACTTGTGACCCAAACTTGTTTTACCTTGCACCCCTACAGCCTTCCTGCAGAAATTGATGACTTCACCAATCAAATGGTGAAAACTTTATGTAAGTAGAGACGAAATGCAGAACGATACTTTGGCTTTGGCTTTCAGATGCTCTAAAACTGATCGACATTTTTCTGCTAATAAACTTCGCAATATTTTTTCATCCTTTTACTCCTCCTTGTGCTTGTGCTTAAAGCTTTGTGGTATTGAAAGAGGAGCACTATGCACCTCACATCCATTATAATTTTATCTTCTAATGTGATTTTTTTTTGCAATTTTATAGCATTCCTCGCAAAGATGTGTGAGAAGACATTTGAGGAATAAAATACCATCTTCAGACTTTACATTTAACATCACATCCTGGAATATATTTTTTAAAATAAATTATTTACATTAATTTCGTTTTATTATTGTTTTTATTTTAATTTAATGCAGCAATGTATGTAAGATTAAAGATACACAATATAAAATTGCAACGATGAAAAAAGTAAATTACGTGGCCATTTTGAGAAAGTTTTGTTGGGAGTTGATGGCACTTTCCTTCAGTTATTCAAACATATTTTTGGTAAGAGCAAAAATCAACAGCAACACTGAATTAAACGAACAGAGCGCAATAAAATATTCTCAGACACGATTTGTACTAGTAACAATTTTCAAGGAATTCATTTATTGTAACTATAATTGTTTACGAGAAGGTCAATAAATTTTTGAAAAACTAGACAAACATCAATATTGTTTATTTATGCTTTTTAGTGTGATTCCCATTTCCATTTCGTTATCGATGATTTTATTTATTTTATGTATAGATTTAGTTCAAAAAATAGTTTCACAAAGATTGTGAATAATTTCTTAATTGTGAAACATAAAAATTCAATCTATATACAGGGTGTTTCGCTAAGGTCTGAACAGGGGTATGCCAATCGATTCTAAATTGTCTCCTGATCAACGTTTGTTCGTAATATTCATACCTATTTGGGAAGAAATTAATAAATGAATAAAATATACCTACAGTTTTTGTGTTGGTCATTTCGGGAATCGAGCTACCAACAAAAGTTATGTTGCCCAATTTGCCTGCCGAGCGTCTGGCTTTCATGCGATCCGAATTTTTTTTTTTTTTTTTTTTTTTTTTTTTTTTATGGGAGTGGGGAAATGCCGTTACGCACCTAGGTGACCGAAGCCACCCGTGTGCCGGACTCCCTGGCCACGATGCCAGGCCTACCGGCTAAAACCCCACTCCCCACCTCCAGGAACTCCACCCCGGAACCGTCTAGAATCCGAATTACCTCCGCTTGTAATCCCAATATCGAGACATTTTTTAAATTTTTTTTTAAAATTATATAGCTCGTCGGCCTTGAACAACATTTTACAATACAACAACTTTTTAGGATATGGTCCGGACTAGTATTAAAATGTTCAATTCGAAAAATTGGATCTATTGCAGTAACTTTCAAATGGGAAGTTAATAAAACATTTTAATTTGTTAATGCAACCAAGACCAAGACCAATAAAATATCACAGCTTTCAAAGTATAGCGGGACCGGAAAATGTTTCAAAAATGTAAATAATAAAAGGTTAAACATGTTTGTTTGCATCAAAATGAATGTTCATATCGGGTTTCGTTGGAATCAAACATGGGGCACTTTCAATTTTATTTATTTTTGATTTCTGATGGATCGTCCAGTACTTACGGAAGTAAATTGGATATGATTCGTTACGAAAATTAATTGAATTTTTACAACCCTATTATTTTCTGAAAGCTTAGTTCATTCTGAAAGATGCGGCAGATGACAGTGGAGCCAGTAGGAAGTTAGCTTGCAGGAAAAGCCTGAGTCGCCCAAAGATTTTCCCGAAAGCTTCCTATTTGCAGACTTGGGGTCGAGTCGAGTAATCAGCAGTTCGCCTGATAAGAGCTTCAGCTAATCTGAAGCAGAAACTCACCTTTGCGTGCGAAGTTCAGTCCGAGAGATTACGTACCAGGTCGAGCAGTCGCTCCATGCCGACGCCGATAGTGTTGCAGTTTAAAATTCAATAAGAGACCATTCATAATTAAATTAAAGAATCTCTAACTGCTAGAAGTACGCGAACTTTGTTGGTAAAATTTTTGATTTGCGTCGATTTTTGCCGAGTTAAGAAATCCTGGTTACGTTTCCATCCAGTGAAGTGATTTGTTTTTTAGAAAAGCCTTAATTGATTTGAAATTTCCGTTGTGAAAAATAAGTTAATGCTTAATTAAAGAGTTTTGTGGATTTTGAGCACTTTTATTACTTTGGGAAAAGTTGAGGATACTTTGAAAAAAATGGCGGATGTATTGGAAAGCTCGTCAGAAGCTGGGAAACTCGCCAACTCTGTAACACAGGAGCAGCATCACAGAGAGGAGCAACAAAATGCAGGTAAATTGTGCCAAGACGATATTTCTATTCCCCGGATGCCGGGCTCGCTACCCATCTAAAAGTAAAAGTAAAGTAAATAAACAGAATTGAGTCTGATTATTGAGGGGCTCCCTAAATGAGCCTGCTGCAATCGGACTAGACGCAGTGATAATAGCACAGTCGCTTGCATCCCGAGCAGAGTTTCTCGCACTGCTTGCTACCCGGAAATTAGCATATTAAGCAAGGCTGAACTCATTCTAGGTGCTAAGTCAGTGTCGTCGCCCGGATCGGCGATAGGCGCAAAAACTAAGCGACACTTTTTGAAGAATGATGTCATTTGGGGTAGTGCTATCACGCATTACTTAACGAACATAAAAGCCATAAAACCAAAGAGCAGTGCACAACTATTGACTGGAATTTTCTTAAGCCGGAGCTATTTTGTCCTCCGTGCCGAATTGCGAATTTCTACAGCCGCAGATTTTTTTTGGCTTTCAATAAAAAACTCCTAAAATTTGGAGCCAAACAGAAACAACGACTAGCGCAGGCTTACATCATAGCGCTTAAGTTTAATCGGTGGTGCAATCACAACCTGCTCTACCACCTCGAGAAGGTTAATAATGGAAAGCTTATAAATCCGTGGCTATTAGAATTTGTTTACATACTCGGAAGATCTCGCGCGTTTTGTTTTGGACTCACGACAACCGCGACACCACGATCAATTGAGAGGAGATGAGATACGGCTGGGGCAGTCACAACTCGCAGACGGCATATTTATACACATTCACGAATAAATTTCATTTTCTCGCGCCTCGAGTTGAGTGCCTTTTCATAGAAACTGCGTGATCGGCTTTTGCCGAAGACGGTGGCCTACGCACGCGAAGATTTGAAGATTCGCGTAGTTTACAGTAGTGATTTTTCATTATTATTCATCAAAGTAACAATTAACCAAATATCATAGCTTTAATTTATTTAAAAGGGCATAATAAATAACGCAGATACTTGCAAAATGAAAATAACTAAAAGAAGTTGCGAAGTTATTTAGAAATATGTATTGATCTTAATATTTTGTAGAGAATTCTTTTGCATCGATACAGCTCTGCAAAGACGATTCATGTATGAGTTATGTTGGCAGACACCAGTGTATTTCGTTAGCTGCTGTGCTAATAAAACAGTTGTCTCACGTATTTTTAATTCTTCACATATCCATAGCACATCTTAGACAAAAAGTTTACATGAACAAAATTAACATAAAATCGGGGATTCATATCAAAGAAATAATTATACGTACGAGCGATACTAGCCTTTTAATAGAACTATGTATTTCATATTATTCAATATTATTTTTAATTTTGTTTTGTCTCATTAAACAAATACAAAGTAAGGTCCATTGACATTACAAGCTTTTAAGTTGATAGTAACTGATGAGCATGATATGATAGTAATTATAGAATCTTCTTTCCTCTAGAAACTCCCTTGGTGGCCTACAGGTAGCACATTTCCAAGGAAGCCATAAATCATTAACTGACCGGCTAAAACTTAAATTTTAGTGCTCAAAGCTGGAAGCTAATCCAATTTAGGCATGAGTCAAATGTAATTATTTTCCAGAGTTTTACATTCACACAACATAGGGCAGAAAAGCCGCCACACTCTATTTCGATCTATAGTTGAAAGTGTTTGCCTGAATGCGACGCGACCATCAAGCCGATATCTCTTTTGAGCAGTTGATAAGATTACTGATATTGATTTTATTACATAAAACAATCTTAATATATTTCAACCTCAATCATCCGCACATATAGACAACTTATTTACGTTTCTTTGTTTATACAGGGTGTCCCAAAAAAGGTGTCAAGCGGAAGTCCAGATGTACATCGATCATCCCCGTAGGCAGGGGTACTTGAATCACCCCTGTGTATGTTATGATTTTTTACTAAACCACGAGTTCGAAGATATTTTTTGTCATAGTGTCTATAGTGACTTGAATAATTGAGAATGCTTGATTTTTAGCGTGAATACGTCTATAGGTTGATACCAGTACTATAAGGGGAATTTCAGAATTCTTGATATAACGTTTTCAGGAAAAAAAACTTGGAAATTATAAGTACTTTTACATTGATTTTGAATTATTCTAAATGGAATATACATAAATAGTTCAATTTTTTCTATTTCCCCCTCCAAAAATGGCTACTTCACCGCGAAAATCACAATTGAAAAGTTGGAGAGGTGAAGCTAGAAAATGCTAAAACACATACATAATGTCTGCTTCATGTCTAATTACAACAGCCGGCCGGCTCGAAAACCAATCCCATAAATTCTCGCAGGTTTGTCTATTTCATGACAGCAAACATAATCTGGTCACCGTATAGTTCATCAACTCACTCCATCCGAGGGAGCATTACGCTAAATTAGTCGGCCTAATGCTAATGGCCCTAGCTGACCACGGCCGTATAAGGGTGGGTCGATCAGCGCAAGTGAGCCTGAAACTTTGCATGCATCTCCTCACAAGGGAGGCATTGCCCATTAGGAAACGTGCTCAAATTCTTGATAATTCGGTCACAAGCCTGCGTGCGGTCAGCAGCGCTGACTAGGCGAGCCCGCTGTCGCGGATTGCAATAATTATGTATCGTTTGCCTATGCCAATGTCCTCCGTGTACAATTTAAATAATGTAATATACAGTGCTGTCTAAAATTATAGGACCAAGCTTTAATTTTGCATATATGGTCTATTCCCAAGCCCATAACTTGTTGGTAAGGAGAAGAGGGATGGTGACAACTGGTATATATGAAATCGTTGTGTATCCTTTATTATTTCATAAATTTTTTTTTAAAATTCATGTACTAATTTTAACAAAAATCGTAAAAAACTCAATACAATAGTGTTTAAAATTATAGGACCACTTAATATGATGTCTTTGGCCTTTATATACAGGGTGTTTTGCTAAGGTCTGAACAGGGGTATGCCAATCGATTCTAAATGGTCTCCTGATCAACGTTTCTTCGGACACCCCACCCCCTTAAAATCGGTCCTTCCCCCCCAAAATCGCGATTGAAAATTTGGAGGGGGTCAACCTAGAAAATGCTTCATAAGTTCTTTCAAAGATATCCTAGAATACTGGTTGATAATGCATTAGAAAGCTGAGCCTTCAAGCTTTCCAACGATACCACCCGCGACCCAATCAGTACACAAACAAGCGGGGGAGACATGGGTACATGTAACATGCAGAAGCGGGCGCTTTTTTTCAGAAGTTTTTTTCTATCGCGGAGAGAAGATGTTTGAAAAGTTTTCAGAGTGTGAAACTTATCGTGCACATAATTAAAATCTACTCCAAGCTCACCCAGGAGGATGTGTCATAATTATGCAAAGCGGGCCGAATTAACATTTTCGTTGCAGTTTAATCAATGTTCTTAGAGGTGCCTCTAGCTAATTAAAATTCCGCTTTGATATCGTTGCGTGAGCGTGCCGCATGACGGACATTCAGTGTAAGCTATTCTGCTGTCGTCAAGAAAACCAGTTAGGTATTTCCTCCAACATAAGGCACATTAAATGTAAACAAATTTTCACTATAAGTAGAGGAAGAGAATTTCGAATTTGTCTATGGGCTTTCGGATGAAACATGAATACTAATACGTGAGTTTCATTTAATGGATATGTACAATGCTGAATTTATGTATAGATTTATGCTAGTACAGAAGGAAGGTAAGAAAGAATGCACTATTCAAGGAACCTTTGTCTTAGAATTTCCTAATTTAGTTTTACCAAATAAATGTAGAAATTTACAAATTGACCTAAATTTGATCTCTTGATAAAAAATAATGTGAGGTTGATTTTTGTTATTATTTTTTGCCTCTTCTCTCCTAGAAAATGCTTTTAAAACCATTCTTAGATCGAAAAATCTCAGAACTGATATAGGTATGTATGTATGGACATATGTATGTACGTGCCCTACGACATCATTTTGTACAGTGGAATTGCATTGTGCAGCAGCTGATTAAGTTGTCAAGTTTTTCATTTTATAAGGGATTTCGTCCTTTACATATGTATGTGTAAGAAGATCAGAGAATCATTGAATTAATGTCTGCTTCTTTGAAATGGGATAACAAGGAACAATTGCGAGATTATAAAAATTGAAAAAGTGGGAGAAATAAATAAATCTGGTTCAAACATTTACGCATGTGTGTCTTTGATTTTACACAAAGTGGCACAAATTGAAAAGACTCAGCATATATGCTTGTACAAATGCACTCTCTTTTATCTGAAGGTCTTTCTGAAACTATTTTTTGCAGCATTATTCTCATAAGTTCATTAGAATCAGCAGTTTTTACCACCCTCACATGAAGCCGGCTGACGGAGGTTGATCCGTAAATATTATAATAAATGCTTTTATTTTGGACCGGCTTAAAAAGCTTTCGTCACATATGTATGTATGTACATCAAGATCTAAAACTAAACATAAATTAAATGATGAGTACTCGAGTTGATGATTTGCTCGAAAGGAAACAGACGGAATCTATGGGTTTATGGAGCACATATTTAAGTACTGTAGTCTATGGCATTCTCGCACTGCGCTCGCTAAATGAAGCATCTTAAGGAGGGCTGGTTTGTTGGGCACGTATGACTTCACGTGAATAATATAAGTTCCGTTTAATTATGTACAATCCGCATGAGCTTTCAAGAGTTCCTCTTTGTCTTAAAGATGGTAAATGTTCTCTAAAAAATCGATAAGCAAGTTCCCGGAAAATGCCATGGACCACATTATATAGGCTTTCTATTTACAGCTGTTTTGCAGACCGGCGCTATTTTGCAGTACACTGTTGACTTCCAGAGAAAGCTCGGAGGAAATTTATTTCTCATATCGATAGCGATTACGACGACATCTTTTGTGTTTTGAGATATACACGCAAGAAAAGCTTGATAAGCTTTGTTGCAAGTTAGGTATTGGGAAAGAGAACTGAACTGGTTGTCAGCTTGGGCACTGGAAAAATCTGCGCTACTTCGTCTACACAAAAATTTAAAAATGCAATTTCATTGGCACTCGGGAAATACGCTCATGTATTCACTGCACGAAGGTTGCTAGGAAACTAACGAAAATTGCTGCGCAGAGCATTTTTTGAAGTTATGCGTGCCTGCGCCAATTTTAACCTGCATTAATTTAATGGAGACCACAATTTTTGAAATCCATGAATATTCGTTTTTTTTTGGAGATGCTAATGTCGAATACGCTTTCGAAATTCATAGTGGACCCACTAACATATAGAAATGGACTATACTCGATTTGCTATCTCAAATGGTGCACCTTTTTGAAAGTTCCCACCTAAGGAGAGTTCAGCTATAGAAGGCATATATCTGCCTATTTCTTTCGGATTATGCGAGATACGGGGCTTCAAAAGGCCGCAAATTTAAAAATTATATTAATAATTATAACTAAATATGCTTTCAATTAAGTATTTTCTTCTTTATTTTTAGGTAAACGCTATTAAAGATAAAGGTAAGAGGTTGGCTTCTCAAAGGTTAGTTTTTAACTGTTATGTATTTGTTAAGATATGAGAATTATGTAAAGCATATCTAAGTGTTAATATCTAGATTTCAGAAAAGTGTGCAGTATATAATTCCATAATACATGTATAGATATATTATATTAAATTAATTAAACCGAATATACAATTATACACATTTGAAGGAAATATTTTAGATTTTTACAATATCCTAAGAATCCGTCAAGGAATAAAATCGAAATTTCCTATCAGTTGTACCACAGATAAGATAACAGATTTCTAACGCCAATGGAAAGTTGTAAGCCAGAATTTGCCCGTAGCAGACAGTCACCGTAGCGGACAAAAGCTTTTGAACCTCAGGCGCAGAATAGCTTTAGTCAAGCAAGGCGCTTTATTTCCTATTTAGATATATATGTATTGAGGGCTACGTCACAGCTGTTATATGCAACTATGTATATACATCGCGATAAGATCTGCCCCGGTTGAATTCTTAGAACACGAGAGACAAGAATTGTGTAATCAATCCATAAATTTAATTTGAATCCGCATAAATAATTATTTATTCAAATCGTTTTAAATAGGTTTTATAGAGGACGTGTTATTAAATTATTATTTTTTAATTGACACAGGATGAAATTAAAATTAATATTACAAGCCATTTAAAATAACCCCGCAAAAACTTTTTGCCCTTTAGCCTTTATATTATGAGAAAACGGAATATTTTTGGTTATTTGTATGGAATGGTATATTAGCATACCTACCTACATAGCTAGACAAAACTTTTTAATAAAACTTTGGTGAAATGATTTGATTTCTAAGAGGGGCTGCATTTATTATTTTAAATGTATGGATTTTACTGACTTGTAATATTTATTAGTTTTTTATTTTTTGAGCCCATTCTTTTCTGAGAATTTTTTATGTCCATCGTCCATTTACAATTTTTTCTTAACAAAACTAAAATAAAAAATTCGAGAGTTTTAACTCTATGATCATAACAAGGATGCGTTTTGTCAAACCAATCAACATAAGTACTAAAGGGACCATCAATGCATGCGTCCACAATCAGTTTTCGCAAGTTTTGAATATACGGACGATTTTTATATAATTTTGTAAATATTTCTACATATTTTTTGCACATTTCGAAAAATTTATCAGTTGGTTTAATTAGCCCTCCTTCCTCCCTAATTGTTTTATATTGTTTAAGCATTATTAAAATTTCACTTGTATCATTTCCCGCATCGCGCTAAGTAAAATTCCAGACGAAAAGGTCGTGTGGAGGCATTTTGGGCAGACGGTTGCGGGGACGGCGGGCGGTGAGCGAGAATTCGTGCGAGGCAGCCAGGGAGCGCTTGTGGGCGCGGGGGTTTTTGGTTGCGAGGGGTCGAGGGTGATGCTCGAATTGCGTGGAATTGAATCGCCGAGAGACGCGCGCCGTCAGGGGTAAGATGGATCGTATCGATCGGGAGGGTGGAATTGTGTGCGGCCGCGCCGCTGAGCTGCGCGTCGAGCGAACGAATCCATCTTACCCCTGACGGCGCGTGTCACTCGGCGATTCCCTTCCACCCAATTCGAGCATCACCCTCGACCCTCGCAATCAAAAGCCCCCGCGCCAACAATCTAAATAGGAAATAAAGCGCCTTGCTTGACTAAAGCTATTCTGCGCCTGAGGTTCAAAAGCTTTTGTCCGCTACGGTGACTGTCTGCTACGGGCAAATTCTGGCTTACAACTTTCCATTGGCGTTAGAAATCTGTTATCTTATCTGTGGTTGTACCTTGTATAAAAGCATTTATTTCCTTCCTTAATATTTCACAAATTAGTTAGGAAAATCTATGGAAATTAAATAAATCATTAATAAGGCCCTTTTCGCTTTCTATATCTCCGCCAGGGACATTTTTCATTGGGACATAGCATAAAGTTTTGCTTATATTCGGAAGTTATATGAATTTTGCGTGTTGAAGCGTAGTGAAGGTATTCTTATCTGATCACGACTATATGGAAATGGGTCCTTTTGCTAGGAGTGCCCTTCCGTACTTACAAAGTAAGGTCGTTGCAGAACATTCTAATAAACAATGAATTTATTTTTAGCATTTTTAACCCATGCATGCACCTCTTCTTATAACATTTTACATTAATTGTAAATTCGATTTCTTATTATGTATTATATTTTCCCAATTCATTGAAAAAAGACCCATACGCTATTTAAACTCAAATATTAGTAAGATGACAAAACACTTGATTTTTCTCTAGGTTTGTTTAGTTTTGTAGTTTAAATGGGCAACTTCTTATTGAAAATACTTAAAAAACAAGTATTTGTATCCTATAAATTGAATCGCGTATCATGAATTTTATATAAAACAAAATGGTTATGTCCACGTTATTCCGTAAGAAAAAAACGATATTTTTATCATGCGTAACTACGAAAGGAGTAGTTTTTGTGTTTTGAAATCTTGTGCTAGGAACACCTTTCTCCAAATTTTAATTGCTGTAAATGCGTTATCGAGTCACATAGAAAATAATTGATCGCATTTCAATCAAATTCCTTCGTTCGAACCGAACCAAAACAAGACGTGATGTCAGTGTGCATTTAGAACGGGGATAAGCGGGTAACCGCAAGCAGGTCACATAAAAGAAATGTCTGTGGTGGTTTTTATACGACTAGCATTGGCGCAAACTCCTTTTTTCCCCCAACAAAAGAACTCTTAGAGTGAACAAGGAATTTCCAAGTCAGTTGAAGATTGCTATTCGCGGAAGTAACGCTTAATCAAGTTAGTCCTCGAAACGGATTTTATTAAAAACTAAAACCCAACAGGTAATTAAGGGGAAACCCAAGTCTTCTTTGTCGCAACTTTAAAAAAAAACTTGGAATTAACAGTCCATCAAGCAAATTGTATTTTTGCTAAAAGTTTTCTATTATGGTGAAAGGTGTGAAATGTTATTGACCAGATGGGCTTTTCCGGCCGGGTTAAAACTTTTATTGATTTTGTAAAAAAAAAACGATAAAAAAAAATGAACATGTGCCACGAGGAGGGAAGATGTAAAATCGGTCTCGCCGTTTAAACCCCTTTTACTTTGGACAAGGAGCTAGCAAACTTGTCTGCTAAATTCAATTTGTAAATGCCTTCGACTTGATCAGTTGATTCCAAGTTGTAGAAAGGATGCAAAACGTAGTAGTAATTTGATTTGTCGTTAGATTTAGTTTTCACATTTTGTTGAAGTTATTTTTCATAATTAGCTTAATTACATTCACTTCGGCTTTTTCCTTGTAAGAAGGAACACGCAAATTTAATTAGTTTACGAAAAAGGTGTCTCGAGTCATACGAAAGGTGGCAACTGCCGAAATTGAAAGTGTTGATTATTCATACAAATTGTACTTACCGCTTACTTTACGAACAGATTTCGCACGAATAAAGTTTTATTACCTGGCGTGTGCATACTAGACAAAAAAATATAATGTTTCGTAGATCTACCACAAAGGACGACATACGTTTATAAAAAAAAAAAAAAAGCAATTTTTACTGTATGATAAGTTTGAGTAAAGATTAACTCAACAACGTGACACCTTAAAATATTTACTTATGTAATTTTAAATTTCAGTACTTGAATATCTTTAAAGTTTCTGGTATATCGTGCGTTGCAATTAAATGATAAAGTGTATAGTTACTTATTTAATGACTTTTTCAAAATTATTAACATTGTGCATTGTGTACGTATGTTCCTAATATTCTTAACTGCTTTTGTCTATGTGAATATGATGGAGAAGTTCGACTTAAAGAAAGTATTTTTATATAAATTAATTTTTTATGGGTTACATGAAATGGTTAAATTGAAAAAAAATTGATATAATATGAATTCTGACTTAAGGTGAAATGATATACATAGATAGATTTTTTTTTTATTTTAAATGTAGTCAATTTACAGAACTAAAACTCCCTGTAAAAATATAAAGAGATCTTTGAATGTCTTCTTGATATCACTTCTTTATATAATTGATCAAAATAGCTAGATAAAACTATAATTCTTTGGTTTTTCACAAAACTACCCTCTTTTCATACTTAGGGAGAAATAAGTTATTCAGCTATCATTTGGTATATGCAGAAATTGTTGATTTGGTACCAAATACATAAGATGCAAAATTAGACCAAACATTGAAACACATTTTTGAGCCGGTGCTATATATAAAATTAATCATTCCTGTGAAATTACAGATGTCTACTTTTAAATAAAATCATTTTGTGTTGTACGTATTAAAAAGTAAAAGGGCTGGATATCCGAAATACTTAAGCGCAACCCTGTTCTATAAATTATCTCTACGAAAAGATACTAGTTTTAAACTTACAATTATCATTATAATTGTCTTCTTAATTTACAATTTTTTCCATTGCCAAGGTGATGACGAGAAGGTCGCGTTGAAAACAAACGAGGTTAAAGCAATCCGAAACTACCTACAAGTTCGTACACAGTCCTCAGAAAATCTTTAATAGTATAATCGATTTGTGAAACTTTCCTAATTTCTATGCCTTTCAGTTCTGATTTGCACAGCCAAAAAAGAGAAGAAATTAGTTTTCGGTATAAATTAGATAAACGATAGGGGTTCCTTTCAAAACAAAAAGTACATTAGAGAATATTAAAAACGAAAATATCTTGGGGCTTACGGGTCTATTTACGATCTTTATTGGTCTTCTTTTTGTGATGAGGGCTACTGAATTGTTGTCGACGTTGTGCTAAATATAAACCTACTTTCACAATTTTTAGGAATGTGAAAAATTTCAACAGAATTACATAAATCCTTGGAAGGGGAGTAAGTAAGGGCAGACTTGCGGCAAAGTTGAAAAGTCTTGGTTAGAGGACATGTATCACGTAAAGTGAAACTAATCCACTTCACTATTAATTAATGAAAACTTGGAAGGTGCTAATAGTCCTAGTCAAGAAAACTGTGATTGTGTCTTCCCAACGTCCATAAAGTTTGTCTTGAAACTTTGGTGAAAACTTATCTTGTGTGCATTTAGTCACTGAGAAAGCGGCTTGCATGTGAAATCGCAATGAATGAATGAAAACAAAGTTCACAGTATGTCTGCATAACACTCGCTTTCAGCTTAAGAAATTGCGGGGTGGTATGGGTTTGTCATGCAACGTTTTAGCGTCTTTTCTGAGTTTTAAACGTTATTTTTCTGTTAAAGAGGAAAAATTGCTTTATTTACACCTTCTGATGAAGTTAGTTAATTTATGGAGGAGGAATCATATTGAAATCTTATACGAACTGTCCAAAAAGTTGAAAGTCAATGCACTGTACTTTTCTTTACGGGGTAACGTTCATCCACAGCTGACAGGTTGCTCACTTAATGACGATTAATGGGGGTTTATTTATTTATGTTGCTGTGCTAGAAAAAAGATTGCAGGTGGTAAATTTGTTGCATGCAACTCAAAATTAGGTGACTATCTACTATATATGTCATGAGAATTGTCGGCCGATGGCTATTCTGAATCTATAAAAAATTTTGAACTCAGACTAAAGGTTCGATGCTCTTAATAGGCTGTCTGACCAATTATAATAATACCCAAAGCAATTCCAAACTTTATCACGATGTAGTTAATTGCCTGTGTATATACATATGTTTAGTAGCCGTATGATGTCACTTCGTTAATGAGCGTGTAATAACTTAATAATATCATATCGGAAACATACATTAAATCTACTTTAACTTTTATAAGGTTCGAAGTCTTGATTAATTCCATACATTTAACATTTAGATACTAGAGACAAAAACAATAATCTGAATACAATATAAGGTATAACGCACAATAGAGATAATATCTTACACACTGCGAAAAGTGAACAATAAAAGTGTTGACGTAAGCTTCAGCCTTAACTTATTGTTTTAAATTGAAAAGTGACTAATTTGAAGGATTGCATTTAATTTTCGAAAAAAAAGTTTGATTGATATTTTTCCGAAATAGAATGGGGAAACGAATAACTCTTTATGAAAACTTTTATTTTCACTTTTTCGTGTTCATCCGCTTCAATTTAATAAAAAATAGCTATTTTGATCAATATAATAAAAGAAAAAAATTCATTTGTCACACATTGTTATTTCTTTTTTAAGAATCGAAAATCATTACTCACTTTATTAGTTGAGCACCTGTGTAGAATTAGGTTTAATAACAGCAAAATTTAAATTCACTAAATTTAAGGAAGACGCACAACTTTCATTATAATTATGACATTTGCCATTTAAACTACAATTAAAATACTTTTATTATGCAGCAACGCCAAAGGCTTCTGTTAAAAAATCACTACCTCTCAACATTAGGGACGAAACTTCAATCTGACCCTTTTTTTTTGACGTGCAGAGAGTTTTGGGAATATTAAAAAGATGACAGATGCAGATGCGGTAAGAAAGTTAATTTCCAAATAGCGAGCACAAATCTCATGTTCATGAGTACCTACTTTATTTGCTTCTTAAATGCATTATATTGCTGAGAAATTCACTCTTTATATTTTGACTAAACCATTAAAAAATTTAACCTTTATAAAAGCGAGTTTTTTATTATTTGATTCACCGCAGTAATGATATACATTATGTATATACATAACTTGACTGTTTGGCGTGAATGTATGAAACTTTATAGAAATGAATATAAAATGCACAATATATTATTAATTAAAATTATTAAGAATTAACGACTTTATTGGTCGATATACATATGTATGCATACATATGCGAGTAAAACTTGCAAACTGAAATTGCCGAATGAGTCCAGCGCAATGTTAAGGGCGCCTAAATCACAGGTTCATCGTAAAAATACCCTAATTTCATATACATACTATGTATATTTCCATATCGCTCAATTTCATTTCTTTAGCAGCTGGCGCTAAGTGTATTGGATTTCAGGCGATTGGTATAGTTTATTATCAGAGTTGGCATATTTTCTTCGTGCTAATAATCCATAAAATCCATACAACTATGAGGTCAAAGGAAATTAGGTTCTTCTATCTCCTATCGTTCGGAAGCATATATAATAATACATTTATTGAGAGAACCCCTTCTCCGTTCCTTTAATTGCTTTTCGCCGATATATTCCGGCAACGTTTTTTCTGTACAAATACATACATATTTAATTTAATAAAATAATTTTATGTTTTATTCTCCACCACACACAGTAACAGTGCTTTCATTTTAATAGACTCGTAGTAGCCCGTACAACAAGAAGCTCCTTGAATGTAACTACTTCTCATTGATGATTGAGACTAATCGCCTTCTTTATCGACGACAAACTTTCATGCACAACAGTTCCAGTGTTGTGTAATCAATAAGCGATTCCGAAAGTAGGTCAAATTACAAATAACATTTCATGACAAGTCTCCTTCTTGATAAAAAAATATACGTCATGAATATAAATATGACAAATGTCTTTTGTCTAGTTTTCAATTATTCCCTTTGCCTTCTGTAAAGTATATACCCCTGAACTCCGATATGTTGGTTTGTTGTAAACTTTTCGGTTTTTTTTTTTAGATATACAGTCAAACCTGGATAAGCGAGAACTGGATAAGTGAGAAAACTCTATAAGTGAGAGTAATAGCCAGGACCCGTCATTTTAAGCTCCCAAAACCTCTATTAGCGAGAAACAGAAACCTCTGTAAGAGAGAGTCGTTTTTCCCTCATAGACCTCCGTAAGTGAGACTGCTACTTATCTATACCTCTATAAGCGACAGTCGAGCTAGCTTTAAATGCGTTGGAGACGGTCCATCAGTACTTTGAATACGCGGCGGTTGTTGATCAAGCAATATTCGACAAAATTTATGAGTTAGAGAAAAACATTCAAAATACAAAAACAGAAACCCAAACGAAATTGACGGATTTTTTAAACATTTTTTTACATTCGTACTTGCTGTGACTTGTTATTGCTGCGTACCCCTATAAGAGAGAAACGCTACCCATGTATACCTGCATTAGCGAGAAACTCGGGTTAGTGAGAAACCTCTATAAGCGAGAATAAGATTGTGGTCCCTTGAACTCTCGCTTATCCAGGTTTGACTGTACATATTTCCTTGACTAGGACTTTGAGCTCATGTCATCCACATTGGGGCATGAACTTCTTTCATCCATCCAAATATAAATATTTAAAGCACACGGTTGCATTTATTTCTAGAAAGTATTCATATGCTTAAATTTTAAAGAAAAAACAATGTGAGCAGTATAAGTTTCCTAAATTTAGGGTGACTTTTAAACTTACAATTATATCTAGTTTGTCTTACAGTAGATATTTTTCAACTATGTATATGTATATGCGAAAATTATTTATGTTGTCCCTTTTTAGAGTTCCGTAGCAAAACAAGGAACCCTTATAGTTTCATCATGTACCATTCGTCCGTATGTCACAGTCATTTTACTTACATGTACAATATATGTATATAGTATATAGATAATAATAATAGATAATTATACCTGCTAAAAAGATACGTATAAATTAAGATTTTGAAAACAAAATTTAAGGCTAGTAGATATGAGCCACTTATTTGGAAAGTTGTCTAGTCTAATATGTGATAAGATAGATTTTTCTATATTCTTTTAAGGTAAAATCGACTTAGAATCCAAAACTCAGTGAATTATATTACTACTAGGCTTAAGTAAGCAAATAAATATTTAAAAAAACATACTGCTTTTGAGGAAAATCTTTTCTTGAAAACCCAATGTACTATAAAACCTGCGGACGATAAGTAATCCTGTGTTAATATCTGTTTAAATGATGTCTGAAAAAAAACATGCTTTTTATTTTCTTTTATTTTTATTACTAATAAATACCGTAATTTAATTTTTCCTCATAATTGTCATCCAATTTAATTTTACACATAAACACAGAACCGTACGTGCATACTTGTATTTTTTTATCATGTTTGAAATCGAAATTATAGATCAGAACATCTGGACCAAAACCATCATATCCATCACAATATCAAAGCCCTATACGTCCACCAATAAATCCCAACCAAGCAGTACGTCCTCCTCCGCCAACACAATTGCAGCAACAATCAAGCTTTGATGGACAACAGCAAAGACCTGCTCCTCCACCTCTTCGTAGAGTTGATAGTAGAGGAAATATTTTAGTCAATCAGTCCCGTCCACCAAGTGGTGTTCAAAGTCAGCCAATACGATCCCCAACATCACAACCAATCAGACCTCAGGGAGCTCCAAATTGGTCGAATCCTCCTAACGCCGCATCTCCCCCAAACCGACCGCCATTTCCCTATGGTCCTCCGACTCAGAACATTCAAGGTAGACCACCCTTCCCTAGAATCCCTGGTCAACACCCAGTTACAGCACCAAATCAACCACCTTTTCGTCCACCCTTCCCACAGCAGCAGCCACCACAAAGACAAAGTGCTCCCGCACCAGGAACCCTACCCAACCAAAGTTTACAAAACCAAAAAATGCAAGAAACAAACAAGAAACGTTCCGACTCTTTCATGAACGATGACGATGATGTTATCATTGGTCCAGCTACTACTCCGCAAAAGGTAGCTCAGCTGCCAGATCCAATGAGTCAATCTATCTATGGTTCCCTCGATAATCGAAACACTATTAAGAATGATGACACTTCTACAAAGATGTCGCAACATTTAACAACTTTTACTGATGACACCGTTAAGGGTAAGCCAGTGTCTAACAACTACGAAGATTCCTCGAAAAACTGGCAAAACGAAAAATATCAGGGACCACAAGAGCCAACGACTCCGAAAACGCCTGTTGAAGGTCAACAAAGAGTTCAGGCTATGGACAGACCAAGAGTGCAAAAGATGGCCAGTCGCGGTGCCATAAACCTCACACGAAAGTATGGTGCTGAGGATGCTGAAATGAGGCAACAGAAGGAAATGGCTAGCAGGCCTGGATCTCCCACGAATAAAAGGGCGCCCCCAGAAAATATCAATCGAATGCCATCGCAGGATATCATGCATCAACCACAAGGAGAGATGAAGCAAGATGCTATGCGAAGAGTTGATTCAGCAAAAAAAGTTGTTGAACGCCCTAAAAGTAGATTATACAGTAAGAATATTACTAAACTTAGTAATTAGAGAAGCCAACTTTTAATTTTTCTATTAGTATTTGCTCGACAAGAACTTATTTTTGTTCCTTGCAGAAGGTGACAATGACAGCGGAGTTGATGAATCGACACAAGGCAATGTAAGTATTGAATTAAGTAATTTTATGTATTTTTTGATAATGCTGCAGCATCGTTTTTGCTACATATAAGGTCGAAACGTTACGAAGAGCGTAAGAATTTGTTCTTTAATTATATGTATATGTAGCCTTTGTCAACAGTCTCATTTACATACTTGTTTGTCCTGGCAGTATCGTTGGTAGCTATCAGGACCATCCAATGTTAACTTTCTTATTCACTGAAAATAACTTCATTCCATTGGTTAGCCCACGACAAGTGTGATAATGCATCAACGCTGGCTTCCCTTACTTTTTTCATACAAAATTGTCAGACTGATGCAAAATTTGTCTTACGCACTTTTTACTTTTCGTTCGAGTTTATGTCGAACATCAGAAAGACTTAGTTTATTTTAGCTTGCTTCGCTGGCGAACAGTTATAATTAGAGGAGCATTAACATTTAAAAGTAAATACATAATTTATTTCACACTACAATGCCCCATTATTTAAATTGCTTCAGAAGTTTGAAAAATTACATATAACCAACAAATTTAAGATCATACTGCTCACGGCATTATAGTCAATAATTATTTCCTTCCGCTCGAAATTATCTAATTTATTGCAAATGATAGAAAGCTCAGTCATTGAATCAACAAATTAGAAATTGACAATATAACCTACATGTATGTATTTAAAACGGCACATATGTTAGAAATAAAAAGAGAAAAACTTACACAATAATTTAAGCTGAGCGGATATTTTTGTAATGACATTATATGAATTTCCTTGGGTATTTTAAACTTACAAAATGCATCTTTGGAAGAAGAAAAAACGTGGATATTGGAAAACATAACTATCCACTCTTTGCGTTTTCAATCCTAGGTACAAATGAACTTCCAAAACCGATATGCAAATTTAAACTTTGTTTATATTCTTAAGGAAATAGTAACTTCAAAAGTGAGTTAGGCACTCTAAACAACATATCAAACGACATGCATGGTATTCTTATGAAAAAGTAACCTTATTATTTTGAATCCTACAATTCACTACAAATTTAGAGCTAAACTTATTAAAATCAAGCACAATCCAAGAGGCGAAGGTACACCAGTACATACATATCTACATATGTATGTTCATACACATGCTGCTACTCCACTTTCATTGCCTGCAAAATGTAGTTGTTACTATATCATCCAAAATTTGGTGTTTGGATTATTCAACATTAATATGTAAATTTCCTACGGCAATTTTATGCGCCGCTCGCAAATTCAATGAATCTTGATCAAATCATAAAAAAAAAGCGATCAAGAGCAAGTCGAGACATGCTTTTGTAGGGCTCCGTAGTTGACTGTAAACATAAAATACGAATAATACTATGCACAATTTTCACCTCCACTTAGCAGGTAGGGAAGGTGCCTTAAATCTCTTCTTTCTAAAAATCTTAATACATATCCTTGTAGCGCGTATAATTATCTACGCGTAAGACGTGTACTAGATTTCAGCGTTATAGTCCTAATAGTCTCTGAGTAAAATGACTGCATACGGACGGACGGACGCACGCACATGGCGAAACTATAAGGGTTTCTTGTTTTGCTACGGAAGCTACGGAACCCTAAAAGGGAAATAATTTTAAAATATTCTATTTAATTTTACTGTACGTTGATTTATTACTTAATAATATTCTCGTGATTCTGGAAAGCATTAAGTTAGTATCCTATATCTTAGAGTTTTTGAAAAAAATTCTTTTTAACCCAAGATTTTTTATTTCTTAAAAGGCGTTTGTAACTGTGCTATAAATGGCCTCGAAGTGTCCAAGGTGGATAAAAAATCCTAAAAGACGACTTGACTACAGACAGGCGATGAACCTTAAATGGATATTATGAACCCATTTTGATATCGCTTCGGTTATTTCAGTGAATACCTCACATGTGCGAAAGTAGTCATGTAATAAATCAATCCCAAAATCATTGTGCGAACACAGTGGCAGGCATACATAACATATGTTTATGTACCCTCAACCTCACGTTAAAATGGCATGAGTTAGCTACATAGGATAGGTACGACGCATCGTATCGAAATAGACAATTAGCTCCGGAACATTATTTCGCAATTGATTGCGAACCAGAGCTCCTTGAATTATGTACAATGGTCACATCAAAATCTCGGGAATGATCGAAACCATCTTCACGTGTAATAAGCTATCACAGGAAGTACATTGTCTCCCATCTATAAATAAGCCACGGTTGGAGGAGCACAGTCTGACTCGATTGAACAAACAAATCAGTTGAACTGAAGACAACCGCCAAGAAACTCACGTTTTCTGCAAAAGTTCCAAACTACCTACCAAAAAAAGAACAATACACTACAACTTGTGCCTGAAAATCGATAAAACATGAATTCAGTGTAGGAAGGTCGTTTGGGTGCAAGATTCCTGTAGTTTCAGTGACTAGAAATATTCATAAATGGTTCAGAAGTTAAAGGTTAAAAACTCCCTAGTTAAGTTTATTAGTGAGATAAAGGTTGAGCCTTTTCGATTATGGAGCTGTGTACAGTTCTCAAAGATTCCTTGAATTTCAGGATCGAAACGGTCCCGAATCGCCCGGTTCCCCCTTGAAATCGCCAACCAAGTCAGGAGTGTCTAGGCCAAGCAGTGCTACCCCTTCAAATAAGTCGAACAAATCAAGAAGTACATCCCGACAGAGGTTATTGTTGAAAACTCCCGAACCGGAACCATCGAAAAAAGGTAATATTTAAATTGTGTTGCAGTGAAATGCCGAAAAGTGTTTAATTTAACTTCATGGTATTGTGGCAGTTCCAATGAACAAAATACAAGTGGGACACGCACCATCACCTAATTTAAAGGCAGTCAAATCGAAAATAGGTTCGCTGGATAATGCTGCATACAAACCGGGAGGTGGAAACGTTAAGATCGAAACGAAGAAAGTGGAAATCAAGGCAGGTCCGAGGATCGAAGCTAAAAATGACAAATATGTTCCCAAAGGTGGTGACAAAAAGGTGAGCGATTCAATTTTATGGAATTAATTAAATCTTCATCTTTCATAATCTTGTGCTGCTAGATTATTAGTTTTTAATCCTTGCACATGTTTAAAAAAATTAATAAATTTAAGTAGTGAACGCGGTACATGCTTTTTAAAAAAATTCGCAAAATAACTAAATAAAATTGAAGGTAACATTAGTGATTAGTATATGTTTAGAAAGTAACTCCACATTAACGATATTGTGAGGATGTATGTTGTATTTATATATTGTACAGTAATTCTGTGTCTACAATTTTATTAACTCACGTTATTAAAATAAAATGATTTTCAAATTTTTCTATTTACACATTTCATAGCAGTTCGAAATCAACATTATTACGTGTTCTATGTAATAGTTTTCTTTTGACTTGTTAAAAATATCTTAAAAATATCTAAGTATCGGCAATACAAGGGAGAGTAGTGATGAACTTTGAATTTGACACAGCTTCTTTTTGAAGCCACGAAAATGTGAGAATAATGCTCATAAGCCCGGGTTTTTATCCATCATATAAAGAGCTTATTACAGTTTTTATCCACCATATTCGATCAATTAATCTATCTATATTCAATCTATCTACATATTTGCTTACTTACTCCCCGATTGTTACTTAGATATTGTCCTCTATTTTCTCAATAAGTAATCTTTTAACAAGAACCGAACTTAAAACTCAAAAATACAATGGATATTTTCATTTCAAGTAATTTTTGATTTTTATTACCAAAATACTAATGAAGATGGTAAGATTGATTGGCAAATTAAAATTTAATGTTTGTTTCAGTGAAATGAAGCATATCGTACAAAAATATTACAAAAATAAATCAGCCGCTTTTAGAAAACGTTCTATCGAAAATTAGAGGCCCATTCAAAAGTGCTTACTTTTTTCCCCACAAGTATTTAGTCGTTTTAATTGTTTTTTCTTAAATTCACATATTTTAGATAGTTTCAACAAAATTGCAATGGAACGCCAAATCGAAGATCGGATCACTGGAAAATGCTCATCATAAGCCTGGCGGTGGCGATAAAAAAATTGAAACATTAAAACCTGATTTCAAAGACAAGGCTAAGTCCAAAGTAGGTTCTAAGGAAAATGTGAAGCACGCACCAGGAGGTGGTGATATAAAGGTAAGTGAAGCCGTCGAAACTTGTTTATTAAATGGTAGTAGGCTGAGGTGCTCGTCGCATGCTATTTTTATAACATTTTACGAAGCCCATAACGACATTAGAACCGTATATGAAAAATGCTTGGATTTAACTTGTGAAACAATTTCCTCAGCGAACTTTTGCATGATGAATTGACTTTGCTAACAAAGGCGATTAGGCATGGCATGAGGAACTCTTTTTATTATCATGATACTGATTTCGACTTTTTTGACTTTTTGGTATTTCATATAAACATACAGCGGAGAAAAGGTTGTCCCCATTTCAAATGTTTATACTAGCATATGGATAGTCTTAGCAGAGCTTAGTACACTTTTGTACATTAGTACACACACAAGCGTCCGATTTATCATACACCTTTGTTTTTTCGTATTTGCAGTTCTGATTAAGTTAAGGTGATTATACAAAATGTATGTACATGTATAAATTAGTTAAAAGTTTTTGAACAACGGATTACTACGTACAGCTTCCTATATAAGCTCTTTTCGATCTTATTTCATTCGGAATGTAGAACATGGGCAAAGATTTGAAATCAACGACTCCAACAACCCTCATGATAGTATTATACTTTATTTTATTAACGTTGCACAGTATTTAGAAGTTGATATTACGCCATTTTGTTATATAAAAGATATGAAATTTTCAGCAAGATGAACATCTAAAAAAGCAAATATTGAAAACTACGCATTTGTATAAACATTTATAGCAAATGTTATAATATTCTACAAACAAAAATAAGATACGCATAGGCGCGTTTGGAACACTATTATATTTTTCTCCATATTTTGAGGGCAGTAATATAGACAGAAATTTTCGGCAGAAACTCCAATATACATAATAGCTGCGTTCCATACGACTGTGTCAAGTTCTTCCAAGTAGTTTCTCAATGGAACGCAACTTTGCTTGTCAGGAATAAAACACAGCCTTAAAATTAAAAATTTGACCATTATATATTTGTTGCGCTGTTGTACTTATTAAATTGTCTTTTCCTATCTCTTAGACTCAAATGCTATAATTTTAATAGTTGCGATCGATAGATAACCGCAAAACAGCAAAGCTTGCCGCCAAGAACTTGAGTAGTCGAGAGCAGATTGAAGTACTCGGGAGTATTTTACTCAACCCAATGGAACGCAGCTAATAATTCTCTCGAATTAGGATTCAAATTTATTTTTATTACAACATAACACTATCTATCATTTATCTGTTATGTTTAATTTAATGGTGTACTTATTTTGTTTTTGATTTTATGAACTTCGAATTGACAGAAAAAGCAAGCAATAAAAAAACATGTATAAATTCCTTCTTGTACGTCTAATACCAATTTGTATAAATAATTAACAACGATTGTATTTTTTTTTAACCATTTCTAATTTTATGTGTGTATTTCGTTGATAGTTTGTTAAAAAAAAAACCAATATTAGACGGGGCATCTGAGCTGATGTCAACCGCATGTAAACAAAGTCGAAATTTTTACTCTTAACTTCAATTGGTCGAAGAAACATTATGTAAAAGTAAACCGTAGTTGAATGTCTAAGTTTCGCCAGCCTGAGACGCGAATTATACCAGTTTCGATGGATCGTTTTAATATTTTCTACTTCTTTTAACATTATAAGCCTAACAAGGAAGAAGGAAATGAGGCGAGCGTAAGTAGAGCACATGGAAATTAATTTAATGCATCTGTTTGTAGATTTGCCTTCGTAATTTTACTCAGTAGAATGCTTAGCTTAGTGGCAATTTACAAGCAAAATTTCCGTTTTGAATTGAGCATTTGGTGTATTTACTAATCACTTTAGTTTTAAGAAAATTGGAAATGTGTTGTCCTAAATTCACTTCTTTTAAAATAAGGATTGAAAAATACTCAAAATACATAGGTTATATTCAACCAGAACACCACCGAATTAAATACGGTTGGTTTTTTGGTTACCTACACTTTTCTTGATACTAACAAAATTGGTGGTACTTTTCAGATTCAAACGCATAAAATAGAAATTAAGGCACAAAGCAAAGTCGGATCTTTGGACAATGTAAAGCACAAGCCAGGTGGAGGGGATAAAAAAATATTCGATGACAAGGAATATTTAAAAAATGTTGATCACCCAGTTGCACTCACCCCACCTTCACAGGTAAAAAAGCGCAAGAAATAATTAAAATTTTTATTTATTATTCTTTCGCCGCACACATTTTGCACATTAATAACACGGATAGTATTGGATTAAGTTTATGTAAAATGAAATTACATATGTATCTAAATTATAAAGCTGAAGGAGCACATTCACATGAAAACTTTAAAATAAATCAACTGAAAATGCGCACAGAAGAGTTACAAAACAAAACCTGGGTATGTCGACATTTGTTTGTTTTTGTTTGGCCTAATATTCTTAGATAATTAGATACTTATATCAGAAAAAAATTCATTATTTTTATTCTTAAAAACACTGACTTTCCTTGCCCACGCGTTTTAAGGGCAAATATATTTAACCCAATATATGTATGTACATATTTAAACCATTCACATATAGATTAAACCTCAAACGCAAATAAATTTAGTATATTCACAATTTATGTAAACTGTTACAATTCATATAGGACTACATGTACTGTACATTTACATATGTATTTGCGTTTAGATCAAATTACCTAATTTACGAATGGGTCAAATATATTTGTGTTTAGTTTAAACTCATTTGCCAAAGGATCAAATCGTTTTGCATTTGGGTTAAGAACATCAAAAATTTCAATATTAACCAGATTTTCTTAACAGAGCCCGTAGGGACATTGCTACAGGCCACTTTCTGTAGGAGAGCAATAATTTCAGCCTTCAACATCTTTGATGTAGCTGCGGTAATAAGTTATTTAGCACTAATTGAACTTGTGTCAGGCTGTTGAATTGGCACATGATCAACCCAACCATCCGAAAATTCGAATCGCGTTCTTTTTGTAGCTCTTCTGTGCCGTGTAACAGTTTTTTGGTTAAGCACAGTAATTGGTATAATTGATACTGTAGCTCCTTAGGCACAAACCAATTTGATTGAATTTAATTCTTAGCTCGTAGGTAAAAAAAAGGAGCACTTAACCACGTGCAAGCGAGCTTTCAGTGCTTCCTTCACTTAAACGCTTCTGCAACATGAAGAAAAATAATAGTGACTTACTTCTAGGACTACTTGTATACCTTTTATTGAAAGACAAGCGTAATGCTCAGTTTGTAAGTTAAATTTATCATGTTGTATTGCTTAAAAGACGGCAAAAAATATCGAAAAGTGTCTTACCGATGATTTCCGAGAAATATTTAACAAAAATGTGTGGTGTGCTTGGTTGTTTATTTTCTTCTCTGTCAATACTTTCTCTTAATGTCTTTTGCTTTGTTATTTTTATTTAGTTCTAATGTTTATGATTTTTTATGTTTTTTGCCCTCTTTATTTCTTTGAATCGTAACCTTATTGTTAAAACATCTCCACAGAGTCCCATACCACCAGCGATGACTACTTCGCAAGGTGCTGATGAGAACCTAAACCAGCAGCAGAGTTAAAGTGAGAATGAGTTTTTTTTAAAAACATGTAATCGATTGAATCGCAAAAACCTTGAAAGTTTGGAAATCTGTTTTCCGTGTTCTTGTGAGGTTTGGCCGAGGCGGAATAACAATAGCTATTAGAAATATTTTCATACACAAAGAATGTTTATAATCTTAATATTCGTAATTTTCCAATATATATTTTAGAGTACTGGATATTATGTAAAATATTTGAAATGTAACTGAAATGAACTAAAACCATTCCTTTTGTATAATTATTCATTTTGAAGGTACTAGCGATTTTTTATACAGTTTTACCGCAGATCTTTTGATCTAATTGCGAGTTTTCTCCAAAGATACGTTAAATTAATATAGAAAACAGATATTGTTGCATTGATACAATATTTACGAAACAATATACTGATCACGTTAAGCAACATTGTACTAGTAACCCATTGATATTAACAGTTTGTCATGATAAATCTAGAAAATGGGACAAGCCTAGGGTCTGCTTTTAATAGGCGATTCTGTGGGCGGATTTGTTCCTTTACTCCTAGCTAAAAGTTATGTTGTTCGTTTGTTCTCATTTAGGACTATTACTGTTTAAATATATGTAGTTACACCGAAAAGATTCAAGGGCAGTGAAGCAAAGTGCTTTAAAATGCAGCAGTATGTTGGCAATTCGCTTGAGTAGAATAAATGAAATTTCAGTTTCTTTTCAATAGAAGTAATACTTAGTCACTTATTTCAGCAGCAATATGTAAAGTTGGAAAATTTTTTATCATTTCGTACTAATAAGCACAATATGTAGTTTTTGTAATTAGCTTAGAGGTACCATTTACTTGAAAGTTGAGCTTTTCGATTTTAAAATGTCGAAGCTTTTACTCCAATGCATATGATAGTGCATTACTATGTAAATAAGGATAAATGCGCGTTCTCTTTCAAGTATGTAGTTAAACGGGCGTTTTTTATTTGTCGGTTGTCTTTAATTACTTTTTATAATTTTATTGTCATATTATGTACGAGTTTAAGATATCGAATTCTGCTAAACAAACAGATTCTGATTGCATAATTTCTCCTTACCGTGAGACTTACCACGTAGTGGACCAATTTAATATTTGAAAAACAAACAAAAAATCAATAAAATTTCAAGATCAGTGATATTACAATTAAATCGATTATTTTAAAAAAATAAAAAAACGCATGTCCTTAATTTTTAATGCCCATATTTACAATTAAATGTCAAATTTTATCTACATATGTATTATCATTAATAAATATATGCATAACCAATAAATAAAATAATAATTTTAGCAGGCAGCTATGTATGATGAAAATAAATTTAACATCGTCTTTAAAAATACATACTTAAACCAGTATCATTTTAAACATCTTTTCAAAAACAACCAATTTAACTAAAAATTCATCGCTTGAGTATTTATTGCACTTACACACGAGCTTTTTCCTTTTTATTTGGTTTGTGCCGACTGTTAAGTAAATTGTACCTCTATCTTTATCATGGGAAGCAATAAGTTGCGGTGCACCTTTCAATAATTTTAATTTAAAATTAAATTGATGAAGAAGGATTTCAATTAAAAAAATCCGAATACATTTATGTACTTTCGAGCCAAAATATTGCTATTTGTTTATTTAATGAAAATATCACATATTAAAGTCATATAACAATTAGAAGAATTATTTATACGTATCACTTTATTATTACAATAAAAAGAAAAGTACGTTACGACAAGTGCTTTTTATTACTTAATCATTTATGTATGTATATACAAAAAAAATGAATTTTTTAATGTCCAGAATGGCCCAAGTTGCGATAAAAAGCAGGTAATGTATGTTATTTATCTTTTAACTTGTACTATGTACATATCTAAGAACTCGAGACTTGCTTGTGATAAAATTATACTTTGGAGACAAAATCAAATCAAATTTTGTTGTAATTTTAAATTTTTTTATTTTAATTTTGTAAAGAAATACAGTACTGAGATAATGTTAAGGACTACTTCAATTCTTCGGGGACCCACGGTGATGAATCAATGGAGAGGGACACTGTGACAATTACGTTAACCCTACTTTGATTTCTCTCCTTTATCGGACTTAAAAAAAATATGATTCAGAAAATTAAAAATTCCCAAAACATTGAAGTGGTCCTCACTGTACTGTATATCATTAGTTTTCCATTTTTACTTGAAATATTGTGTAAATATTCGACCAAGCATATAATAGAAGACGTGTTTATCGTTTGGTGACATTCAATCCGCAAGGGGTTCACCAATTAATTAGACGCGGACGAACTTGCAGCAAAGAACCTGGTAGGTACTATTATGTATAATTCAAACTGAAGGCCCTGGTAATCGGTAAGCTTTCTTTCCGCTAATTTTGTTTCCTGCTATTCTTGTTATTATTATCATTATAATTATTCCTCATCAAAAGGGGGCATTTTGTTATATTTATAATTTAGAAATTTTTATGGTATGCTATGCTGTTATGGCAATTTCCATAACCGATCAAAATCACTTCCATTTAGGTATGTGAAATGGTCGTATTCCATAATGAAGAATGAAGTCCAGTAAATAATACTTTTGCATATTACTCGTATTTTGTAAGTGAATACCAAGTTTCATACAAGGACATTTTCCTAAAACTATTCGAATACTTTACGTTGAGGAGGGTTTTCGGAATTCCTGGATAAGTTTTCTCGTATGTAAAGTACTAGTCGAAAAATATTCGATGGTTTGAGGGTAACCGAACTATCAAAAACTGCGTCAAAATGAAGTGCATTGGTGAATGAAATATAACAACTATGTTGTGTTGTTGCCTAAAAGCGATCTCCCACGCAGAACATTCGTTTTGTTTAGGCAACCCACCACAGAAGACTTCATTTTGCAAATAAGCGTCTATGTATTATAAGCTAATCGCACTGAAATAAGTAATCAAAAAAAGCGTAAACATTGTTGGACTGTTATTATAAATTTTTCTCAAAATTATAGTTTAAAACCTTGAACTTTTCCGAATTACCATCGAACCAACACGGATTTCATTCAGTTTTGGGAAATAATTATTTGAGCAGTTATTTAAATACCTGGGATGTTACCTTGGCCAGTAAGAATTTTTGTTGCAGTTATTTAGTTAATTGTAGCATTGCACTAAAATGCATTCGCAAAGTAGTTATTGAATTTTTTAGAATGGTTTAGATTGTTTATCTATTAAACAATATTCCATTATGGAAAATTTCTCTTCTTTAAGTAAGTACAAGAACAAATAGAAGTAGGCTTCCATTTTCATACATAGTATTAAGCAAGCAATATGCAGAATTAACAAGAATTAATGCTGAAAAATTTAACCTTGAGTGAATTGTTTTGCCAGCTCTTCAAATCTCCAAAAATAACAAGGACCACAACTCTTACATCATCAATGTCGCTTCCTGCAGAATGTATTGTATTATCAGTTTCTACTCCAACCACTCCGAAGAGACCAAAAAGCGCGGGACCAAAACCTATCCAAAAAGGGCGTGCTTCACATCCTAAACCATTCCGCCTTTACTAAATAGAGCTGCGGAGGTAGTTTTATCATATATGCGATACTTAGGCTAACGAAAGATGAAGTCTCCACCAAACAAAAAATTGTATTACTCCAGTTTTAAAAATTTCAAAGTATGTACACATAATGCAACTTTCTGTTTATTCAGCGTTTCTGTCAGCGTATTACCATTCCACTCTACTGTGCCCTCGGAGCGAAGGAAAATATATTATTAACAATACCTCGGTGGACCCAGTTAAATACACTTTAATTGATTAACAACACTGGGTGCTTGTGCAAATTTTCAGCGCATCTTAATGCGAAATCACTTTCCTAATAACTATCACTTGTACAATATATTTATTTCATTGCTTTCAAATATGTGACTCCCAAATGTTTATCTTCACTGGCCAACTTTTAGTATTAAAGTTGGACTTAGGTGCAGTAAAAAAAAAAGTTATCGTTATGCAGAGATTCGTTTTATTATTATAAATCGTTCATTTTTCTCATTTTGTTATAGATATAAAAATAAGAAAATAAATCACTTGTCAAAGATATCCTTTTGTCTACTTTCCTCTTTCTTCACCTTATATATGTATTTTTAAAACTTATTGTTAACATTTTAACGTTTTTATAGGAAAGGTGTCGATAAAACCACAAAACCGGATCGCTCTTGATCTTGTAATATGTATAATATAAATTGCCCGAGCCTAGCGTTTGACGGGTTAGTATTTCAACTAATATTATAAATGTGCGAAATATATGAGTGTAGGAAACAGCTTTTGCTATATTTAAACGAACTATTTTTTTTTTTTTTACTTATTTAATTGCTTCTAAGACCGCGCTATCTAAAGAACATTTTTGCAATTGTAGAAATCTGGATTTGTACGGCACAAAATCCCTCAAAATTTATTAATATTTAAATTCCGAGAGCTGCTGAACCACCGCTTTACACGTTAGCTCGCTATCCGCTATGCTACGACGCGTATTTTCTTATCTAATTCCTACCTTGGTACAGTTACCCAAACACACTTGAAGACTTGGAAAGTACTCGTACATAGTAATAAGGAAATTATGTGCAAGAGAAGGATAAAAATTTGAGAGGAAATGAAACGAGAACTGAATTATTTCCACAGGTTGTCTCTTTTATATTATAAATTTTGGATAGCTGTACTGTATCACATTATAATTTACCCAAATTTGTCAAAACAAACAAAATTTTATTACGTCCATAGCAGAACATGCTCATCTTATTTAATAATTAATTTCTCAAATAGTAGTAGCACTTTTTGAGGGGGATATACCTAAAATTTCGAAAAACATTTTCCATACCATCCTCGCCCTACTACCCTACCAACATACTTATAACAAGGTTAGAAAGAACTAGTCAGTGCCTACATTTTGCAAAAAAAAAAAAAGTTGGTCATCTTATTCTAATAACTAATGTCAAGGAGGAAATGAATGTATAGATTTAGAAGAGAAATGTCAAAGACAATTGTTTTATGTTTGATGTCGATTTATTTCACACGCATATGAGTTTAAAAGTCCTTACAAAAACAACAATATAATTTACTTTTCGTCTCGTTTTTATAAATTATTTTTAGTCCATTATATATTTTATGAATCCTTACAAAAATATATTAGTATTTTGGTGGATTTTTAATTGAAGCCTTTTATTTACGCCTTTAGCAACACCATTCCAAATTGACAAAAAATTTTACAGTGATTGTAAGCAATCTTTACTTAAAGCATAAATAAAAAACTTTAGCTATTCATCATTATTTTGTGCTATTTAAACGTAGATCTACAGAGCGGGAATAACGCTTTAAAATCATTAAAGCGAACTTGATAAGATTGGCGAAAAGTGAATTTAAAGTGATGTGCGTTTAGTTATGAACAGTGAGCTTATTAGCCTGGAAATTGCACGTCACTAGTTTGTGATGCATACATATAAAGGAACGATGAAAAATTATTACAAGGCAGGAAACTGTTTCCACTCCTAAACATTGGCAATTTAAAGAAAAAATGCTGTTATAAGCAAAGCATTTCAGTAAATCTTCGCTTAGACTTAGTATAGCGGATGTAGTTATCATTGTGCCACAAGATTTAAAATATAATATCTAGGTTGTGAAACTTAGGGAAAATATTAGAATAATTATGAGAGCAAGTATATAGCTACCACTTACATTAAATACGCTAATTAGTAAAATATCAAAAATAAAAACCTTACTAGTCACTAACATAATACATTATACATTTTTAGTTTCTGTTCCGGAAATAATTAGAATTAATTTAAAGTGAAATCAAGTAATAATAATTTGAAACATATTCCGTTTGACTTCCCTGATTCGTAAACAAAAATGAAATGGCACATCTACAATTCCCGCTCGCATCTACTTCAATAAAAACTACATATTTCGCCAATTACGCTTTAATACGTTGACTAGAAAACTTTAATTTCACATTTTAGCACATTTTTATCAGCTTTTGAAACTTTGGTATTAAATGAATATCGTCTTTAAAATTGGCTAACTCTAATAATTGTATAAAAATGCATTGTTTATTCTGTGTCCTTCTTTCGAAAGATTGTTAACTAAAATGCGACAACTTGCAATGTTCTCTATGTATAATTTACGGGTTTAAATTAGTTTTTAGAATTTTAGAATTCTCACCTAAATCCCTACGAACATGACTACTTTTTAGTTTAGGTTCTCGAAAAACTACGAAATTCATGAGATTCAAATTTACTTAACTGCAACGAAAGGTAAAGAAACAAATATGGCTGCCCAACTCAGTCTTGCACCGAACAGTTGATATTTGACGAACACAATTAGTTTCCAATTTACTTTTGATCTGATGTTGCTTAAAGTTTAGAAACTTAAATGTTTGAAATAAACAGTTTAGACTTTATAGTTATGATACATTCATAACACGTATTCACTGCCAACTTATAAACTTTTTTCCTTAATGTATAATATTCGTTTTAGTAATGTGAGACAAAATTTAATTTTAATAAAGTATTATTTATAACATGCAGGACCATAAAATCGCTAAATATTATTACGCTGCCTACTAAGCTTGTTATTCGTAATTTATAAAACGTTTATGGGTAATTCTATGTATTGAATCCTTACGTTGATGGAAGCTCTTAAAAATTCGAATTCTTCTTTTTACTAAATTATTTTCAGTTTATTACTATGTATTTAATGAACAAAAATACAAAAAATCAAATAATTAAACAAAATATTTTCAAGTAATAATTTTCAGAGCAAAATATCTCGCCATCAGAAGTATTTGCTCATCCAAGGAAAGGAGATTTTCCGCCGCGTAGGGGCTTTTAAAAAAGCGAGACAATTGAACCTACAACTGAGTTTCAGGTTTGATGATATTCTTTTAGAAATTGCAAAAGAAGGTAAGATACATGCAGCTAAAAAATCGTGAGCAACTCTGTGTTGGTAAGAACCGCACCGATTTAGCGCTGTTAATACATGAAAAATTTAAATTTTACCTATGAATTTTCTATTTAATTTTCTTTTTCGTTCACGAGCCAAAATTTGTGAAGATGGTAGTTCCTTCTCCAAATAGCTAAAAAACTGCATTTCTAAATTAAAATGCACAGTTGTATAAATAACTTTCCCTAAATCAGAAATTTTGAAAGGTTCTGGTTTCTCCATATTTCTCTTATTCCGAATTCTGTTATTTTTCGCAATAGTTGTTTTATATTGTTGTTATAATTAGGAAGAGATAAATAAGGCAAGTTGTTTTTTCAGTTGATTGAAAAAGCATTTCTATATTTTGGCATATATATTTCATATGTTGCATTATTCCGTAGATTTAGCTAAAAATGCTACAGAAAATAACGACAGCAAAAACTTTCAAACAATTTTAACAGAAAAACGTTTAGTATTGCCCTGCTTGTGGTATTGTATGAATTTTCGAAAGTTCGAACTCACCATACTTATCGCATTAGTTCGCGAGATGGCGAGTAGCTTTGACCTTGACGGGCAAAATGGCGACTCGCACTTACCGTTCACCACTGACCACAGTGTAAAGAGAAAGTTACCGCATGGAATATGTATATATTCGCTCTCTATACTGTGCCTTTACTCATTGTTTTTTAATTGTATATGGAAAATAAAAACCCTTTTATGTTAAAACGCAACAATTACGTAACAGCATCGCTTTACAAGTATTGATGCAATATCCTATCAAAAGCATTTTGAACAACACTTGATTAAAACTTGCATTATTAAAATAAATATGTAAATAAAAAAAAACTAAAAGCAAGTTGAATAAAAATCATCATCACATAGCTGATGATGTAAGTACCTCGTAGATTTTTGGTATGGCAGTGTTACAAGTATCAAATCGCAGCATATTGGAAACCAACTGCGAATAAATATAAAATTAGGGAATAAACTGGGACTTCGCTTAAATTTACATATAAAAATTTTAATCTGAGGTCCATAATATCATTTGTTATGTTGCCTTACACGTTATCGTTTAAATCAACAGCTATTGTTTGATTTCATTTTTTTAAAAATATTTATAAAATTTTTTTTATAAAGTCTAAACTTTCTGAGTATTATAGGCCTAAAATGAAATGCGTGTAAACTTGTCTCCTCTGAATTTAAATTAAATAAAGTATTCTGTCGTCTTATTACTGTTCAGCTTATTTACATTACCACACATTTTCGCTGCCTTCGTTTCTGAGGTTCGGGTCTCAGCACAGCTCTAACAGCCTCATCAAATACCTGCGATTATTTTACGAATAACTTATGCAAAATACGTGCGCCAAAATAAAAGCTCACCTGTTTTAGGCCTCTTTGCGTTAGCGCTGAACATTCCATATATTTTACAGCTCTAATTTTGTTCGCTAACTTCTGTCCTTGCTCACGCTTCAGCGGAGATAAACCTTGTTCGGCCAGAGCGCTCAACGTCTCCCGATCATCTCTTAAATCAATTTTTGTTCCTAAACACCGAAATGTATAAAAATCGAATCATGTGTTCAGAAAGAGTCTCAAAGGCATACCAACTAAAATTATCGGTGCATCAGGACAGTGGTGCTTGATTTCTGGATACCACTTCGATGTGACATTTTCAAAGGAAGACGGGCTTGCAACACTAAAACAAATAAGAAAAACATCGGTCTGTGGATAAGACAGAGGCCTTAAGCGATCATAGTCTTCTTGACCAGCTGTATCCCAAAGTCCCAATGAGACCTGTATTCCATCAACTGCCATTGGAGCGGAGTAATTATCGAAACTGGGGACGATAAACAATTCTTTTACAAATTCTTTTGAATTGCTGTTTTTTTATTTTATTTTTTCTTACACTGTTGGAACATATTCTCCAGGAAAACTGTCTGTAGTATACGATATTAGCATACAAGTTTTTCCTACAGTGCCGTCTCCTACAACTACACATTTGATAGGCCGACCAGAAGACATCTGAAAAAATAGATTATAAGCATTTGCAACGCTCTTAATGTCTCCTTATAGACTTTACTAATACTGCACAATAGGTAAAATCATACAATTTTACACTGGTCCTCAAGTTCTCAATTCTTATAACCACGCGAAAGCATAACACGGTGTTCCATACATAGTTTTGAGTTCTCTATATACTGAAACTAATATCCCACTACCGTCCAATTTTGTCGAGCCAAGGGTAAGATATTTTTTGCATGACTCCTCGTAAGAAATGATTTTCTTTTTGTCATCCGACGAAAATTCTGTCTAATTTATGCCAAACAGAAGATTAATAATCCGCCAACTACCTTCCTTCCTTCCCGCGTCAATTTTCAGGAACAATATGATGGAGATAAAAACACAGCGGGCGGAATGTCATGGAAAGGACTAACTGATTTGAAATTACTCACAGAATTTTTAAACCACGTACATATGTTATGTACATATGTGAACGTCCTAAACAATGGACTTTTTCATTCATTCTGGAGACCTTTATTTTAAACTGGTCTAATGATCATAACATGATTGATTGTTTTACCCAACTTGCAGTTCAGGGGCCAAATTCTGCAATTGAGTTTTTAATGGTGTTCACCAGCAGAAAAATTTACGGACAGCAATTTGCATTTGCACTGTAAAAGCATAATTACACGAATCGCCGGAGGGCATGTCCTGGATGGAATGAATGAGGGGTGAGGTGGGAACAACTAGATAAAGCGAACGAAAACTAAAACTGACGTTCGCTCCGGAACGGAAGTAGTACTTTGGCATTTCCCATTTCCACATGAGAAAGCATACCTCAATCTAATATTGTGTCTATGCCACAAAAATGTGCTGAGGTTACTCAAAATAAAGACTACCATACAAAGTACTAGGGCGACTATTAAAAGGTTACTTTACTTTTATAATAATAATAATAGATTTTCATGGCGCCTTTGCCTTTTCTATATAAATTACTTTCTTCAAGTTGGAATTATTCGAAATACTGTAAATATTCTTTGTTGGTGTGTCCCACGGAAGTTGATACAATATTTTGAGAGTCTTGTTCATTAGCCTCTGTAGACGTTCAAGAGTGTAGTGCGGCGTTTGTGACCAGAAGTTTATTAGGTACCATGTACCAAAGTTTGTTATTTTTTTAAAATTATTTTAATTAAATTGAATTGTGAATTTGTTGCGGAGTAAACTATTGTAATGCTTCATGAAAGGAGAAAAATAGGACATAGCTTTTTTTTCCGCTAAATAAAACAAGGAAAAACCACTATAAGTAGTTTTTGTACTGAAATTATTGCTATTGCTTTGCGCGTCACTGTATTTTTAAATGTTGAAACGCAAAATATGATCAGCTGAGTATAATGGGCAACAAACGTAGCAATAATTTTAAAAATGTTTCCAATATGTGCATGTATGTAGGTAGGAAGAAGGAATTTATACAATCCGTAAAATGCTGCAAATATGTGGACTAAACAAACTAAATAGAAAACTCAATTAGAGGCGCTGCAAAACGCTGCGCAAATCACTCAGCCTCAGACACTTTTTAATGGGGAGGTAATTGAATTTAAAGCAGCCGATAAAGACCAGGGAAGGACTTTGATTTGGCCCCGAATAAGAGAGCTCGCTAGCCCGAACATCCCGACAATTTTTTGGATTTTCCTGTCCACGAGTAGCATACGCTCAAAATGTTGCAAATCCATTTGAAAGTGACCACTAGCACAGAATGTAACCATAATTTGTTGAAAATAGGCCTGTAAAAATAATACTTAGCGAAGAAAGGCGTGCGGCCGGAACGCAATGACAACGCCTGTTTCTAAACAAAGCCAGGAAGTTACGTTTTTCTCACCTTTCAGGGTCGATTCTCACGCAGCGAATATAGTCCTTATTCAAGTTTAGTTTTCGAAGAAGATTACTCCGTGTTTCTGTAATCATTCACCGAGTTTTCGCGACGATTATTGAAAAATACGTAAAGCACGTCCCGAACCACTACCGCACGTATCGCACAATGTCACTTTTTTGGGGATGCCATAGTCAAACAAGGAATTTCATTTTCGATTGGCAATTGGAAAACAGCATTAATGTGCTGAATGGTTGTGGACCAATATAAATATTTTGCTTTTCAAATATTTAAGTGTGCACTAATTTAATTTCCTTGCATTACTCTGTACAATAAGTAAAGGTTACCTTTATGCCTAGGTAATTCTAAGACCATAACTAAAAATGTATGTCGCCCGGTTTTTATCGGTTTATACATCAAATCGACAAACTGAACGGAGCGCCATCTACTCATATCACCTTCGAAGTCAAACTAATTCGTAATTTGAACTTAACGGGGAGATTATGTGCCGGCAAGGGTAAAGCAAATTAGTTTTGATAATTTTAGATCCAATTTAGATATGAAATACTAAAGAACTTAAAAAGCGTAAAAGATGAAACGAATAACGGAATGCTAAAGCCTATGCAGTTCACACAGAATTCCGTGTCTTTATATGGAACGTAAAAAAAGCCAACGAAATTTTGTGCACAAAATTGTCTGCTTGGTTTCTCTTTTTTTCGCACGGAAAACTAGACAGTAAAATAGTACAGCCGCTATTAGCCAATAATTTTTATATATGTATGTATATAAAGTTTGAGACTTTTTCGTGCACACTGAGCGGAATTAAATTGTCTAAATATTTCTCCGTGTTGTGCTGGTAGGTAAAGAAAAATATAATTATAAAAGTACATAAATAGTTTACCGAAGAGCTAATTAGTTCAGAGGCCCTATTACTGAATCTTGTAAGCCTTTCTTTGATACAAATTCTTTAATAAAGCTCCTTATATTCTCAGCTTGCCTTTGATTTCAGAAGTTCTTCCTCACAAAACGTTAAAATAATTCGATTGGTTTTTTCTTTATGAGGAATTTTTTTGTACAAATCATTGTAATCACCATGATTCTTTGGCAGATTTATAAGATTCAAATCATTTATTGAAACTTAATTCAGACATTTTAAATTTGGCAGCTGGAGGAAGATAAAGATAAAGCGCAAAATTGCTACACGGAATTGCGTGCGAACTCTGTACTATACTAAGCTTTAAGCAAATTTATTCGCATTGTTAGGAAAAACGCTTGTCTTATTGTTTCACCAACTTATTATAACAAATTTATTATAACTGAACTACAGCCAACTTTTCCTCCGATATAGACTTAATCAAGCCTAATATAGGTTACTGAATGTGACTAATCTCATCCAAATTCTATTAGTTAATTTCTTTCTGTGTTAGCAAGACGTGAAAAAACTTTATGTTTCATCGTTCCCCATAGGAAAAGGTCTAATGGAGTTAGGTTTGGAAATCTAGAAAGCCAAAAAATTTTTACTTTATATAATCTTTAGTTATGTTCATTCATATTTTATCTAACTCAAACAATAAGTGAAAATTCGACGTTGCGATGTGAGATCTACACGGTGCAAAATGTTTTAAAGATTTTTCGTGAATTATGCGTAATTTATCAGTTGCATCTGTATGGCAATGCAAATACGAAAAATATAAAAAAAAAACTGGTAGTAGCAACAATTCCCTAACCTTAAAAGTAAGTTAAAGTTGATTAATGGTTTTATTTTGGTATTATTTGAATTCCGGTAATTTTCTTAAAATGAATATTTTTATGTCGTAAATTATTCTTAATCTTTTCTATCGAAATTCGTTGTTTAAAGATTATGTTAATTTACTTGAAAAATGACTGTAAATTTCATTTAATATCGTTATTTTATTTCTAATAATTGTTTTTTAATTATGGGTTTGTAAATAAATTTCGTAAAAAAATTTTGCGGTGAAGAAGCCTGCAAACAATTTAATCTCAAGTTTTTATGAAAATAACAGACCATCACGTATGCGATAACCGACGTTTACAATGAATCTTACTTTAAAAAATGATAATCTTGAGCGCCAAACTAATGATAACGTATCATTATTAAATTTCTTTGAAGCGATCCGACTTTATAAAAGCTGTCTGAGCGATGGTCACTTAGAATTTTCCATCTGACCTGAGAAAAGAAGGACGTACCGATCGAAAATGCTTTGGATTTTAGTCGTTGTTGGTCTCTTAAACACTATAGCTGAGGGAAGTCCTATTCCAAGGCCCACCGACCATGCAAAAGTGGCCCGGCAGCTTGTCCACAAGGCAAGCTGGACTGCATTTGGAACAATTTCATCAACTTTTCCTAAATTCGAAGGGTTCCCAATGATCAGTGTTAAATCAGTCGCCGACAGTCCACTTAATGGCCCATCCACCGGAAATATATATTTGCTGCTCACGGACCTAGATTTCTCAGCCCAGGATGTGAAGGTAACTGACAATTTTATATCAGTACCAATTCGGCTGCAGGTAAGTACACTATATCCCTACAACTTTTCTTTGTATAGAAAAACAACAAAGTGACGCTTCTGTTTTCGAATGAACAAGATTTAAGCTGCTCAAAGGTGGGTGTTGATCCGATGGAGCCCACGTGTGCCAGAACTAGCATCACGGGATCAGTAATTGAGGTACTAATTTAAGATTTGTAATTAGGATCTTAACGTTTAAGAAAAAATCTATATCTGTACATAGATCGACGATCGTAATACCGAGCACGCATTTGCTAAGGACGCATTTATATCTCGTCACCCTGCTGCCGGACAGTGGATCGAAGGTAGTTTTTATTTAAAATAGTGTAGGTTAATTTAAATTATAAATTCTGTTTTTTTTTTCAGCTCACATGTTTAAATTATATAAGGTTAAGATTGAAAATATTGTTGTGCTGGATTGGTATGGTGGACTCCACATTGTACCCACGCAGAAGTATTTTGCTGTTAATCCCAATGACTTGTGAATTTGAAATGAAAATATATACTTAAAAGAAAATATAAGTAAATAAAATAATAAATATGTAGTTAGTTACATTGACAATTTGTGTTATATTATTTGATTCCCTTTCTTAGAGCGAAAGTTATTTAAAATATTATTTTGTTCTAGTCCTAGTTTTTAATACAAGTCCAAATTAAAACCTTTATGCGACACTAATATTTTATTGGGGTCTTTTTCGATGACTTTTAGACTCGCTTTGTTTGGTCTGAAGTTTGCGGTAGACTATTGCTTACTCATGTTCTTGTTTTCGTATTGCCACCAGTAACTGTAATTTATCACCATATTTGGTAAGCAACAAAAAACTACGAGGTATCATAATGTTTTCACTGTTAAAAATAATGTGTTTAGAGACTCTAGTTTTTATTACAGTAACGTAATAAGAAGAGTGAGAAGAATAAGTGATTTATATATGTACATATGTATATATAGCACTCTTCAATAAATAACAAATTCAACTAAAGGACAATCAAGGACCTTATAATTAATTGTATAAAACTTTCTTTGCACGTGATGATGTTAAGATGTCCCCAAATAACCTCACACGATTTGTCCCGCCGGGGCATATGCAGCTCTCGACATGTGATCCAATACGAACCATCAATCACAATAGACGAAGACATCTGTATCACTTACATTTAATTCTATGGAAATTCATTGGCATCCGCATAGAGGGCAGAGGACCATCATTTATTCAGAGTTTCATTTCTAAATGTCCTCCTTAAGGCGTTTTTATTTAAGAAATTGCCTCACAAGTTTTAAGAGAGAAAAAAGGAACATCTAGGGGAATTGGCTCGTTACCTTTCGATGCCTTAAAGGCAAATAAAGCAGACAATGCATATGCCAAGATATTTCACTTTTATTTTAATATTACTCGGTTAGATAAATGTATCATACACCTCTTTGTGAAATGAAAAAGTTCGTACCGTTTCAGTATAAGAGATCGCAAGCCATTAAA
Organism: Machimus atricapillus; assembly: GCA_933228815.1. Taxonomy (NCBI): domain Eukaryota; kingdom Metazoa; phylum Arthropoda; class Insecta; order Diptera; family Asilidae; genus Machimus; species Machimus atricapillus. Next base: position 29,479,683 of record OW121788.1, on the reverse strand, counting down.
GAATGAAATTTTTACAGTCTTTAGCCCTTATCGATGCTTGGCCGATCACATTAAAAATATATGTAATACATATGTATATATTTTTCATAAATTTAAATTTTTAGTTTATCGGTTTTTTTGTTTTCATTTTTTATAAAGGCAACGAATACATATCAGATTATTCGCTTTATATCCGTAATGGAAGTACTTATTTAAAAATTGGTGTTCACATATAGTAAACATTATTATTTATTGAACTGTTTCACTCGCTTGACCAATCCTTAGTTTTTATGCTAAAAGTTAAAAAAAGTTCAAATTGAACGTTTAGATAAGAGCTCCGAGTTTGATTGAAACTCGGTTTAAAAATTGATAATTAACATTGAAGTCCAATGACTTCAAATTCAAGATCCAATTTTGAAAATATGTACATAAAATGGTGGATCTAAATTTCTTTTAGAATCTCAAAAATGTCTTAGTTCTTGAGGCGCTGGTATATTTTTTGGCACCGAATTTCAATAAATTAATATATCGGATTCCAAGTAGCGCCCTTTTAATGTAATTATACTAAACATATGCCGACATTCGGAAGGTTATAAAAAAATTAGATTTTGGGAGCAGTACAAGAAATGGTGCTAATATAAAAAGAGAAAAAGTTGCTAAATATACTACTTACTTTCCAGCTACGGTAGTTGCTTTTCACAGTTTTCACTTTACATATTCAATAGACAGCAAGCAAAGCTGCTTTATTAGCGCTACCTGTCAATACTTACATACATATATGCACATATGTTCATATATCACTGTTCGTGGAAAACCTCGAATGCGAATTTTTCAATTTCGTACAAGAGCAAGATTAATGCTCTGCTCGTGAAAACTCACAGAAAATGAGTTTTCCTAAAGATAAAACCTAACTAAATTGATTATTCGCCCCCGAAAAAACCCATGTACACATATAGTATAATAAGTTTTATCAAGTTCATTTTACTTAAAACAAGATCAAACAATTTCAGAAACTCTCGTTGACACATAATTTTATAATTAAGTTCTGTAATATAATTTCTCTTAAATTTATTGGCTTCACCTTTTATATAACGTGACCACAACCCATTTATGAAATAAAATATACATATATGTACATATGTATAACTATTTATCCCAAGTGTTTTCATATTTAAAATAAAAATCGTTTAAAAAAATTATTGGATAAAATTCCTGCTCTGCCTCGACCTATGAGAATGTATAATGTACCTATGTACAGCAAAAAATGAAAATCGATGTTCTAATCCCTAAGGCGGTTTTGCTCCTTCAGCCGACCGGCTTTAATAAGTTTTATATCTAGTTGACCGAAAGAAGAGATCTTTATGGGTTTTCTTTTTTATCGTTTTAAAAATCAATTAGTGGCTTGCAACATGAAATTAATATGACCAGCAGACCTGAAATTACAATACATAGGTATATCCCGATAACGAAGCTCACGAGTCACGCTTACTTGTAAATATTTAAGAAAATGTGTTTTACTTTTTAAACTAAACGAACTCCCAGCTTCCGTAAGCATAATGAGTTCAAATTTTTAGAGTTATTTAAACGTTAAATCGATGTGTATTAAGATATTCTAACACCCTGCTTAGGAATCTGACCTCAATGAAAATACACCCTGGTTATTTATGCCACAATAAAATGTCGTCAAAATAAAAATTAACAATTTATTGAAGCAATTTCAATATTATAAGACTGTGAAGCAAACTTGGCTGTGGTTTTTTTTATTCTGCTTTGTTTGTCGGTATCAATCGGATTGTTGAACATTTTTTTTTATTTGTATAAACATGGCCCAAATAAAGTCCCTTTTAATAAAATCGCTTCAGAGGTATATTTTATAATGAAACAATCGGACGTAAAAGGTAAATAGCACGGCTGCACCACTTGAAAGTAATAATATCGAATCCCTCAACTAGGTATTTATGGTTGTGCTTTTAATGATACAGGGGTTAAGCTGTTATTTCGGCATATTTTTACTCTTCTGTTCTGTTGATAATTATTTTTGCTTTTCTTTTTTTGCAAATTGATAGGTATTTTTGTCAATCTTTATTGAAATTACATATTTCAAACTATAGGTATGGTATTAGCAAAGAACTTATATGTATGTATACATATTTATAATTCTAAGTACTTTTGGTATTAGATTATAGAGTTTACACTGCGTATGCATAATCATATTTATTCCAGGAATTCAGCAATATTTAGAATATGTCTGTTTACATGCTTATCGTTGAAGTCATTTTCATTAGAAAGCTATCTAAAAACCTTAAGGTATATAATGTTGTTATTATTTGAAAAGAAGGCTGTAATACAATTTGTGTTGGCTTGACAAAATCTGTGAAAGAATTGAGGTAGTCATCCCCACAGTGTCAAATACTATTCATTTAGATAAATTTAAAAGTAGATACTGCATATTGCACCTTATCTCATGAGACGATTTCGGCAAGTAGGTAAATGATGTCCGAATTTTCTAATATAACCGATTATTTCTAATTTGGCAGTTAAGTTGTTTTTGTTTAAATTTCGAACGAAAAAAAATATCACCTTACTTAATTCAATCTTTCGAAATTATAAGTTTTTGATGAAAGAAACTCGGAAATTCATAATATGAAAACAGACTGCAATAAAAATTTTAAAAAAAATCATGGATCATAACAAAAAAAAAATCGCAAAATTACAAATATGCTTAGGTCAAAAGTTGGCATGGAATACCTCATATATATATGTATATACTTACATATATTATGTATAATGTAGGTATACAACTTGGCGAGTACATTTAGTCCATATTTATAAGCCATATATCAAAGTGGTGATGATTGATCAAGAGGGGATGGAGATCTACCTATTATATATATACATATGTATGAATGTATGTATCTAAAATTTTGTTTCACTATAGCATTTAGGAATTATAAAATAATCTATTTTTTATTTGGACTATAAATAAATGCCCTCAGCTGCCAACTTTTATGATGTAAGGCAAAAGTCGACCGAGATTGCTGCAAGTAATGGAATTTGCCTCGTAAGCGCCCGGGACTTTTGTATTGATTTTGGCAAAAAGTCCGTTCCGTCAGATATTAAATGAGTGCAATTGAATTGATGTTAGTGTTTCTTTTGTCTTACTTAAGAACGTCGTCAGCAACATTACATTCGTGTTACTACAGGAAATAGTTTCTTCACAGAGGGACTTCTCTCGATCCTAAATCACTTATTTTTCTTGCTGTATAAAGTATTAGATAGAGGGCCATATATCAGCTTCCAGCTCAGCAGCCGAATCGACTCATTTAGCGGATGTCTACAAGTTTTCGATATGTTACCTTTCTGCACGCTTTGTTACACATATTTGGCGGGGAGAAACATTCATTGGCGCCACTTAGACGTTGGAGTCCCGTTTAATCGATTAATCCCTCTTTGACTTCTTTTCCCGTGTGTCTTGCACGAATGGTTATGTGTGACACAGAACTTCCTTTAAGTTTTTAGGGATTTCAAACGGCCATAAACTTTCGGATGTCATAAACATAATTTCACTTGAACTTTAGCAGCAAATTTGCCTTTATACAGGAACACATCTTAATTCCTCTGATTGAATCATTCGCCGCACTCATACGCGTCTGTCCTTCATGTGCCATCAGCGGGGAAATTAATTGGTCACATTCATGGGTCACGTTACCCTTTCCAAGTCAAAAAAAAGTTCCCAACTTTGGATGTTCCCGATTTCTTTTCTCGGTTATTTCATTTCCTCTGCTTTTCCGTTTTATTACATAAATTAATTGTGCAATTTTTGATAGGCAAAGTTTTTACAGGCGGATCTATGAGACACGCGGCAATAGGTCATAATCTGCAGCAAAATAAGATACGGTGGCGCTGATGTCTCTATTAGCTGATATAGGGATTACGAGTATCATATAGAAAGGAGGGACAATGTGACTATGGGGGCGGATAGGAAGTCCTTTTTTGAACATAGATACCTATAGACAAATCGATTTTGTCTAGAGTGACACTGTCTGTCTGATATCAATTGGGATGTCGCGTGCAGAAAATTACACTTTACGGGTGGGTACTCGGTGTGGAGAACAGTTTTTAAGGTAATTGCACTATTAGTACAACTATGTATTTCTAATTTTAAACAGAAATTTATCCACACTAAATTGCATAGAAGAGACTTTTAATTTGTTAAAATCTTTTACCGTTGCTTGGAAATATGTCACTCGATTTATCTTTTGTTGCATATCTATTTCTACGGAAAATTGACAGGTTGAAGAAAATTTGCACTTTCTTTAAAAATTCGTGTAAAAAACAGGTAAGAATTTTAGGTATTTTAATAATTTATTCATTTGCAGAAAAAAGAATGCTTATTATGGACCGAGTTCTAAAGTGTTATTAAATAATCTTATATATTAAAAGAATTATATCACATCTGTTACACTAAATTGAACATGTAATTCCACTCCAAGCCTCCTGCTAATAATAAAATCATGAAAATCTTATTGTACCTCCCAAAATAAAATGTTCAATCATGTTCGAGCTGTGCATTTAAGGTCTTTTTAAGGTAACGGGCTAGGATTATAATATTTATATTGACCGACACAAACCAAATCGAAAATTACCATGGAGTTAAACATTTCAAAAACGGAGTATGATTTTGAAGAACGGTTTAAAACTTAATAATGATTTTAAATTCCCTTTTGAACGATACCCTATTTGACGGGATAAATAAACATTTTGTGTTTCATCCCCACATTTCATGTATGGGAGGTAGCTTTAAATTTTTTTCTCCAAAATGTTAATAAACCTCTGTAGCTCGTATAATTTTCTCTATACAAATTTCAGTGCTGTAGTCCTAATAGTCTCTGAATAAAATAACTTACGGACGGACAGACGGACATAGTGAATCAAATAAATTTAAGCAATTTGAGTTTTTATCTTCAATTTTTAATTGAGTCTTTGGAATGTAAAGTATGCATTTTATTTATTTTCTATCTAAAGGAATCCCTTTAAATATTTCCGAATTCAATTTTTCAGGAATTTAAGGCATTTGATATACCAGTTTAAAAATTCAGACTTTTCCCAAAGCAATTTTCAGGATATTACAATAATTCAGCGAACCTTCCCTTTAAAGAACAACCATGAAAGGCTGTGAAGTCTGAATGTTACCTTTAATTCGATAACACTCCTTGCATACAAGCTCATTGTGTATGCAAAAATATGTATTGATACGGTAATGACGCCATCGAGTTGTCCTCTCGAGCCTATCTGATTGGGTTTATGAATTATTTCTATATTGGTATCAACAGTTGGAGTCATACTTATAATTAGGAGCTATATTTTAAGTGAATGCAACTAGTATCCCATAATATTATGTTTCCGATCGAAGCTAGCAATAAGAGAGCTGAACTCGACAAATATTTTGAAATAAGTAAAACTTTAAATCCACAGGGAGTTTCAGAAATTATTTTTGTTGCGAAAACGCACATGTACCTAAAGTTATTCAGAAAAACAGAACTAGGGGAGAGAGAGATGCATGTGGCATGCAAATGAAGTGTTTAGTCCTAATTTTCTGACACGGCTTGAAGTTTTTAATTAGTTTTGTGGCTGCTCTCGCCTTGAAGTTTTTTTTTCCTTCTTTTTTTCAAATAAGAAGAGTAGAACTCCAATGGACAGGATTATTATGGAAGTAGACGATAATGAACACAAGCGAAGTGGACGCCTTTGGGGATGTGTGTCAAAGACTGCTGAAGTTGCTTTGCTGTACATCAGTATTTATTTTTATTTAAGGCGAGTTCCTTAGCTGATGTGGGCAAATAAGGGTTGCTTGCAGGTTGCATGGTAGTTAATTGCTCTAGGGATTGAAATACAATTTTCTGTTTGAAGTGATGTTTTTGTTTTTATCAAAATAATGTGGCCAAAGAAACAGATTGAATAAAGGAACCATAGCTATTGTATCACCTTTACCTTTAAATTAATTTATTAATTAAATCATAGTGTGAACAGGTTTAATATTTTATCATTTGAAACGTCTGAGGGAAGCTAGGGACTGGTTGTGACATAAACAGAAAGATTGCTTGGTCAACTTAATTTATAAGTATATTTGACTAAACGTTAGAGTTATTAATAAATGCCTTTAGTAATTAAACTTGTTCATGTGTGCAGAGAAATGACCTTTTGGCTGCTGACGTCTTTATGCGTGTCGTGTATCGGCTCACCCGCTGTAGCCGCTGCCGGGCAGTTGCAATAGAAATTGTTGTTGCATAATAGAAATTAACAAGATCTTCTAAGTAATTTAAATATTTAAGCATTTATTTGACACAATTGTTCTGTTTTCCTAGGTTATTTCTTCCGACGAAAGTAAATTTTGTCGTTTGACTTCAGCATTTTTTCACCCCCGCAAATTTCATATTGTTAACATACCATAATAACGACTTCTAGATCAGTCTTCTCCTATATTATGTAGGTATTTGTAGGTCATTAAAAGGCAAGATGTTAAGAATTTTGTACTTGCCTAAGAAGTGTCCGTAAATATTAGTCGAGCATATAAATATATTTATGTATAACGAAAAATAATATTAAAGGATTTCCAATAAAATGGGCATTCACGTTTTCATTTTCTTATAATTAGAAGGCATTTTTTGGGTTTTAGTACCTAATTAGTTAAATTGAAAAAAAAATGTTATGTGAAGAATAAGTTTTTCAAATATAATTGCAATATAATGTACATATGTACATTCATATGTATGTATATACATACATAAGTTTTAACATCAAGCAATTCCATTTCATGAGATAGAAATGTGTCGGGCTATTTAGTTAGCAAGCACATCTGAATTACATCCAATAAAGAAATTTTCTTTTACAGAAGCAAATATAAATGAACTTACTGAAGTGGCAGCTGATTTTTGGCAAAAGACTTTTATTCACTTTCTTGGCAAGAATTCTTTTTCATAGAAAAGTGCTGGCTGAAACTGACATAAGAAAAAACTCGTATTTAGTTAATGGACCCAATTAACATAAACATTTTTATTTGAATGCGTGGAACAGTTTTGAAATCTATATTATTTTTACCATCCACTAAAATAATGTTTCAACAGAACGAATGAATGTGCAGAGCACGACTTTTTAGAGTAATCGATTTATTGTACATCCTCAGATGCCGACCCAAAGAAATTTCTATTTTGAGAAAATTGATTAAGGCACACATCTATTCACATAAATCTTAATAAAGGCGGGTAAGTGTTGAATTTATTGTGGGAAAATTACCTCTATCAACACGTGGGATTTCGAAAGGTTAGACACAGGAAAAGAAATTAAGTAAGGGCTACATGAGAAAGGAAATTTCGGGAGAAATGTAGTGAGTTTTAAATTCTTTTGTGAAAATCTAAAGAAAATATTGTGTCCTGTATTTCGTCCATGTAGGTACACATGGTAAGGAAAACTATTGTGAGCTAATTTATATGAATTTTATGGATTCCCCAAGAATTTTAATCCGATGCTTTCAATATGGTGTGGTACCCATGCATCCGCTCTTTCGGCCCGAGCATCAGTTAAACAAAACTTAATCAAATGTCCCTACCTCTGGCTCTGCGTTCAAACATTCGTATAAAGTTCCTCCCAAAATTTTGTTTAATTTGAAACGAACATTGAGGAAAAACAGAATACAGCACTGTGAAGTATGTTCGGCCTCATTATATCTGTGAAACAATCTTGATGAGCATTGCACAATTTTACTTGTCGCCGTAGTTTCACCAGACAACTTGTTACGTACAAAGTATTCTACAAAATTAGTAGCTCATTCATAAACAGTCCCCTGTATCTACGAATTTTATACAGAATTTCAAGTTATTTGAACTCAATTGGATTGAAACATGCAGAGAATGCTTAACAACGTGTGTGGCGTATGCCATCGATTTGAAATTTTGGTCGCAACAAATTTTCATAGGAATTTCGGTAGACATTTAAACTCAGCTAATTCTATTGTTTCGAATGGGATGCTGCCCTGGCAGTCAACAATTAAATCGTATTCAGAAGTTAATTCAATTATTCAACGGTTCCCTAAATAAGAGCTAATTACAAAATTTTCACCGCCTCAAATGTCCGGGAAAACAATATTATTAACACATCTCTGTGTATATATTGTATTTGATATTTTGCGCCTATCGAGTATAGTTTAAATTCATATTTTTTTTCCTTTAAAGAGCATTTGTAACTAAATTAATTTTTGAAATGGGATTTATCGTAAAATGTTTATATTGAGGTCATGTTAAAATTTCGCTTTAGATTATTGACTTTATTTTGATAGCATGAGAATGAGATAGTAACAGTTACACTGTTAATAAGTTAGAAATAAATTTATGAAAACGGAATTAAAATCATAATTAAGAAAATCTTAGATTTATAAAACAAAAACTAGCTTCTTTTTCCTACATTATCAATAATTATCATACTTAGTAAACGAGTCCTCCGAAAAATAAGGCGGCTTTCAACCAGCTTTGCCGAGAGATTGAGTTCCTTCATATAGGTATACATATATCAATATATGTATAATAATTATGTCCATCAGAGCAGAATATTAAACGTAATCCAAAATGTTTCTATGGTCGTTTCTGAAAATTACAAATTTGGAGCTGGTATTCAAAATTTTATTAGAATGGCTAATAAAAAACCCTCAATATAATAAGTATTATATGTATTTCCATTGAGCAGCAAATATCCAAAGTAAGCGTTTTATCTATGTAAAACTCGTTCAAGAATCTTCTCGAAATATCTAATCATTTTTATGGCTCGTTTTTTATTTTTGTGTTTTTTTATTAATTACGTTCAAAGTTTCATTAATGTTTATTTTAAGCAAGGCCATAACAAGTACTATGCAATTCTTTATTGTTTTTATTAGAGCCTTCATAATTGTTAACTGACGTTTAAGACTAGTTTGTGTATTTTCACTATTATGTGTTGCAGTTCTAGATTTTCGCTTGAAGGCTGTCGGTAATGTATTAACTCTGTCCGGCACTACCGTGGATTTAAGATAATTAAATATGCATGAGTTTTAATTTGTATAGGGTGTTATTTTGGTGCGTTTTACCATGTTTTACTTACTAAAATAATGTCTTAAATCTCAAAAAACTTGCAATAAAGCCTGAAATAAGAATAATGTCTCCTTCAATAAGTGGAATAAGTTATTTGTCTTTAATTCATCTATTTTTATTATTTTTCTGGAAACGTTTTTATAAAAATTCGAATTTATAGGTTTTATGCAGCTTCTGAGGAAATTTTGTGGGGAAAAATGCTATACGAAATAAGTATGTACATAATATGTATGTACCATCGGCTGCCAGCAGTTTTTGCACCAATACGTCGGCAGGTGCCGACTTTTTAGTGAGAAGTGTGGCCATCAAAGTGAGTCAATCCTGCCCTTCTTAGCCTTAAGCCAAGTTCAATTGCTGTATTTTTTACTGAAAGATTTCAACCATCATAGAAGCAGATTTTGAATTTGACAACTTTTTTGTTATGATATGCGGACTATAAAAAGACTTTAGTAACATTTATGAATTTTCTTGGACTAGGAATTGGGTAGTAAACTGTTATGGGCATAGGTAAGGCATTTTAGAATTACAATTGAAAACTTTGATCGTTTCTGATTCATTTCGGAAGACATACTCTGTCATAACAGACGCCTTTCAGTCTACTATTAGGATAATAGGTCATATTTCTTTTTTTACAACCAACATTTCCACGCTTCAAGTAAACTAGTTCAGTAATTTAGTGCTGCTGTGGCGCGTCTGTGCCATGAGGGATACCCAGCCACTCTCTGACGACGGCGCGGGTATCTCTATGCATCAAGGTAAGAACTTTTATGTAAGTTTTGCAGTGTAAGCAGTATTCGAACAAATGTGAGGAGCAAGAGATTCAATTTAAGTAATAGGCTTATGAAGGTCTGAATTTCGTAGAACAATAAATACACTTGGCAGTGTAGATATTTGCCTGAGAAAGGCTTTACTTTTTCCTATTGATGAGTCGGGATTTTACGAAGAATACCGGTATCCGTTAACGAGACATACAAATTTATGTTATTGTTTTTGGCCTGTTTACTAAAAGTTCTAAAAGGAATGCTGTTTCAACGGCTTTTCTGAGGTAAACAATTTCAACTCGCGAGGTAACAAAGCAATAAAACTTCCTCAGAAGTTCTGAAATTAAAATGATGCGTAGCTGTTTTGATTTAAGGAAGGACATCCTTGCATTGGGATGATATATTTTCCCCCTTGTCCAAGTGAAATATATTTTCGTTCCTAAATAAATAAAGATTTCATTTATTACGGTAGCAATTATGTTATTTCTTTGCTGTTAAAATGAAGAGAGGGAAGTGCACCAAATATTAAATGAAGCCTTACATGTAGAATAATATGTAGTGTCCGATTTCACGTGTGAGGCACATTAACATTTGTTATTGAATTCCTGTAATTTTTTTTCTCGTTTTAGTTTTGTTTCGATAATATGTGTTGTTATCAAAAATTAAAAGGATTAATTTTAAAAATCGCTTTTTATCTCTGTACATAAAGTTTATCAAAGAGCATTATCTCATGATTATAATTGAATTGAATTAAAATGAATGAATTGAAATACCTTTATTCCATATTTTAGTTCAGCCAGTACTTATGTATGTAATGAAGAGGGATTCCAGATTTGCGCCAAAATAAACAGATGCAGACCTTCAGTTAAGAAGTGAAAAACACTTTTCCACACGACACATGCAATGTTTAGGTTCAAGAAAGCTCGAAAGTAAGTAAACAATTATCTCTGCTTTTACAATGGATAGATAATTTGTAAATACACGCGGAGAGGAACAGATTTGTGTAGTGCGCAAAAAACGCCAACTTTAAGATTAATCCCAGAAAATGCCATTACTGAGAAAGGACACGTGTATCTCCACTTATCAGCAATAAAACGAGTTACAAATTCGCACAGTGGGTGATCCTTCCCTTGTTCTAAAAAGTCAAGCGAGGTATTCATTGATTGCTGTCATTGAGCCCACACACGGGGGGTTGACCCCCTTCAAAGAGGACCTGCGTGATATTCATGAAGGACTAATTGAAGTTTATTAAAATAAATTGCTGTAAACCCTACGAGTGCCGTCCGTGTCAGAGGGGACAGTGGCAGACATCTAATTATTAGAAATTGTCTATTTCAGAGAGACCAATTAGCACATCATGCAAGGACGCATTAAGCCGAGGATCACCGCGCTCGATAGATACTTAGTAGGTATTGCCACACCGCTAGTTAATAGGAAAAAGCGGTGGACGGTGATTTGTCCTCTTTTAAACTTAAGCGCGACTTTATTGGAAAAGCCATAATATGGATGAATTCAAGTGTCCTACTACTTGAAAACACAAGCGTATGTCTGGCATTTAGAGCATTATTATTGTTATTGCGATACAGCGCCGGCGACACTGCTGCTGTACACATTTTTCACTCAAATGCCACTACGCAAGCATTTTAAGCGGATGAGACAAGGATTTTATGGCAAAATAATAAATTAGTGGGACAGTTCATGAGCTCGGCAATCATAAAATCAAATGCTTTCTTTCGAATTACTCACCAGAAAACCATTCGGGGCAGTCGGAATATCTAAAAAAATTGGAACAAATATTGAAATGCGATTTTGGCGAATTTCGGGCAGACAGAGTCTTAACGACTTGAGAGTACAATAAAAGCTTCTTGGGAAATGGCGCTGCTCGTTTCCTTGAATGAAATTGTTTCTTTCATTCCCCCTCATATTACCATTCCTTCATTGCCAATTTCTAAAGAATTTTAAGAACCAGACTAATGTGCAGAATATTTTAAAAGAACCTTTTTCGTCATGGTGGTGAGCTTCAAAACATAAAGAAAATATCTATGGAGTTTTAAAAAATTGTGTTCTAATTCGGGTCGGTTTTTAGTTGCATTAGGTTTTTCGCATGCATGACTACTTTGCAACTATAGAACTACATACTTGGCATTCTTAAGCTGACGTTATGTAATACATAGACTGCAATACCACACTCTTATTACTGGATATGTAGATTTGCTCTCATGTTTACTTTAAAACTCCGTTATATAATCAAATTTCCTCAAAATACTGAAAACCTAACCTGGAATAAACCAACTGAAGTACATACAAAAAAAATTTGGTTATAATTTGTCGCGAAAGGAAGTCCATTAATATTGATCATGATGGTGTTTCCTATTCAATTAACAGCAACCCTTCAGTATAGGCTTCACTGAACATCATGCAGCTTTGGTTCTTTTTTTTCCTGAATAATTAATCACCCTTCCGTGGCATTTAGGATCCCCCAATTAGATAGTCATTCATTTATTTCACAAAGAATACCAATTAATTCCTGTCGAAAAGTCTCCACGAAGACGACAGGAATTTTTCTCTTGTGAACTAATCTCTGATTTTTGCTCTCGACTACCACGTAATGTACTCGTATATATGTACATTCTATATGCCGTTTACTTTATATGGATCCTGTTGCTCTACTTCAGGGTCATATACATTTTTTGTTCTCTTTCTTAATTAGGTCTCCATACGTAGTATCAAAGACTTTATAACAATAAAGATGTCGCACGCCGAACAAATTCTGTGTCCACGAAACGCTACGTCCTAATGTGCAGCAAAAATGGCGCTGCTGATTTCGCCGAGTACTACTGCAGCCTAATAGCTGCTGCGTCGCGGTCGGCGCTGGCCCTGCGGTGGGCTTGTTTAGTTCGCTGCTGTTCTGCGCAAGGGGCTTCTGTTCTACCGTGAAGCGAGAGGGGATTGAAATTGTCTAGGAATCCTCTGAGTTGCGGGCTCTGCGCAATCAATGAATGAAATATCTTCAAGGGAAAATGGCATACGGACAGATTCATAGGTTTGATTTATAATTGTTGAGGAATTATTAAAACAATAATGTTAGGTATTTTTTTAAAATTTCGATTTACTAAAGATTTATTTTTGATTGATTAGAAAGAGTTAATTAAATTAGTTGTTATAAAGCTTAAAGAAAAGTAGAGAAAATAAATGTGAATAAATTTATATAAGACCTTAAATTACGATAGTGTGATTTATGAATTAAAATTTATGTTGCATTCAATAAGTCAAGTTTCTGCAATCGACTGCTTAGGTACTTTAGCTTGGCAATTGCTAAATTTTGCTGTCGATTGCAGTAATTAAATATGTTCCATCCGAAGGGAGGGTGATAAATAAGGGATCGATATATTTAAAGAAGAGGAAATTCAATTACTCGCCAAAAATAACGCCGAATTACAAATAAAAAATTTAAAATGTACTCACATATTCTGAAATTGAAAAGAAATTAATAAACTTACTTTAAAAAAAAACGGAAGACCCAATCGCTTAGTAGGGGTCTTCCGGACCCCACGGAGGAAAAAAGACGGAAGACCCAATCGCTTAGTAGGAGACTTCCGAACCCAATGAAAGTATTTAATTTAAAAAAAAAATAAATAAAATGTACTCACAGGCCAGCAACTCACCCAATTCGGGTTAAAGTCACCGTTGAGTTCCTGAAATTAAAGTAAAGGAAAGTCACGTTAGTGAAAAGATAACCATAAAAAATTTTTCATACTATAAAATCATTTTAAATTTTTAAAGTATCCCTTAAAAATTAAGATTTAGCTTACCTACTACAGGAACTGAATTCAGCAATTAATTTGAGTTTTTCGTCGATGATTCCTCACAGAAAAAAAAATCAACACATATTCAAATTTAATGTTAACAGACAATAGTCATAATTTCTTGATTTCAATCTCTGATTAAAAATAACGCGGTTCACTTATTCGGTAAATGTAAAAAAACTTTTTCGTAACCGAAAACCCTCCCACCTGCCCTCCTGCCCACCGAACCAAACCGAACCGAAATGTCGATTTCGCGCACTCACCGAACACATATCCTGAAGTTTAAAAGAAATTAATAAATTTATTTTAGAAAGAGAACGGAAGACCCAATCGCTGGGTAGGGGTCTCCTGGATCCGATGGGGATTAAGAGGACGAGAGACCCAATCGCTTGGTAGGAGTCTCGGAACCAATTAAATATTTCAATTTACAAAAATAAAATCAAAAAAGTTAAATATACTCACATATCCTGAAATTTTTAATTTAATAAAATAAATCAAATGTAAGTACTCACAGGCCAGCATCTCACCCAATTCGGGTTAAAGTCACCGTTGAGTTCCTGAAAAAAAGTAAAGGAAAGTCACGTTAGTGAAAAGATAAACATAAAACATTTTTCATAGTGTAAAATCATTTTAAATTTTTAAAGTATCCTTGAATGAAGATTTTGCTTACCTACTATAGGAACTGAATTCAGCAACTAATTGGAGTTTTTCATCGATGATTCATCAGAGTAAGGAAAGTCAAAGCACTTTGGGTTTCACTTCATTTTAAATGGCACAGCACTCACTATTTCGCATTTTCACTATGTATCACTCACTCGTTTATATTTAACACTTTTAAAATTAAATTTTAACTCACGAAAGTCAAAATTTACTGATTTCAATTACTAGCTAAAAATAACGCGGTCTTCTTTTTCGGTAGATGTAAGAAAACTTTTCGTAACCGAAAACCCTCCCACCTGCCCCCGAACCGAACTACCGATTTCCTCCCACCCTCCGAACACGTATCCAGAAATTTAAAAGAAATTAATAAATTTACTTTTAAAAAACAACGAAAACCCACCCAATCGCATAGTAGGGGTCTTCCGGGCCCAACGACGGTTCCCACAGGAAGATCCAATCGCTGGATCCGATGAAGGTTAAGAGGACGAGAGACTCAATCGCTTGGAAGGAGGCTCTCGGAACCGATTAAATATTTCAATTTAAAAATATAAAACAAAAAAAATAAATGAACTCACATATACTGAAATTGAAAAGAAATTAATAAATTTACTTTAAAAAAAACGGAAGACCCAATAGCTTAGTAGGGGTCTTCCGGACCCCACGGAGGGAAAAAGACGGAAGACCCAATCGCTAAGTAGGAGTCTTCCGAGCCGAAAGTATTTAATTTAAAAAATAAATAAAATGTACTCACAGGCCAGCAACCCACCCAATTCGGGTTAAAGTCACCGTTGAGTTCCTGGAAATTAAAGTAAAGGAAAGTCACGTTAGTGAAAAGTTAAACATAAAAAATTTGTCATAGTGTAAAATCATTTTAAATTTTTAAAGTATCCTTTAAAAATAAAGATTTAGCTTACCTACTATAGGAACTGAATTCAGCAACTAATTGGAGTTTTTCGTCGATGATTCCTCACATAAAAAAAATTCAACACATATTCAAATTTAATGTTAACAGACAATAGTCATCATTTCTTGATTTCAATCTCTGATTAAAAATAACGCGGTTCACTTATTCCGTAAATGTAAAAAAACTTTTTCGTAACCGAAAACCCTCCCACCTGCCCTCCTGCCCACCGAACCAAACCGGACCGAAATGTCGATTTCGCGCACTCACCGAACACATATCCTGAAGTTTAAAAGAAATTAATAAATTTATTTTAGAAAGAGAACGGAAGACCCAATCGCTGGGTAGGGATCCCCTGGATCCGATGAGGATTAAGAGGACGAGAGACCCAATCGCTTGGTAGGAGTCTCTCGGAACCAATTAAATATTTCAATTTACAAAAATAAAATCAAAAAAGTTAAATATACTCACATATCCTGAAATTTTTAATTTAATAAAATAAATCAAATGTAAGTACTCACAGGCCAGCAACTCACCCAATTCGGGTTAAAGTCACCGTTGAGTTCCTGAAAAAAAGTAAAGGAGAGTCACGTTAGTGAAAAGATAAACATAAAACATTTTTCATAGTGTAAAATCATTTCAAATTTTTAAAGTATCCTTTAAAAATGAAGATTTAGCTTACCTACTATAGGAACTGAATTCACCAACTAATTGCAGTTTTTCATCGATGATTCCTCACAGTAAGAACAATCAACACACTTTTAAATATAAATTTTAGCGGACAATAGTCACCATTTATTAATTACAATCATACTGGCGAAAAATAACACGGTCCTTGTTTTCGGTAAATATAAAAAAACTTTTCGTAACCGAAAACCCTCCCACCTGCCCTCCTGCCCACCGACCCAAACCGAACCGAACTCCCGATTTTTGCGCACCACCGAACACATATCCTGAAATTTAAAAGAAATTAATAAATCTACTTTTAAAAAGAGAACGGAAGACCCAATCGCTTAGTAGGGGTCTTCCGGACCCCACGAAGGTTCCCACAGGAAGACCCAATCGCTGGGTAGGGGTCTCCTGGATCCGATGAGGGTTAGGAGGACGAGAGACCCAATTGCTGGTCTCGTAACCAATAAAATATTCCAATTAGGAATATAAAAAAAATAAATAACAAATGTACTCCATTATCAAATAGTTTTTAAAGTAACTGGTAAACAAATCATTCGCTTACCTTTGTTAAGCAACTGCCATCTTCCTTTAATTGAAGTTCCTTCCTGGTGTTCATCCAGAAAAAAACATTTCACACACTAACAGCATTAAACCGCGGCGGATTGAACACTTTAATTTATTTTTATTACACTCTCTCATTTAGGCATACACTAATTTATGATAACTTAACAAGCAAAGACGAGTTCAATTTTCAAAACTTAAACTAAACTTTCCGAGAAATAAACCGACGAAAAACAATAACGTATGTTAATAAAATAACAAAATTACAATTTTTTTCTAAAACATATCTAAAATATCAAAGGAATTAAAACTATTTAAAACATTTAAAGTACTAAACAGAATCAATTTCACATGATAAAAAATATAAATTGAAATTAAATTGAGCTGCTCCATATTCCGAGGACAACCGAACCGAACGCCACCGCCCTTCGAGAACAAATACCTGCAGTGATCACTTTCGCTCCGATCCGTATTTACGTATTTACATATATTATATAAAAACAAGAGCTCCACTTCTAGCTCTGCTCCGGAATCAGTCAAAAATACGGAAATGCAACTCACCACAATTAGAAATAATCTTTGATATTATTGCCTAATGAAAACAAAGGACGGCAACAAGAGTTCACCTTAAATTTTATATTTTTCAGAGATCACGCGATCACTGGAGGTACAGTCTGCTCCTTTTGTGCTCTAGCTCACCTGATCGACAAACTGAAAATTTTTGTTTATGCCTTCAATAGGTATGAAATAAATAAAGTCGACCGTCCTTGAATTCATCGGTGTTTTTAAAGAAAACACCGAAAAACAAATCGTTTGGATCAGTTTAAACTTTAAAATTATGTTGCACTCATTCTTTTCATTATGATGCAATTTGTAGAAAACTTTAAATTTGTGTTCTGTTATTACTAGAAACATTTTATTATTTTGCGGCTATAAATAAAATTTCATGCTGCCTTCTTCATTTTAAGTTGAATTAATATTTGTTCTTCTTTGTAAAAATGATAGGGTCATTTTTTGAGACAGATAAAATGTAATATGGGTTTGTAACTAATATTTATGATTGCAATACGAAGTATACAAAATTGTGTTTCCGATTTTTTATACTATATTATTAGATTAAATTTTGCGAAATATAATTTTTAGGAAGCACTTAACCTGCACTCGCTGGGCAGGGATCTCCTGGATCCGATGAGGGTTAAGAGGACGAGAGACCCAATCGCTTGGTAGGAGTCTCTCGGAACCAAAAAAACATTTCAAATTGCAAATATAAAATAAAAAATTTAAAATTTACTCAATTCCTTAAATTTAAAAGAAATTAATAAATTTAATTTTAAAAAGAGAACAGAAGACCCAATCGCTGAGTAGGGGTCTCCTGGATACGATGAGGATTAAGAGGACGAGAGACCCAATCGCTTCGTAGGAGTCTCTCGGAACCAATTAAATATTTCAAATTGCAAATAAAAAATATTTTTAATTTACTCACATTTCCTGAAATTTAAAAGAAATTAATAAATTTAATTTTAAAAAGAGAACGGAAGACCCAATCGCTTAGTAGGGGTCTCCCGGAACCCACGGAGGAACAAAGACGGAAGACCCAATCGCCTAGTAGGAGTCTTCCGCGAGCCCATTGAAAATATTTAATATAAAAAATAACTAAAATTTACTCACAGGCCAGCAACTCACCCAATTCGGGTTAAAGTCACCGTTGAGTTCCTGAAATTAAAGTAAAGTAAGGTCTCGTAAGTGCACTGATAAACATCAACAATTTCTCATATTGTAAAATCATTTTAAATGTTTAAAGTATCCTTTAGAAATGAAAATTTAGCTTACCTCTATCTATAGGAACTGAATTCAGCAACTAATTGCATTTTTTCGTCGATGATTCCTCACAGTAAAACGGAACTCCCGATTTCCGCGCACCACTGACCACATATTCTGAAATTTAAAAGAAATTAATAAATTATTGAAATTTAGAATTCAAATCCACTTAATAAAAAAAATAAATTGAAATTAAACTGAGCTGCTGCATTTCGCGAGACCATACCCGAACTCCACCGCGCGCCGAGATCAAATGATTGCAGTGATCAGCTGCGGATCGTACTTAAATAAATTTACATGTAAAAACAAGAGTTCCACTCCTCCCCCGCTCCAGGATCACTTACAGAATTTGGAATTGGATCTCTTGGAGGCAAACTCTAAACCGAGAGTTCACCTTGAATTTTATTTTTTCCGCGATCAGACGACCCCTCGAGGTGCTCCTGCTCCCTTTTGCCTTAGCTCAGCTGATCAGAGAGCGGAGAATTTTTGTTTATGACTTAAAAATGAAATAAATAAAGTCGAGGGTCCTTGAACTCATCGGTGTTTTTAGAAAAATACCGAAAAACAAATTGTTTGGATCAGTAAAGTTATTTTTCATTGCTTTCATAATTATGCAATGTTTAGAAAACTTTAAAATTGTTTCTTTAACATATTATTATTAAGCTTTTAAAAATTAAATTGTATGCAGCCTTCTTTCATTTTAAGTTGAATTAATATTTTTGCTACTTTGTAAAACGGATAGGGACATTTTTTGAGAGAGATAAAATGTAATTAGTGTCTGTAATTGTTATTGATTATTGCAATGTGAAATATATACAATTAAAAATCGGAAACATAATTTTGTATATTATTGTATTAAAGGGCCAGGCCACATAATTAAGTAGATTTTCTTGAACTTATGCGGACATTTGAGTTTTAAATAACAGAAAAGCTAGTTAAAATTTCAACAAACTGCTTCGAACTGTAAACGGGAGGATGAAAAATGTCCAACATAAAACATGAAACCGCATTTAGATTAGGTATGTCAAATATTTCAAATTACAATATAAAACAAAAAATTTAAAATGCAGGTTCCCACAGGAAGACTTAATCGCTGGGTAGGGGTCTCCTGGATCCGATCAGGGTTAGGAGGACGAGAGACCCAATTGTTGGTCTCGGAACCAATAAAATATTTCAAATTAGAAATATAAAAAAAATAAAATAAAATAAAATATTTCAAATTTGAAATATAAAAAAAATAAATAACAAATGTACTCCGTTATCAAATAGTTTTTAAAGTAACTGGTAAACAAATCATTCGGTTACCTTTGTTAAGGAACTGACATCTCCCTTTAATTGAAGTTCCTGGTGTTCATCCAGAAAAAAAAAACATTTCAGACACTAACGGCATTAAACCGTTGCGGATTGAACACTTTAATTTATTTTTATTACACTCCCTCATTTAGGCATACCTACACTAATTTATGATAACTTAACAAACAAAGACGAATTCAATTTTCAAAATTTAAACTAAAATTTCCGAGAAATAAACCGACGAAAAACAATAATTGTTAATAAAATAACAAAATTTTTAAAACATATCTAAAATATCAAAGGAATTAAAGCTATTTCAAACATTTAAAGTACTAAACAGAATCAAATTCACATGATAAAAAATATAAATTGAAATCAAATTGAGCTGCTCCATATTCCGAGGACAACCGAACCGAACGCCACCGCCCTTCGAGAACAAATACCTGCAGCGATCACTTTCGCTCCGATCCGTATTTACGTATTTACATATATTATATAAAAACAAGAGCTCCACTTCTAGCTCTGCTCCGGAATCAGTCAAAAATACGGAAATGCAACTCACCACAATTAGAAATAATCTTTGATATTATTGCCTAATGAAAACAAAGGACGGCAACAAGAGTTCACCTTAAATTTTATATTTTTCAGAGATCACGCGATCACTGGAGGTACAGTCTGCTCCTTTTGTGCTCTAGCTCACCTGATCGACAAACTGAAAATTTTTGTTTATGCCTTAAATAGGTATGAAATAAATAAAGTCGTGTGTTTTTAAATAATATACCGAAAAACAAATCGTTTGGATCATATATGTATGTATGTATGTAGTTTGAAGTTATGTTGCACTGATTCTTTTCATTATGATGCAATTTTTAGAAGACTTTAAACATGATTTCTATTATTACTAGATACATTTTACTATTTACCGATTATAAATTAAATTTCATGCAGCCTTCTTTCATTTTAAGTTGAATTAATATTTTTTCTTCTTTGTAAAACGGATAGGGACATTTTTTGAGGGAGATAACATATAATTATTGTTTGTAACCAATCAAATATTGAAATAACCAATATAAAATAAAAAATGTTAAATGTACTCACATATCAAATAGTCTTTACAGTGAGTGGTATAAAAATGATTGGCTTGCCTTAGTTAGGCAACTACATAACATCTTCCTTGAAATTGAACCAACGAAAAACAATCATTGTTAATAAAAAAAATTACATTGTTTTTGCAACCCTATTTAAAATATCATAAAAATAAATAAAACATTAAAAACACTAAATAGAATCAAATTCACATGATAAAAACAAAAAATGAAATAACTGAGCTGCTGCTTATTGCGAGACCAGACCACCCGCACTCCACCACGCGCCTAGAACAAATGCCTGCACTGATCAATTGCGAACCGTATTTATATGCATAAATCATCTCCAAATATGGAATTGGATCTCTCCACGGCAACAGCTGAGAAGTGGAGGCAAACTCTAAACCAAGAGTTCACCTTGAATTTTATTTTTTCTGTGATCAGGCGATCCCTCGAGGTGCTCCTGCTCCCTTTGCGCCTTAGCTCAACTGATCGGCAACTGAGAATTTTTGTTTAAGCTCTAAATATGAAATAAATAAAGGCAACCGTCCTTGAACTCATCGGTGTTGTTAAAGAAAAATACGGAAACACAAATCGTGTTTGGATCTGTTTGAAGTTGTTTTTCAGTGATTGTTTTCATTATAGTGCAATTTTTAGAAGAGTTTAAAATTCTATTATTTCTAAAAACATTTTATTATTGTGCGTTTATAAATTAAATTTTATGCAGTATTGTTTCATTTTAAGTGAAATTAATATTTTTTCTTCTTTGTAAAACGGATTCAGGGCATTTTTTGAGGCAGATAAAATGTACATAAGTACATACCTACGTATAATGTTTGTAATTGTTATTTATTATTGCATTGTGAAATGTACAAAAATATCTTTCGTCTTATTAAATGTATGATATTAAATTATGCATATTTCAGTTATCATGACGGTGAAATGAAGTATTATTACTTATATTTCACATATATGTATTGTATGTATGTATGATAAAATCCTTAAATTAAATTTTCTTTTTACTACCTATTCGAAGTGGTATAATTTATGTTTTTATAAATTGTAACATATTTCGTGCCTGATGCCCTGTCTTCAAAGACTGAGGGAGGATTGCTTCGCTGGATTCGGGTGGAATAACTTTTAGTAAAAATTTTAAAATACAAAAAGGAATCGTCAGAAATAAATAAGTAATTAATGCATTTTTATTATATGTATGTATGTATTTAAAAAATACTGAAACTTACGGAATGCAGCATTTTGTGATAAGGCAAAAATTTAACACGCTTCCAATACGACAGCTCTTTCATGACTAACCGAAATGGTTAATTGAGATTCCTTGAAAATAAGCATGAAGTCTCTGAGAATCTTGAAGCAACAGTTGGTCGAAATAAAGAGGGTTTATAGCAAACACAACTCACTAAAGCGTTGTTCCCCAACTAAAAAGCTTTCCACATGCCACTTAGGACATGTTTGTTTATATATGTACTGTACATATATTCAAATAATGCATATATTCTTTTAAGGCGGTTGAAATTTTATTCCTCCTTTCGGTGGGTCGGTAAATTAACGAGTTAAAAGTAATGAATTACTAGTAGGGGAAGTGCGTCAAATCTGGTTACATTGGAGGGAAGGTACCTACATATTACTTATTAGATTCTAATTACTTAATAAATATTAGTAGACAAGATTTTAAAATATCAATGGAAATTGATATTCCCTTCAAGAGATATATACTTCTTGTGTAAGAGCTCGAACGTTAAAAAATTTCTTTTTCGCCAATATCCACATTTCTACCTACTGGTCGGATGGCAAATGTCAAAAATATTTATAAGAAAAGATGTGATAAAAATTCTTTGAAAGTGAGATGAAAGTAGACTGAAGTAGTGAGAAACTGACAGTGGTAAATTTGAATTCAAAAGTTGAAAATTTTCAGTATGTTTACTTCTTGCTAGTGCTCATCAAATGTAATTGAACCAGTGTCTTTTAAAACCTACATATGTCGGCAACAAAGTGTCACAAATTCAGTGAGATATGTATATGTATCTACATGATAAAATTTTGGTATCGTAGGAAAATATCTTTAATTCTTAATCCGTGTTGTAGTCATACTTCTTCATTTCCCCAACCGCGTTGTAGCGAAACAGAGCTGTAAGAGGTTTGTTGGTATACGGGTGCATTTTTTCCGAATATGGTTTTATGGGAATTCACTAATTATCATTTTCTAGTTTAATATTCTTTTGAATATTTTCATGAAGTAAACATGTAAATTCATAAAATACCATAAATAAATGTAAGTATATTTATTTATTTACAATAAGGCAGTAGTAATGTAATCGGTATCCTAACCTAATTAAGTGCACTCGGGTGCTAGGTCCATATGGCGCATACTAAATTACATAGTTCTAACTAAACTAAAATTACATATACTTTATAAGTATTTAGATAAAAAAAATAGATATAAAATTATAAAAGGCTCTAGTTTCATAATCGAAATGAATATTTTTAAAGATTCGCCATCTCAATTTCTATTTGGTTGCCACGAATGGCAAAGAATAATTTTTTCACGAATACTACTTCAATTTACCATAATTAAGATGGATCACTTTTGCCCCAGCTTTACATGATGTGATTGCGATAACCATTTAAGCAAACTTGGAGTCCGGAATTTATTGAGGTGAAGTACATTCGATTAGAAGCCGAAAAGTTGTTTGCTTTATTTGCAAATTGTATCCCTAGGGTGCAAGTTTTGGGGTCAGAGAAAGTTTGCTAAAGTATTCAGTCAAGAGCTTGACAAGAAGCAAGAAAAAATTTATTTTAGTCTTAAAGGTTACACAGTTTTTGCTTAAAGATAAATGTAACAAATTTCTGAAGCTGGCCAATTTGATGACCTCTGGAAAGTTTTACTAAAAAACCCACCCTCGATGCATTCTCACTATTTAAATGGCCTATCGGTGCTGTGAATTAGAGCTATCTGGGACTAGTGAAATGCAATACTTTTTGTTTGCCTGGAAAATATGTACCCTTGATATCACTGAAATGAGAATTTTCTTGACTTATTGCATTCTGGGTAACCAGATATGACACCATTCAAGAAAAATCCTTGTAGTTCAGAAGGAATGGCACGGTGAGGCTAGCGCAGGGGAGACAATTCTTGTGTCCTTATGAGAGGAAGCATCAGCCACCAAATGTCACCCACAGGGATTTCATCTTACTTTTGCGGCTGTGATTTATTTTTGCCATTTCAATTGGTCATATGTTGGCGGATGTGTGGGATTTCTTAGCGAAACTGCCTCAAATCAGTCTCTGGTTATCTGCATTGTTCGATGAGCAAGTGGAACCATTGGATTTTATACTGAATAGAAATGTGTGTTTGACTCGGCTCAATTGGAATATATGCTGGGAAAAAGATCTTTTCTCATTTTTCATTAAATTTGATAAATCTACATTACCAATGAATGAATTCCAAAAATTATGTGTGTCTACTGTAGCTTAACCAAAAGCTATACGAGGGTAATATAGAGTAGGTATGTATAAAGGATTATAAATTTTTAAATGCTATACTGCTCTATATTGGTCCTTATTGATAATCTCCCACTGAAATCATTTTTCACATTCCTTTTTGAATTGTTATGTAACTTCTACTTAGAAAAGTCTTTGAAAGAATTACTTGAAGTATCATTTTAATAATAAATTCCTGTCCATATTTTTCGAAACAAAAAACCTCGGTAAAAAATTAAATTTTAAATTCCTATTCAGTTCTATAAACTGTTGATTTTGTAAGCTAATAAATTCTAATTAATGTTAGATTTGAATTAAATTATTATATTTATTTAAAACAGAGCAATCAGATGATTTGTTTTCCAAATATGTAATTGAAAATGCATCATGCTACTAGCATATTTGTATTTTTTAAAATATTTAGAAAAATTATCTTTCATGACTAGGAGTTTTTAATACATTGTAACAGGCCCATGGCATTAAAAATAAACAAAAGCAATCTTAAACAATGAGTCACTATTCAAAAACCAATAAATTAATATAACTATAACATTAGTGAAGAAATTATAGATACCAAAGCTTTAGATTCAATACTTGGGCAATATACATTGCAAATAAAGCTACCGATTTCATAAAAATGTCTAGAAGTTAAAAGACAGTGGAAACAGCAAGAGTGAAATTATCCATTTAGCCTATTCATCTTTTACTCTTTCAAAGTTGCTCTTTGTGCGCCCAAAAACTATTATTATTTTTGCTACTTGATAACGACATAATAATAGTCAACTCCTATTCTAATTATTTCATTCACTGATTCCTTTTGAGACATGTGCCAAAAACATTATGTGAGGCAAAGTAATACTTTTTGTACTTCTCAGGTACCTAAGTTGTCGCATTTAGACAAAAGCTTGGTGAAAAGATCTCCCTGCCGTAACATAATCTGCCCAGATTTCTCTTCATCATCCCATCGTCGATTTGATGACTTAATTGGGACATAATGACAAGGTCACTGTTTTGGGTATGAAAACACTACCTGAAAGTGGCAAAGGAGTAATGTAATCTGGTAATCTTAATTAGCCATATTTTTTTATTTCCAGTAAAAGCATTAAAGCAGCAAGACATCCCCAGGATTTCAGTAAGCTGGTTTATTCGCCATTTATCCTCAGGGTAGAGTCGAAGAGCTCACCATTCCAATTACTAACTTCCAGTTTCTTGAATACAGGGAACATTAATTAATTTGCCGCCCTACAAATTAGGTATCCATGCACATTGGAAATTGTTAAAATTTGTGTTAATCGTCTTAAAAATAGAAAAGCATTCGCCATTTTGCCTACGGTCGTAAGAAGATTTCACAGTCACTCAGTTCTGACGTATGTATGTATATAATTCGCTGGCACCTAGTACAAGCGCTTTACTTTAAGTTATGAAATTTATTTCGTCAAACTTTCCACGCTAGCCGAAGTGTTCTAAATTCAAGGTTCGCTGTTGACTTATTTTTAAGAATTCTGAACTTAATTTTGCGAAAAGTTAAAAATCTCGAAAAGCAAAACCAACCTTATAAACAATAGAACCGTTTTCCATATCACACAGCGAGCAAGTTTGAATCCAAAGTTTAGTATGAAACTTTTACCTCGATGAATTTGCGACTAGGAAATGAAAAACTACGCGATGGAAGGACAGACCTTAGTTAAGTCCGGGAGGAGGAAAATATTCGGAAAAAGAAGTTCCTCCGAGGGAAGGAAAAGTTTTATAAATGAGAAAGGGTTCTGGAATCGTTTAAGCTGAGGAGAAACTTTAAACATAGAACGGAGATAAATTATAGTTTGTGTGATACCTTTGGCACTTTTTGTTTCTCGACAGCAAAGATTGTCGGCGCCATTTAGACGACGCATATATCTGTCTAATGGATTATATAACCATTTAGTACCACAAGTTTTATCTCTATGTAGATGGATGCAATAAGAGAGCCCTCCGGCTCCGTTACCAATTAGAACCGTGGAAGATCCAAAATCACTGCATCGGTAACGAGCGGCGGCGCGTGGTCATTACCCTGATTTTACGACACGAACGTAAACCAGAATGAGATGGTCGGTTTAAATCACCAAAAAGTAGCCAATATGCAGATTTACTGCTCTCGCTCATAAGGTATGGGCAGTTTCTTTTACTGCAAACATCAACGTAAATCTTTGTTTTATAACTTCTTGTAGGACTTTGTCTTCTCCGATTCAGGCGGCGACGAGTAGTTTCAGTTAGCTTTATGCCCTACTCCCAAAAACCGCATAGTAATGGGATCTGGCACAGCGGCCACGAGCACGACTGCGGCCCGATTAATAGGTGCAGCCATTTATAAAATTCGCCCGACTCGTTGATATTTATGTTTATATGTAGGTATGTACATATATTGAAAGGGCAGCAAATAATATTAACCGCCAAATTTTCTAAACTAATCGGAATTTGGATCAGTCTCCTTTATTCTGATATATATCATTGTTCTGACTGATGATAGAGTTGTTGAGCATACCTTTAAAAAAAAAATATTAACCAAATAAAATAAATAAAATATGTAAACACTATAACAACAAAATAAAATTCCTACTTATCTTAAACAGTTAAATAAAAGAATGACGCATTTTTATCACTTCGTCATATTGGCCGTTATGTATTCTTTAAGATAATGATTCCTATATTTAAATGAACATTAAACTCTTGAATTATAGTTTCTATAAATTGCAAGATCATCAGATCATTGGTAACTGTAATGCTGGAGATTCGATCAGACAATATTTGATTATTCTTTAAAGGAATCATTATCTTAAAGAATACATAACGGCCAATATGACGAAGTGATAAAAATGCGTCATTCTTTTATTTAACTGTTTAAGATAAGTAGGAATTTTATTTTGTTGTTATAGTGTTTACATATTTTATTTATTTTATTTGGTTAATATTTTTATTTTTTACTTTTTAGTTCGTTTTTACTGTTTCTATCATTTTAAGTTAAATAAAAGAATTTTTTTAAAAACTTTTTTTTTTCAAGACTAAAAAACGATGTCTTTAATAGTAAAAGAACGTCAAATTGAAATTTCAAAAAGGCGTTGGCCTGACGCTGAGTTACTAGTGCACAATTAAGCGTGGTAGCGTTCGTAGCTGAATCGTGCATTAGTAACTTGAAACTCTGCTTTTGAGCTTATGCATTATCATATTAAACGTCCGCCATATTGGATTTAGAAGACCCCACCTCACTTATTGTGTTTCGCTCATTAACCCCTTTCATTTGATATCCATATCATAGGGGTAACTATGGAAATTATAAATCGCCATTTTGTGACGTCCGCCATATTGGATTTAGAATAACGTCACATTACTTATTGTGTTTCGCTTATCAAGCCCTTTCATTTGATATCCATATCATAAGGGTAACTATGGATATTATAAATCGCCATTTTGTGACGTCCGCCATATTGGATTTAGAAATGGCGTTACTCATTTTATCGTTTCCAACTCTTCAAGCTCTTTTATTTGATACCCATATTAAGGGGGTCAACCAAAAATACATGGTCCACCATCTTGTGGAGGCGGCCATTTTAAAGATATTGCAATGTTGAGTATTGCATATTGCATTGTCACCAGAACTAAAGGTGTATGCAAAATTTCAGCCCGATAGCTTCATTGGAAGTGGGTAAAATATTGATTGCAAGATTTGACGACACGTAGTACGACACGTAGTGTAAGTT
This sequence comes from Machimus atricapillus, assembly GCA_933228815.1. Taxonomy (NCBI): domain Eukaryota; kingdom Metazoa; phylum Arthropoda; class Insecta; order Diptera; family Asilidae; genus Machimus; species Machimus atricapillus. Next base: position 29,451,802 of record OW121788.1, on the reverse strand, counting down.
GAATAAAAGAATTTAATAAAAATACAACACTATTATTATTTTCAGGGGCATATTATAAATTTATAAAGATCATAACAATTGTGAGGGTTTTGGGTGCAGACTGAGATTTTGATGCATTAAAATTTATATATCCTTTTAAAATAAAGTTCATTTGATAACGAAACTTTAAGGATTTATTAACAATTTGATTCATTCGGCTACGTATGATGTGTTATAATGCTATGTCATAATTGTACTTTTGGGTGGTTTGACCGACGCGACGTGCGGGTTACTATACTGAAACGCATTTTTAAACTGAATATTATTTTATACTAGTTTTCCTATTATTGACTTAAATATAATATAACAAGTAAGTATTCCAAACAATATTATAAATGCGAGGAGTAATGAGTTGAAGTAAAGATCTGAGGCTTACTTAATTTAAACCAACTATTTTTAGCTATTCAAATTACTTGTAGGAAAATTTAGAAAAATGATTGTCTGCTTTAACCCATTCATTTCAAATAAATAATAATTATTCCGGAAATTTCTGTTAACAACCGATCATATTTTAAAAAATAAAATCAAGTAACGCTTTGAGGGCCACAAAACCTCCAAATTAAACCCGGTTTTAAACATTTTTTTAATAGCTGCAATAAGAATAAAGACTTACCCTTTTTTCGTAAACGTCGACCTCCTTCTCGGTGTATCCTGCTAAAAGTATCATACACAAAACACTTTAAAAACACGCACTTTCACTTAAGGATTTCTCCTTTTAACAGGCCCTTTTGTCGCCAAAAAAATTGCGACATTTTCACTGAGAACTTCACTTTACAGCACTTAACGGCTTTTATTTTCCCATTTTTAATTTTAATTTTCACTAGCCGTCACAAAACAAATCACAAAATCACGTTCACTGGTAATCCTGCAAGACAAATAAAATAAAAATTAGGTGTCATTTAAAAACAATAAAATTAAAAAAAATTAAAAAAAAAATTTTTTAAAAAAATTCTTTTATTTAACTTAAAATGATAGAAACAGTAAAAACGAACTAAAAAGTAAAAAATAAAAAATATTAACCAAATAAAATAAATAAAATATGTAAACACTATAACAACAAAATAAAATTCCTACTTATCTTAAACAGTTAAATAAAAGAATGACGCATTTTTATCACTTCGTCATATTGGCCGTTATGTATTCTTTAAGATAATGATTCCTATATTTAAATGAACATTAAACTCTTGAATTATAGTTTCTATAAATTGCAAGATCATCAGATCATTGGTAACTGTAATGCTGGAGATTCGATCAGACAATATTTGATTATTCTTTAAAGGAATCATTATCTTAAAGAATACATAACGGCCAATATGACGAAGTGATAAAAATGCGTCATTCTTTTATTTAACTGTTTAAGATAAGTAGGAATTTTATTTTGTTGTTATAGTGTTTACATATTTTATTTATTTTATTTGGTTAATATTTTTTATTTTTTACTTTTTAGTTCGTTTTTACTGTTTCTATCATTTTAAGTTAAATAAAAGAATTTTTTTAAAAACTTTTTTTTTTCAAGACTAAAAAACGATGTCTTTAATAGTAAAAGAACGTCAAATTGAAATTTCAAAAAGGCGTTGGCCTGACGCTGAGTTACTAGTGCACAATTAAGCGTGGTAGCGTTCGTAGCTGAATCGTGCATTAGTAACTTGAAACTCTGCTTTTGAGCTTATGCATTATCATATTAGACGTCCGCCATATTGGATTTAGAAGACCCCACCTCACTTATTGTGTTTCGCTCATTAACCCCTTTCATTTGATATCCATATCATAGGGGTAACTATGGAAATTATAAATCGCCATTTTGTGACGTCCGCCATATTGGATTTAGAATAACGTCACATTACTTATTGTGTGTCGCTTATCAAGCCCTTTCATTTGATATTCATATCATAAGGGTAACTATGGAAATTATAAATCGCCATTTTGTGACGTCCGCCATATTGGATTTAGAAATGGCGTTACTCATTTTATGTTTCCAACTCTTCAAGCTCTTTCATTTGATACCCATATTAAGGGGGTCGACCAAAAATACATGGTCCACCATCTTGTGCAGGCGGCCATTTTAAAGATATTGCAATGTTGAGTATTGCATATTGCATTGTCACCAGAAGTAAAGGTGTATGCAAAATTTCAGCCCTATAGCTTCATTGGAAGTGGGTGAAATATTGATTGCAAAATTCCACGACCCACCATCTTGTGTGTGGAGGCGGCCATTTTAAAGATAATGCAATGTTGAGTATTGCATATTGCATTGTCACCAGAACTAAAGGTGTATGCAAAATTTCAGCCCGATAGCTTCATTGGAAGTGGGTGAAATATTGATTGCAAGATTTGACGACACGTAGTACGACACGTAGTGTAAGTTGAATAAAAGAATTTAAAAAGGTGCATACATTAACATACATAAATATGTGAACTACTCGATTAGTATATGTTTTCTTAGGGTTAGGTCAAACGTGATCCAAACAAAATGAGTATGTTCCGGTACGCGTCGCAGCGTAGTAAAGTACTGAACATAAGCGCCTAATCCAAAACTTGTCAGAAATGCCCATTTCAGGTGTGTTATATGTACTTATCTTACCTGATCTGATCTGTATAGGTATAATTCCTTATTTTTTTCCTCCTAAGGAATGCTCAATTTAAACTTAGCCGGCCTTACAATTAATAATTTATTTAAGGGGTCACATCCACCTGAACACAACGTTTTTTGTTTTTTTTTTGGGCATGCAAAATTAACAATCCAATCAAATAAAAATAACATGCTAATTATTCTTAATTGATCTGTGTAAAACAAATTTAAACATTTTTAGAATATGTTTTTTTTTGGAAAATTTTGCTTGTTGCGGAGGGGAATTACAATCCTTAGTAATAGGGTTAACTTCTTAACCTGAGACATTATTTCCTACACAAATCACCAAAACAGCAGTTTGCTATGGTTTTTCCTAGGGACTTTGAAGTTTTTCTTTAGGCTATAATAACGCAAATATTTGATGGTCTACGAATTTTTTTAATGGCAAAGCCAAAGCATATTCAAACTTACGGAGCAGAACTGTTTTTAATGTTTTTTTTTTTGTGGGGCTGTATTATCGAAATCGTTTGTTATTTCGGCTGAACGTTCTTGTGTTACAGTAAGTAGTAGCTCCTATTATTACTAAAGAATAGCTAAATTATAAGAAGGTACACGTGTGTGTCTCAAGTCGACGAAAAGTGCCGAGTGATTATCTCTTTCTCTTACACACGATCTTCTTATTACTATCTATACCTATACCTTTTGCAAAATCTGCAAGTTCGTTCAACTAATGTTATCAAGTTCGACAAAAAATCGGGAAAAAATCATAAATGTTGATGCATAATGTTTAGTCTTTGCTATATGCAATTACCCCCTGGCTCCCATTACCCCACGTTTTCACATACATACATTGTATTACAAAGCCAAAGTCTGTGATATTAGGTACCATTGTATACCTATACTTAAAATTTCCAAATTTTCAAATTCTTTTAACTACACGTGTTGCTTTCGATTAATTTGCTCAAGTGTTATAAGTATAGTCATTTTACTACGTATTTATGTATACTGCCACCGAAACACCGAAAAATAAGTAGAACGCTTCTTTCGGTCGTCTTCCGACGGAACGCAGTTTTGTTTTTAGGCCTGTAACACATAAAAAAAAATTAAATTATGTCTATGTTTTCTTGAATACCAATACACAAATAGTGAAAGGAGAGGAGAGATTACCAGTCCAGGAAGATTTGTTCAGTGGCTATCAAGATCGGATTTTTTTAAGTTATAGTCATAGGTAATATCGGCTTTAATTAACACTCATGAACAGGTCTTCTCCAACTACAATAACCACATTACAAAATAGGAACAAAATTCTCTAACTATAACAAAGATCTGCACTTGCTATTTAGAACAAATCTCCTAAAATAATTGCGATTCTCTCACTGTTTAACCAGTTTCCTATTTATATTAAAATTGGTATTATCTAGAAAATTACATATGTTAGGTCAAATAAAAACTGTTTCTTTAAGATTTTATTACATACATACATTTACATATATGTATATAGCAACAAATTGCACTTGCATTTTGGTAGATAATTTTTTTAAATTAAGAAAGAAAGGCAAATTTTGGAAATAATTCATGTTGATGTCTCATTATTAATTCTCCAGAATGAATAATGACAAAACTATATCATATCTATGTATGACGATAAGAGAAAAAATACTCAAAATCACAAAATCTTTCTAGTTCGAAAACGATTCATTCACCCATATAATTTTGAAAGGCGAAATTGCACAACCGAAATTAATCCAAAATAATTTTCGTTCATTTTTGAATATAATCTACCTATGTATATGCATATGTAAGTCAAATTTTCGCACCGATTTAAACATCTAGAAAAATCTAAGGATGGTTTCATGCGAGTAACAACGAAGAAATCGAAAGTGAACATTATTTATACGTTTAAGAGGTTTTGAAGATAGATTTACTTCTTGCTAGATTTTAGATTTACCATTTTTAATGTTCAAAATTGAACATTAAATTTGAAACTATATAGTATACCTATACGTGATTTGAATTAAATTTAGTGTTGACAAATCGCCAACTTAGATCTGCCATTTTAAAATTCACCGAATATTAAAGCAGCGTCCCTTAAAACCTCTCTAAAAACCCTCATATAGCCATTGTGTACGCAAGTCGTAATTAATTAATTTTTTTAATTTCATTTTACCCCCTGCTGTGGGACCACCACTACACCATCCTCTTTGTTTTACACACTTATTATTGGTACCATTCGGCAAACTCAAGCTTTTAAATAAGAAAAGAATCACTGATCTGAAGACAAAAAGTTCTCTGACCGGTGTATCTTTTTTTAAAGTTGGCTACAAACTTAGTCCTTACTGTCAATGGGTTTTGTCACTAAAATTATAAATCAATTATTATTAGTAAAAAAGCAGTTTTGAAGATAAGGTACATAGGTTTAAAAAAATTACAGGTACTTAAAACTCATAATTTATATTGGTTTTAAGTTAGATCTACAATGATTACTCCACAGCCAGTAAAATGTTTTCGCTTCTGGACATCTCAAAAATGTGTAGTGTCGAATAGGGTAAAAATGTATGTTTATTTATGAGTGTATTATTTCAGCAGTTAGCATCAAAATAATGCCAATGAAAACATTGAAAGATTTAGGTCCAGACAATAAAACAAATTATTTGCTGTCATTGAGAAAAAAATTAGGTTTCAGTGAGTTTGCTGATCATTTTCCTTCTTTATGTAAAAGTGATCGTTTGCGCAATTGATCGTAAGTGGAGACTGGGAACTTGTTGAAGCTTTTGCTTTCGAAAAGATACAACAAAACTATTTACTTTTTTTCAGACTGTTTTTACAATGTTTTGCAATAATTATATATCGTACATTGTAGATAATACTTTAACATAAATCATTACATGTAAATGGGATTGCAAGTTCAATGAGTGCGAAATAGGTTATATTGAATCATGAGCAACTCGTAATAGTTTATGTGACTAATTTTAATAATAAATAAAATACGCCTAGCTCTGTTACCGCGAACGATAGGCCAATTAGGCAGCGTCCCTCCAATAAGTGGCCCTTCTCTCGCAAGCGGCCCAATACTGAATTCGCTAAACGTTGTGGCGTCTGTAGTCCCTACAAATAGTCCCAAGGTAAGCGGAGAAGAAGGTGTTGATCAGGATGACAGGCGCGTTATTTTCGTTCCTAGTTAACTCCCACATTTTGCATCTAATGCGAGTTCCTTGGCTGGGCTACTGAAAATAAAAGAAAAGGCTGACCCGACTTAAGACCGAAAGACAAAGAGATTCATCTCATTTCCTCCAAGCAACTCTTCTCGGTGACACGACTCAAGACAGAGGAACCGAAGCAACAGAGTGCTGGCCTTCAGCACCTACTGCGCAGATTTCCACCCATCAACAATTGATAGTGACGTATCACCACGTGGACTCCACCAGGGCGCTCGCAGTAGGGAACTCGGTCTTATCAACTTCTGCGCCGGCGAACGGTGACGCTAGCGCCGAGAGGCCACCAGTCGCATTCCCCTTCAGACTTCAGAGCCGCTCTTGCTCTGATCAAGTAGTTGGCTTGGCGTTAGCAGGAGCAGCGGCTCCCCTTTACCGCGAAAAAGCATGAAATGGCCCCAAAAGCCCTCGTTGTGCACCAGTGCTAGTATCTTCCAGCACTTTTCTTTTCACCGCGGTTTTTGCGAGAAAAGCGCTCTACGCGTGTATTCGTGTAACTTTTCGGTGAGCCACGGCCACGTGTACTTTATTTTTGTGAAGATCTTTACTAAATGACCTCATCTTATTAGCAAGTCAATACAATTCACATCTTTTAATTCGCTCAGAACCTGGCGAATACTAAAAAATGAGAACTTGTTTTTCTTACGGATTATACATATACATAATATATTGCTACGAAATTTTCTTTTCTCAGCTGCGGTTTTATTACTCAAATATTATGTTGGTACCTTGAGATACCTTATAGTACATAGAAGCAGGTTTAAAAATAGGTAAACAAGAGAATAAAAAGAAAGACTGTCGTAAAGCAGATTTGGAAATATTTTGTTTGAAATAAAATAGGAAATAATTATTTCAAATAAATTGTTAATTAATATTATTCAAAATAATTGATTGAAATAAAAAATGATAAAAAAACATTTTAAGATGGGTTTGTTTTATTTGAAATAAAATCTGAAATAATCATATCAAATAAAATTTTATTTAGTTAGAATATATGTATACTCGTACATTATACAATATACAGGGTGTTTTGCTAAGGTCTGAACAGGGGTATGCCAACGACTCTAAATGGTCTCCTGATCAACGTTTGTTCGGACACCCCCCAATTTCTAGGTTGACCTCCTCCAAATTTTCAATCGCGATTTTGAGGGGGATGGACCGATTTTAGGGGGGGGGGTCCGAACAAACGTTGATCAGGAGACTATTTGGAATCGATTGGCATACCCCTGTTCAGACCTTAGCAAAACACCATGTATGTTAATACGTCAACATCGAAAATTGTTTAATCATTAAATGAGAGCCTGATGATCACGTTCATAGTTTTATGAGCTTGGATCCCTTTGCCTTCTCAGCACGGTGCGAAATCAAAGAATTTTATTAATAAAAGGGTCTTAAGTAGATAAGTTTCTAGTTTTGGAAAGTTGGCAGTGTGGATAGACCAGTCGCACACAGTTTCTTTCTTTATGTATTTATGTTATAATTATCATCGAAGATCACTCCTATATATTATCACCAAATTTGCTGGTCCAAAAATTTCAAAATAATTAAAATAGGGGAAAGTATCTAATGTATAAGGATAAGTGAGATTAGTTTGCTTCGAAGTGAAGGCATCCGTATTTGTTTATTTTTTTATAGGGTTTCAGTAGGAAATTGAAATTTTACTCAGCACGTTAATGATTTAACTCAAATAAAATGGAGTATGAGCAAATTGAGATTTTTTTTCTTTTCTTAAATTCTCCCTCAAATTCTAGGAGAAATATATGTAAATATGTATATAGGTTGGTTTCTTTGAAGTGCTCAATAATATATCGTTTATTAATTGAATACAACTTCCTAGTTCCTACAATAGCAGGTATGCAGTATGTACTTGGCACTCGTGTTCTTCTCGCACTTGACCGTTCTTTTTAGACTTTAGCTATTTAAATTACCATCTTATTAACTTTTGACTTTCCGGATTTTGTGTTCAGTTTGTGCGGAACATTACAAAAAGTTTCGCATAAAGCCGTTCTAAGCCATCCAATTAGCATCTACCACATGCAGCACACGTACGTAGGGGTAGGTCTTAAAGAATTTTTTATGAACAGACTTGATTCGCTAAAAGTGTTGTCCTTTAGGTCAGTGAAGTCAAAACCCTTTTGGTGAATTTCGACGTAATTGAATTTAGTGTGAGCTGGGTCGTGACTCCAAAGTGTAATCGGGAGAATGACGGAGTAACGTAGAGTCTGATTCTGAGACGACCTTAGATGGGATAGAAATGCGACTACTATGTGCAGTAGGCCATGTAGAGTAAATGGAGATCCAGATCCACGCATTAATTCGGTTTCAGTTTGCCGCCATCAAGTGATTATGTCACTGAGCCGGTTTTAACAAATTCCTCCTCCGTCACAGATGCCGTTGGTATGTGGCTATTTGTTAACTATGGTGGCAATTTGGCGGTTGGCGGATTAGTGGCTGTGAGCTCCGGTGGCGGCGATAGAATTGTCCGCAGCTTAAAAAGCTCGCGGTCGTCGTCGCGATGGAAGAATTTCCACATGAAATAGCTGCCAGCACTGCGGCGGCCCAGCTCGGGACTTCGCATCTGATAAACGTGTTCTGTTCTCTCCCCAAGTCCCCAGCCCCACTGGCTTCGTGGCCTTCGTCTTCTAGTTGGCACTGGTTCTGGGCGAGAGCTTTTCGTTTGACAGATTTACGATTTGGCGAGGTTGTGTGGGGAATCGTGTCGTCGAGATTTTACACGGGCTGCCGCGACCAGTGGCGGAATCGGAAAGCGAAGCGGCGCGGCTCTCGGAGAACGCAAGATTGGGGCAAGTGCGAACGTAGCTGAAGCTAATCCGCGAGGCGTGTGATTCTCATTTAGTTGTGTGCCCACATCCGGCTAGTAAGCAAGCTGTTCTGTACTTAGCCACTTCGACGTTTGACCACGAGGTCGCGCCACGAAATATTTACACTTTTTTCAAGGAGCTGGAAACGATCGCGGTTTCGTTTTTGGTTTCTTATCTGAGTGATCCTAGTTTATCTCGTAAATATTTGGGTGGCATCTGACTGCGGCCAGTTGAGTGCCAATCTCGCAGGGCCACATATGCGTAGTTCGCTGCACTAGACTCTGATTTGATTATATAGTGTAAATCGCGCAAGTCTATCATAAGCCTGTACTGAGGGCACTCTCTAAAGACCGATCGGCTCGTTTATGGCTTAGATAAACACATGCATGTGCTCCGCCGATAAATGCTTTAGATAAATAAAAAGTAAATAAAAAATATTTATACTTACGTAACAAGTGTCATCTGTATCTCACTCGCGCGATACTTTGGCTGCTGCGGTGTATGTGCGATCAGTTATTGATGAGTGAGTAGTAGTATCTCGTATCTGCGTGCTTTTAGAGAATGTTGCGATTTTCTTAGTGAAAACGTGTTTTCTTTAACTGGCCGTTCGCCATCTGTTAGTGACTGATAAATTCTAAAAAATAAACGGCATATAAATTGCCTTCTTCAGCGCGCTGAGTATCGATCGCAGCTCTTTTGGATCGCCCCAATATCATCTTGTCAAGCGAGTGCTACTTGTGATTGTGTGTGATCCCCAGTTATATACGTACACATATAGTATTCGTGAGTGCCCTAGTGTGTGCGACAAATCTGCGAAAATCGCTTACCCTACTGCTATCATCATCGCGAGGAGTTTGCAAAAAGAAAAATACCGCTCCAAAGGTCCAGTCCCAGAGATCGACACGACAAATTTGGGCATACGAACTCGTATCTGCCCGCCGAGGAATTGGTATTTACTCCCATTTTGCATCTGTGGCCGATATCTGCCAGTAAATTTATATTATGAATGTGCGACCTCGTAATAGCCGTTATCATCGCTTATCTCCGCGAGTCGCCTGTGTGTACCTAATGATTTGATATCGAAAATAGCACACCTAATTATATATGTGGTGAAGTTGCCATGCAAAACGGCTGGTTGATCGAATTTTCGCTTTGATTTTCCGAACTTCGCGCGGATTCGCGGTCGGTGATCGATACCAGCCACCAGCTCCACCATTAAAATTGGGTGGCACGGCTCGCCGATCGCATTCCCATCGATACGATTAGTGTCGATCATCATCATCCACTGCGAATGGCCAAGTGGAAAATTTACACTCCATCGACCCATGGTGGCTGGACTGGGCTGCGTAATTCAATCACGTGTGCTGGTTTTGTTTTTATTTTCGTTAGAACGGAGCTACTTTTTAGCCTCTGACGAGCGGTATCAGCAGATGGGATTCAGTGCTCTTCGTGCCCGATATTGCCAAATTTCATGCTACCGTTGAGCACTCTAAAAAATTCACCTATCTTTGCACTTAAACATCATCACTTTCATTCTGCCTCCTCTGTACCAATTTCTCGCTGAAAACTCAAAAGTTTATCTACATACACGTATGTACAGAGATTTTAGATTGCCTGGAAATTAAACAGGCGGTTGAATTACTTGTATGAAAAGTAACTCACTTTCCCTATATCCACAAACTTGTAGATCCAATCCTCTATCAAAGTAAGAAAAAGAATATTTTTGTTTATCAATTGAACGATAATTTGATAGGAATGATTCTAGATTTTATTGTGTATCAAGTCAAGGCAAATGAGGTTTGAATTTTCATTCATATTTCTATTTATGTATTTTATAATCGGTAAAATTGTGGAAATTTGATTTTAAGTAAATTTTTGGAAACGTCAGACTATGAAAATGTTAAGTTTTGTACCCAACTAAATATATTCTATAGCTTTTTCGAATGTTACGTTTACAAAATTGAAAACATTCCTCCAGTAGGAATAATTTCTGTTTCACAAAAGTGTAACCACTATTAAAACATAAGGTGGTCCTACTTTGTTCTTATTTGTGTTAACATTACTCTCTATTATAGTAAAATGAAAATTATCTCATTTGACTTAATCGAAGGATTTAAGTCCTTTAATTAATTAAGGTTTACAACTTAGGAGGAAAGTAGAACCACCTTATGATACCTACTTGATGTTGTGATTGATCGAATATTAAATTTTTATTAAACTATATAGAAAAATAAGTTTACGTAATAGCATGTACTGTAAAGGGATTATTATTATTTTTATTATTATTTTCTTATTTTTTCATATACATACATACATATATAAATATATATAAATAAAATGAAACCCGATGTTCTTTGGCTGTAATTTTTTTTAGAAATGAAAAATGTTGGTTCTGCTTTTGGATTAGGCTTATTCAAGTCTTAAATTTTTTTTCGTTAAGTCAAGTGGCCGCCGCCAGAATTGATGATCATACGGGCTGCATTTCCGGGTCGCCTAATCTCTCTTTTTGGCGACTTGCACTGGTCGACAAAATCATCAGTATTAACTGTTTCAGACTTCTCTTCGAGGGCTTGAAGAATCTGGGGCTTGTTGACATAGACTCGTAACTTCAAAAAGCCCCACAAAATTTTAACTTAGCTTATTTTTGATAAAAATATGACTATAAAAATAGACGGCATAACCTAGGTATGAGTCGTTTTTGTTTAAAATTGTGACGTGGATGCAGTTGATTACATTATCATTTCAAGTAAAATCAAGTTCATTCAGTTTTACGACACACTTGATTTGAATCGGAGGTTAGTGCGCAATATGCTTAGTTAAAAATCGCATTATTGCATATGCAAGTATAAAAGTTCCACAAATTAATGAAAGTGAGTCAGACATACAGTTGCAGTGACTACACAATCGCGAAAGTTGGGGATTTTTCTGAATATTGTGTACTAACTTCGTAATTTTTGTAGTAAATATATTTGTTATCAATTGTTGAATTTTGCTTTCCATCAAGGATTTGTAAATTCCTTGAAATGCCTATAGTTTTGTATCATAAATTCAAATTATTTACTTATATGAGTAATTAAGTAGAAAAAAAACGAAATATTTATTACTAGAAAGCTCTATGGTCTCTATATGATAATTGCCATAAAGTGTGTTTATTTTGACATATGAAAGTTTACCATATACATAATAATTTTGTAATTCATCACATCAAAGAAAAACTTGAACTGCGATGTGTTTTGTATCCAGGGCTGGGCATATGGCGCCCCTACCACAAAAATATAAACTAATGCGTATAAAAAGGCTGTACGTGACCATTAATAAAACAAATTACCAATCTTTCAAATGAAATTTGTGCTCGTTCGATGTTATGACTGAGCGAATTCGAAAAGTGTTGATGTTTACTGTTTAATACTACATTTTTGAGAAAACTATCTATCAGTAACTTTTTACATCAACTATGAACCAGGAATGGTTAACGAATTTAGCAAGAATTTTCCATAAATCAAGCCATATTAGATTATATAGATACATATAGAAAAGTATAAGTAAAACTATCACGGATTTCGCAAACAGAAAAGAGATAAATAAAGCCTGAGTCCTAAAAATTCTCGTCTGTTAAATTTCCCATTTAACAGATCATAGTGTTGTGTATAAAAAACAAAGTCTTTATTTCATTCGAATGAAAATATTCTTTAGTACTCTAAACAGTTCTTTTGCGTACGTTATTCTTCCTGCTTTTATAATAGGTATACCTAATATTGCATAAACAAGTCATAAAAAATATTAAAATAGTTATTGTTAATAGATTTTTAATTCAATTGAAAAATGGTTTTATATTAAAGAATTTGGGATTTTTCACTTGCCTTAAGAAGCTTTTTTTATTTGAAACAAATATCCAGTTGAGGGAGACCATTTTAATAAGATATAATTGGATAAAATCTTAAATCACAGCAATATCAAATTCTTGAAGTAAAATGAGGACATCCGTTTCGACGTCGTGTAAACAAACTAGACAAGCTGCCAAAATATTCAGTGACAATTCCATCTATAAATACGATTTTCACAGAATTCCTAAAGGAATTTTAATCTTTGCTTATATTACGTAGCTGGCCTAGCTGGCGCGCGATCAAACTTCGATAATACAAATATTTAAGGAAATAAAAATTCGTTGCGTTTTTGGGACCCTATCCTATGCGCCAGCAATCTGTGCTTACATGAACTTTATTTACATATGTCGTTATGGGAAATCACTTTCTCGAAATCCTTTCTAAAGTCCCTTCTAAACAATATGTATTTATGTGAAATGGGAGTATTTATTATTTTGAAAGACCCTTAACTCATATTTTCATATTGTTCGGACTTTCGTACGACGTAATTTTGTATAAAACAACAGGACCAAAAATAATGATTATTTCTGAAGTTAAAAACAAGAAAAGTCTTCACTATATACTAGGCTAAAATCAATTATGTACCTACTTCTTTTGAAGTCTTTAGATTCAGTAATATTTTGTTATTGTTATATTCTTCTGAAAAATAAAAATTATAAGTTGGACCATAACGATTATGAAGTAAAGAAGAAGGTACTAAGCGAAATAATAACGTTATGATGACTCGTATTGTGGGAATATGCTCTCAATCGGTCAAGGCGTTCAGAATTTACACGATCACATATTTAAGGAATTTTGTTTCTTTAATTTTGGACCAACAAAAATTAAATGAAATCTATTTAATTTATTACGAATGACACGTGTGACACAAATGAGAAAGTGTGACAAGGGAAGAGATCGCTTAAGCTATCTGTTTGGTGACATACTGGTTTCTTGAGAAAGTTATGTTTTGTAAAGCTGAGACTGAAGCAGTTATTCCTTATAGGGTGTGAGTGACCACTTCAACACAATGAGTTGCCAATGCCAATAACTAAAATGTGCAATGGATATTAATTAATAAAACATAAAACCGTAGTTCATGTCTGATTGCTAAGACAAGTATTATTTCAGTATGGTCTGTTAAAGTTATATCTCCTGCAAAGATATAAAAGTAACATAAGCTACTCTCGCAGGAGATTTTCGTAGTCTTTATTCAATGTTCACAACAATGTAACTAAAGTATTTTTTTGTGAAAAAAAAATATACATATTTCATATTCACAGAGTTATTGCAATATTTTGCCTACAGCTCTACGAAAAATGTAAACATTTTTGGAGAGCTAAAAGCTAGCAAACATTTTTGCGGAAGTTAAAGCTAAAAGTTGGTAGTACAATATTTTAAATTACTTGATCTGTTCCGATGACCCACTGCCTGCGTTTCTGAAATTGTATTTGAAATATTACTAGTTATTAATATAATTTAAAATTTATTGTCTACAAAATATTATTAGTAACATTAAACGTTTCTTCTTCGACCCCCATATTACATTAAAATCATTATGAATTGCAGTCCTTTGGCTATCGGCTTGGCATGCAACAAATAAACTTTTGAGAGCACTAGGACTTATTTCTTGTTTATAGTGTTATTTTACGAACCATACTTAAATAGTAGAGGTAGATGATTTAATGCACTACAGATAGAAGACCATTATTATTTAATGTATAAAAGGATGTAATATTCTGCGGTTATAATTATTATTATCAATAATAATATAGATGAATGAATTATTATTAGTTTTAGTGCTGAACATGAATTTTCTCTCGCGTCAAAAGCATCAATTCAAAAGTAAAATAAAATTAATTTAATTTAATTAGCTGGCTATTGCGAATATCATTTTTCAGTCAAATCGGAAGCCAAGACACTAAAATACCATACATTTCAGTCTTAAAAATGTGCCTTCGATTTCTATTTTAACGTCGATTTCGATTATAACGTCATTAGATTCCCTTTTAGTCTTAACATAACATGATTATATGAGACTATTTCCTATTGATCTACAAAGTAAAGAAAATTGTCTGCCTATAGAAAATTATTACTAAATTTTATTCTGGCGCGGCTTCTGTTTTCTTTTAATGGATTTATTTGCATAATTAATAACAGAATAATCTTTTATGTCAACATATAATAAATACTTATATTCATATTTTTATCTTATTACATAATGCGAAGATGAGAATAAAGGAATTTCTACAATATATTTTCAGCATTCAATAGGTTACAAAATGTTGGATTGTCGAATATTTATGATACAAAATGACTAACTGTATATACTGATCCAAAGATAAAGGAGCACTTCAAATCAAATCAAAATTCAATGTGACTTCTTAATTTACCAACCTTTGCTGATACGAAGGAAAATATTGTTCAATTTTCCATTTTTACGATTAGATAATTAATTTTTTCTTTAATTTAAAAATGTTGCGGATATCATGATTTTTTATGTTATTTGGGATTGGGACCTATGTTCATCAAATGACGTCAGCTTTTAGGGACTTATTGGAAACAATATGACACCTTGAATGATTGAAGGATTGAATAATTTTTGATTAGCCACACAATTTTGACAAGTCAAAAAGAGTTTCAACTTTGAATAATTTGTTTGTGAAAACCAATTTAGGAGCAAAATAATATATTAAATGGCCAAAAAGCACATTAAATTGATGGAATTAAGTTTTTGTTATTACATAGGTAAAAGCAAGCAGTGTATGTATTATATATTTAATAGTTTTCAACATACTGAGGACACATATTTTTTTATTATACTGCACCAGGAAATCTCAATTCAACCACTTAATATACATTTCTTATAAAAGAATTATTCTAATAAAAAGGCAAATAAAATACGCACACTTAACCCCCATTAAGAGATTCATTTCTATCGGTAGAGAATTTTATTGAATATAAAACAGAACTACTTACAAATAATATGAAAATTCTAAATAAAGGTTTTTTGAATGCCGTACACACCTATTACTATATATATGAAATCAGTTTCGCTTACAAATGTTGGTAGGTTAGGTGCATATATCTAGATGAGTGACGAAATTTAAATATTCTGTGCACATTTGCACACGCACACAAGATAAGGGAAAGAAACAAAATGTTGAAATTCTGATTATCCCAGTCACAAAGGTGCAATTATATTATGTAATGCAAAACAAGTGATGCGTAATAAATAATAATGGCAATTTTTCGTAATAACGGTTCATTTCCACGTATATATGTATGTATGTACGTAAGCAATATACTGATCTGATGACTTCTGTTTTTGAATGCAATTTCGATATCTGTTTTAAAAGTGCGAAAAGGGTATTCCTTATTTTCAATTTTATTTATTCGATCTCTTTGAAGGGTTTCTCAAAGAGTAGTTGCAAATCAATTTTGTCAAATGCATAATGCTTTTTTTTAGGAAATTGTGTTAGAATTGTCTTCTCAATTTTTATCTTTAAAATAATTTTTTTTTACGTAACAAAGAATGGATATCTTTGAATGATAAGCATGAAATAAAATTAAGCAGCCGCTACATAGAGTACTTGTGGGTACAACCGATTTAAAATTAAATCAGAAAAATATGTATTAAGGTGTCTTATTGCGCAAGTTTCTGCTAAATGTGGAATAGAGTCACAAATAGTTTTGTTGGTATCGAAAATCATACCTGTAAAGATTCACATGCATTAGGTTCGTTAGAGTACAACATTGTAAACGGCCTATAAAAATTGATAGGAATGTCTCAATAAAAACGCAAGCACGTCGTTCAACATCTCAACTTCCATTAAACTATGGATGGTAGCATTCCCGAGTATTCACCCCAACTGTCAACAATAGTTTGAATGGTCCGTAATTGCCGAAATCAATTTTATTCGTTTTAAAGTGATCGAGAATAATGTTATGTCGATCGGTATGCGCTCAATGAGCTCAAGGAAGGCGTGATGTTACACTGGCGCAATGTACTTTTTCCGCAATAATTAAATATTTAATTGTGGCGCATATTATAACCTTGGACGAACTAGTATATAGATACATGACAAAATGCGTACTTCTCTCCCAGCGCAGAGTGGCAACGCTGCTCATATTTGAAGGAAGTTGAACGCCTGATCAAGCAAAAACTTCGTAGTATTTCAAGTTGGCACTCGTTCTCTCACGCTTGCATCTTTAAGCCAATTTATACTCACATATTATACACATTTATGCGGAACGAACTGAATTAAAATAAGTAAGCGCCGACGGATGCTCGTGATTGTGTGATTGTGCGCGCTTATGAAAAATGTATAGCGCCGCTCACAGCTACAGCGCACAGCGGCGGCGCTGTTGTCAGTTAGTATCAATGTAAAAAGCGTGGTGAAGGCGATCGCTAGGCGGCAGAGGCTAACTACGTCGTACTCTGTAAAATTAGCACATAGCGGAGTTATTCGAGGCATTTTAATGTCGCTGATGACTTCTTGTTTTGAAATCGCTCAGCACCGCGATCACCCGCAATTGGGAGATCGCAGCCCGGGAGGCTTCTTGGTCTCGAGAGAACATCTTGGAAGAAAACCCCCTGCAGATCGCCAAATTTGCTACGAGCACATCGCCCACGGGGCGGGTTCGATGAATTTCCTAGCACAGACGAGTCAATCAAATGGAATCTTTCTGCCCGTTTCTTAGGTGATAATACGGAAAAGTTCGCTTGGAATATAAATTAGAAGCGCTCGGCTTAATGGGAGGTCAAACAAAGTCGCATGGGCTGCGGCGATCGTTTTTCACTACTTAGATATTCATTGAACCGTCGATTTTTAATAGTTACTAGAGCTACTAATTGCATTATAATTTTTCTCTTTTTTTCTGCTCTTTGCACGATTGGAACGATTTTACCGCATGCAGCTAACTCACACATGAAACTTGGGAATCTTGGGAATCGTACTATTTCACTGCATTGGTTTAATGAAGTTACATATGTATGTACATATATTTTTAAAGGACAAAAAATCCTGCGATATCAATTGTTGCAGTCTAGTTGAATGAACGCTATCTATGAATTTAATGTTACAAATCCACAGGTTGGCGCTTCATACTTGGTATTGAAAATCGTATCATTTTAGTATTTGAAAGATAAAATAATATAATGTATGTATATGCCATATTACAAGAAACCAATTCAATTTATTTGCTCAACTCTTCCTAAGACTAGATACATACATATGTATGTACATAAATTACGGCTATTTAGGAAAAATCTTATCTGAAAATTAGTTGGGTAAAGATAAGCATTTCTTTAGTAGCGAGCGTGGGCATTATACAATATATTTGCGATTGTACTTTACCTATAAATTTATTTTGCGTATGAAAATGTTTTATATATTTATGATGATTTCTCTAATACCCTGGACACATATCAAGTCTTAATCAATGATTAGTACTAATTATTCATTGTCACTATGACAGCAGTGTGTCAAGGTCAACCAATTTTCAACATTATACCTTCATAATATTCTAATTACTTATCATAATGATTTCTCTTAATGCTTGTTTTTTGTGTATGATTGTCATATCCCTCCCTAAAAACAGTATGTAATTGTTTACTACTTTATTACATTTTTACTTAAAAGTTAACCATCTGATTCAAATATCTAAATTTCAACGGAACTTTTAACATAGCGATTTGCTAAGAATATATTTGAAGAGGACGCGAGTCCTGCTGCACTTACAAATTGTCGTTGTCCTTATAAATCAGCAATAAGAAATCGTAACAAAAGCTGATAAATTTTGACAGTTCTTAGTTAGGTACCTCCAATTGGAATTTCCAAATTGAGAAGGTAGATTGAAAATAATTGGCTTTGAAACACCCTTATCCCTTTACTTACTTAAATTATATCGGGCGGTGTTGTGTATATAACTGTTGATAAATAAATAAATTAGTAAAATTGTGAAAGTGATCCTGCCATTTTGAATTTGCAAATTTTGATAGTAAATTCGAAATGAGTACCTTTGGTACTAATTATTACTTTACAATCGTTGAATCCCGAAAATGTTTGATCGCTCTCTTGAGCCTACGATCTTGAATTTTTCAGTTTCGAAGAGGATTCGCAATCAGAATCTCAGAAAACTCCAAATACCTATTTTCATGACAATAACTTGGATTTTACAATATTGTTGGATAAGCATTCAAAAAATAAAAATGTTCTGACCAAGCACTTATAGGCGTGACTGAGCAACAAACAAATATCCAAACAAATAAAGAATCTTTCGATTTTATATACATATGTGCATATGCATATGTATTTGGATTGAAAATTTTGTATGATCGGATCCGACATGGAACTGCCGATAATTTCCTCTAAAATCAGTCAACGTGTTTAAAGGTTATCAGTAAAGCAGAAAATGATCTCTTCCATATTGAGGGCTTTTTCGAACGAAAGGCAGAAAAACAAACAACGGAGTCGTGGATAGTGGATCGTGGATCATTTATTTTTGCGAGAAAATAAGCACAAATACAGTGATGTTGTAGGCCAGCATAATTGACAAATTTTTAAATAGTTTTCTCAGCGTTTCTGGCAATTCCTATGCGTTCAGGAGTATTAAAAACAACAGAAATATTTATTAAGTCGAACGCTGATCAAAAAGGTTTAAAGCGAAGAGATTTCAAGTTAGGCAAAGTCTATGATTTAGAGTACCTACCTACCTACGCTCAGTAAATTTAAATTTCGATGGCGGAGTAATTTTAAGTGGTGACTATACCTGAACGCATGAAAAATGATCAACAGCAATAAGTACCAAACTACATATAATTAATAAAAAATATAATTTATGTACATGCCTAGAGAATTTGAAAGGCTTGCAAAAATGTCGCTTTTGCATGATAACTCCTTGAAATATTGAACAATTTTGAAAGAAAATTGTAAAGTAAGGTTGCTTTAAAAGCGAATAAAGCCATTTTTTTTCCTTTTAATTCGAATTGTCATGCCAATATCAACCTTAGTAGTTTAATAAGTTTAGTAAGGAGCTTTCATATCTCATTATATATGTGTATTATGCATACATTTAACATATAATACATTACATTAACATACATATATGATCAATCAATTAATCTTATCTAATTGTTAACTTTGTATAGACCAAAACAACTATAAAAAATTGTTCATTTTCGATGCGGACAGGTAGATAAAAATTGCAGTCATTGATTTAGTTCCACCGTTTTAAAAGAAATATGAAAAACTTGACACGGGTCTTTCATGGATTCATTGTTCGTTTTATACAAAACAATGCACAGATGTTATGTTTTGCTTAAAGCCATCTGATCAATTGCCTTGTATATAATAACAAATATGAATGTTAAGCACGCAGAGAAACAGATCATTGTTAAACTGCCTTCTGCCGTCATAAAAGGGTAATATTTGTCACCGTATGTTCATAAAAAATTAATATTTTAACTTTTGTACATTTCTTTCCTGATTTTGAAAACTACGGGTATTTTATTGAGCACATAATGTCGCAAAACTATATATGTATGGAATTAATGCTAAGCTGTCCAAAGTGAGGTCTGCAAGATTACAGTAATTTTTCATTTTCATCAATTAAAATTTAAATAAGTTTAATTAGTAGGCGAGTCAAAGCTTGTGTGAAATGGTATGAGAAGAACTGTAGGAGGCTTTGAATCCTGTCGAGTTGTGAATTTTTAATTAATTTAAAATATCAAATATCAAGCTAAGTAAACGACTTCGATAAACTATATATACTTACTTTGTCTTCGATAATTATAATACTAGTTCAGCTTGGTTGCTGACTTCATAAACTGTTATAATAAGCCAAAGACGTCGATACAGACAGGCTTTAAATAAACAAATAAATTTTTAATTTGAAAATTGAAAACAGTATGTGTATTCCAAAAAAGTCATACTTTTTCGATAGAGACATACCTACGCACATATAATATGTATGTATAAAGAAGTAAGAAAATCTAGCTTACTACCAAACTGCAGGCATACATAAGAAGAAACGCGTAAAGTTTTAAATTATGGAAATTAATGGGGTAATGGTTTTATGGGGTATTGTAGAACAAAAGAACTAAATATGAATCTCAATGTTGGCGCAGGTAATTGTGAATATATCCCGACTAAAATTTTGGCGGGATGCAGTTAGGGTCCCTATACGAGGCTAGTTCCTATGAGGCTGTCTTGTAGGCGCTTAAATGGCCAATAACGCTTTACGTCAATGAAATAGTTATTGTTAACAGTTTCATTGTTAATACTTGCGTATAAGGAATTTTAATATATAAAAAGTAAAATAAAACTGTATGAGGTTATCATAAAGAAAACTTGATAAGGCAGCTATTAACAACACCGGGTGCGCTCATGAGGCATGCCTATAAATTCTAATCGGGACGTTTACATGTGTACATACATACATATATAATTTTTTCTCTTGGTGAAAATACGGGATTTGTGTGTTGGGTGACAGTTGGTAAACAAAACATACTACTAAATATGATTATTACAATTTTTGAAATAAATTTAATGATTCCATAGCACTGATTATCCGATTTATCATACAAGCCAAAGGTCCACGTGTGTCGAGTATTTCGTGGTCAAAACGCTCCAAAGTCATGACTGGTTCCATAACCGTTAATTAGCAACTTTTTTTGTGACACGTAGAAATTTAAGTTTATCATAGATATGAAATTCATGCAGAGAAAAAGCATATTTTTATATGAACGCCGCTACTTACAAGGTCGCATCAAATCGTCATTACGCTTGAACTCCTCACATAATTCGAATATATGAAGAAAGCAAAACTAACTTGTTCTCTTTCTATTTCGTTTCAGAAAAAAAGTGAAAAGATGTTTGATGCTTTAAAGTGATTTGTGATATTATCTCTAGTGAAGTGTATTTATAATATTTAAGATAAAGCTTAAGGTGTTCGTAGGTGTAGTAATGGATCCTTTTAATAATGAGTGGCCAACGGCGCCGAAGCAAGCGGAAGAAGCTCTGCAGATGGATTCAATAGCTGAGCTCCAGGACGGGGCTTTCGAACCGCAGATAAGAGCCAGATCGAACACCTGGCCACTACCAAGGCCAGAAAACTTTGTCGAGCCTTCGGACGAGCCTGGTAGCAACAAAGCCAGCAATCTCCAGCTAGCAACAGGTAAGAGATTATCTTGAGGAAATAGGCGATTTATAACTCTTAAAAGGTTCTACATATCTAACAACAACTACAGATTTTGTCTATTCTTTTGACTTGAAATTAAAGCTCTTTTTCACTTGAAACTGAAGCAAGACTTAAATTGAATTACCCAGAAGTCGCCCCAATTCTAAGCACTTACAGGTGTATGCACGTTTAGCGACAGTACCTCGGTGCGCGATACACGAGGGCCCGAAGGTAGTTGAAAGTGGAAGTATTCTTTTGTTAATAATTTCAGGAAAGAAATAAAGGGAAGCCTTACGAAAAAAAAACACGTCTTACCTTTGAATTGGCGGTTAGAATTGCTCTTTGTTACTGCCTAATTTCTTAAAAATAAATTTCGCGGTGAAAGTTAAACGTCGTCCTGGTAACTTAGTCGCCAACAACGATGACGACGGGGTGTGCAGCATAAATGCGGGTGAATTCTTATCACTCATACCTTGGCCAATGGGATTGGAGCTGCTTGTGCGTCACAAACATAACTGATCAGCTAATCATATTTTGGCTAAAATTACAAAACTCCACCTGCTGGCCACTTTCCCACGCACCCAAAAAATTCTGAAGGTTGAATGAATGGTATCGTCGAGCTCATTATGCAAAAGCGATAAGATATATAGGCTCACTGGACTGGCATTTTTCCAAGAGAGTCGTCTGCTTTTCAGGTAGCTTAGGCGCATATCTACTTAAACTCAATTTCCCATATACTGAAACGCTGATGCATTTTCAAGTTTATTTCTTCAGCACTATATCCTGAAAAATAAAATAATCTTTGCCGTCATTGCCTTTCTCGGATCTAGTGCAAATAGCAAAAAATCCATTTGGTTTTTAGATAATGTTACTTCTTTGATATCTAGGAAACTCGAAAATGTTGATCAATGTTTTTGGTATGATTGCCAAAACTTTGATAGTTTTTATTCTGTTTTTTTTTCAAGCAATTACCGAAGGAGCTTTCTATCAAATTCAAGTAAAGATATTTCCAATATAGCTGTCTTTTTCTCACACCAAAAAAATCTTTTTCAATTTTATGTGTATATCAAATTTTGTCGTTTAAAAATACTGATTTTAAGTAAAGCACATCACACCGTTCCAGGACTGAATAAAAATTATGTTGACTTGGCTTATTATATTTTTTTACTTTTGCGATGTACATACATATATACATATACTCGACGATCAGAAACAACTTTAAAATCTGCCTGCTCACTCAAGATTTCATTTCCAATAACCTGGTAAGTAAATTATTTGAAAGGCCATTTCAAAGCAAATAAAATGATTAATTTTGCCAAGCCAAGCCTGTGTCTGAACTCATATATTTGACATAATATGTGAGACTTCCTTTATATCGGATTTTTGTACTTGTAGAAATTATTAAACTGATCACTAGTAGCATAAAATCTATTTGTTATAAAAAATGTGCTAACATTTTCACTATCAATGCGAGAATTGCTGGAAAGCAAGTCCGCCAGTTCCATAGACAGGCCGTCGCCGTCGTCGTTGTTGAAAGAAGATTGTAAAGTGGACCAGTCACAGCATTAACTACGTATGAATGTACATCGGGGCATGCGGTAATGAAATGTCAGCGGGCAGAAATCAGCGCGGTTCATTGCACTGGGTAATGTGTGATAAATATTTGAGAAAATAAAAACAATTGAACTGAGCACATAAAAGGAAAGAGAAAAGGTATCAATTACCGCAGCGAGCGCAGCCACAATTTAGCTGAAATGATTAAAGGTTTTATTTTAAAAAGTACATTAAAGTATACAATAAATCAAATCGAATCATACTTAAACCATACAGGAATTAAACAGCATAAGTCAGGGCACAAATTCAGTTTCAGGTCTCTTCATGTATTTTGATGAAATTTTGTAGGAACAGCAATTTGATTGGAGTAAACAAAGACAATAACTACTTAAATAATGCAAAAAAAAAGAAATACATAAATCAATGAACTATCGATCACTTGAATTTCGCTTTCCCGCTGCGATTTTCTTTAATTTTTTATTTTCACAATACTTGAGAAGACCTCAAATTTGATAAGAATAGATTTTATAGACTGATAAAAATTGGTTTTAAGTTATAATCCAATGCAATACATCTGCCCACATAATTAAAGTTTGTAAAGATTACATAAGCACATATACCTCTCCCAACTCCTATAACGGTCCCATAAACTGACGACTTACAAATTATCAATAGAAATAATCCATTTATTGGAGATATTATAATGTTAAAGGCATTAGATTAATTAAAGGAACAGGTCTCCCTGTCCTGTGGTGTAATATGTATACCTCTTAATTCGCCGGGAACAATCTATAATTAGTGAGTTCTGGGCTAAGTTTCGACAACCGGATTTTACAAGCATTCTTGCATTTTTCTCAAGCATTTGAACCTGACCGCTCGTGTTGAATCCAATTTTAGATTTTTAGTCCCTTGTGTTCGCATAGAATTTACGCAAATTGTAAAATTTTAAAGAGTGCAATATATGGTAATTCTCATTTTTTCAACTATTTTAAACTTCAGGACTTGTCATGGAAATTGGTATTTTGCGTATTTTTAAAGTTGCTATTACGAATCTCCGAACACGAGCTTTGGACGTAGGGTATGTTTTCCCCATAAACTGATGATCCTGGTGCAGCCTGTTATCAATTAAGTAGGTTTAGGAGATTATTCTGAGTTACAAGAAGAAGAAGAATTTACTAATTTGTTCACTCTTTTTTTAAAGGGGACCTATACAGGTTTTTAAAGAATTTGAGATTTTTTGTTTAATTGTCATGCACGAATTCCACTAATGTATTGTATTACCAAAACAATCATAACATAGAAGGAGATATGAAATTATTCAACATTTCGTTTTTTTCCATCTATATACGGTTTCTGCAAGCCATGTATGTATAATCCGTTGATATGATACAATGGCATAATCTGTTCCAAAACGGGCAAACATTTCCTGTGGTTGCATCATTTGTTCTAAAGGCTCTTGATAGGTCCATAATTGCTTATAATAGAAGAGAGTGATAGTTTGTCTCCGTTTTGAAATCCAAAGTCTTTAAGCTAATCTCTCAAGGTGACGTCGCTATTTTAAGTCAAGTGTACATCGAAATAATCAACTGTCCTCCGATAACTTTATCAGTCCACTTGGCAAGTAAATTTCCAAACGATAATGAACTTTTACGTAAGATCAATGAACGCTATCCCTAGACTAATTATGTATCTTAGAAAAAGAAACCATTCACTTAAGAAATCTCAGGAGACCACGAGTGTACCGCTGGGCAAAATACTTCCTACTGGGTAGTTACAAACGCTAAATAATTATGCTTTAGTTCATCCATGGCTAATGCGGCTGCTCTGAATTAGTAATGGGCTTAAGTACTTTATCCACTATAGAGCTAAATCGAGAAATTCGAGTTGATAGTTTGTAAATTGCCCTAGGCTATTGAGTTAATTAGATTCAATTTATCTCATCAGCGTCTTTTTCACTCATTCGGGTTTTATTTTCAGACTCCCAACAGGCTACAACTCAAAATGTGGCGACATCGAAAAAGAACTCGTCTCGCCGCAATGCGTGGGGCAATCTATCATATGCTGATCTGATTGCACACGCGATTAGTTCAGCGAATGAAAAGCGACTCACACTAAGTCAGATATATGAATGGATGGTACAAAATGTCCCTTACTTCAAGGATAAGGGTGATTCGAACAGCAGTGCAGGATGGAAGGTGAGTTTTTTTGAAGATTTTTCTCTTACTATAAGTACTGGATCACGTTGATCACTGTGGTTAACTAACAATTTCCACTTTTTCTTTCGTATAGGAAAAATAAAATAAAATAAATATCTAAGTAAATAAGAATAAAATTTATCTCATATTTAATTATTAAATATATATGTATATATGTGCTTAAAAATGTAAAATTTTTAAAGTATCAAATAGAGGTTTTAAAAAATCCAAAGAAATAATGAGTAACTGGTTATGCCGTAAACAAAAAACAGAGTTCAATGTGATTTTGTATTTACCTATAGAGTTTCTTGCCATGCACGCATTATTTTTGAGAACATAATTTCTTTTACATCTTAAAAAAAAATAAATTTAAAAATTTAACGTAACCCCCGACACAAAAAAAAACTCTGAGAAATAAAAAAATTTGTTGGATTTTGTATCTATGTACCTACATACATACATGTGTTTGTATAATTGATCAGCTTCGAAATGCAAAAGTACTTTTGTGACATAAAACAAATTCAGCTTTTTAGATATAATTAAATTATGAATTACATATATCAAATAGAGACGTATTGTCAAACATGTTCTTGGAATTTCATTCCAATAATAACTTTATCTCAAATTGATGTCACTAGGGGGAATATGACTCAACTTTTTTTCATTCACTTAAATAAAATCTTCACTTATAATTTAACAGCGACAAGTTAATAAATTTTGTCACCAATTTGAATTTTACCCTCTTTATCATAAAATGCCCTAACCTTGCGCCACCTGCACTGATTTGTCTGAGCTTGATGGGGCAAAAAATAAAATTTATCTTTCTGAAGGTCATACAAGGTTTCCGAAAACATGGAAACATACTCAAATGCATTATTTGAAGAAGAATAAAAGCAGAGTCAGTAAAAGTGCAACAATTTGAAGCAGAGAAGAGTCTTTCTGAAGTGCAAATATACAAATTACATCTTTATTGCCCCAGGTGATGTGGCATTTTCTTGTGCGAATAAAAGTCCGAACTTGTATTCTGGTTCATAAATTAGGCTCTTATTTATTTTTTTTGCTTCCTTAAATTTAAAACAAAAAAGCAGCAATTACCTGGCTGCTTTTCTTGGCCCAAATATTTTGAGAAGTTAACCGAAAACGAGTTAAAGTGAAGATTTGAATTAGTGGCGCAGTGAAAGAATTTCGAAGAGACGATGCGAAACTATAAGTGGAACCCGTTTGGTCACGTTTTGTAAAGATACATTCGTGGAAGAGAAAGGAGCCCTGGAAAAGGTCAACATAGGTGTTGTTGGCTGGGCATAAGATCAAAAAATGTGACAAATGTAATTGAAATTCTCCGAGAGCATTGCGACTTCCCAAGGAAAATGAGGGTATCAGGATCAACTGCTCTTCGCATAACGTTGATAATAAATGTCTAAGAAAAGTGTAATCAACCCCTCAAGTTGTCTCGTGCAGTTATAATGAAAAATGATTACAGCAATGACGACGAGGTGAAATGAGGTTGAAATATTTTGCAAGTTTTTGAAATCGTAATCGATTTGGCGCAATTTCACTCGGAACGTTCGATTTGCGCCTATCTTGCAAAAATAAAAGTTAAAAAAGTACCTACCCAAAATCGAGTCAGCCGCTCGACAATTAATGATACAGCGCTAATTATCAGCGACACATCGATAATCTAAATTGCATTTCAAATCTGTTTACACCCATGGAAATGGAGGAAATCCAAATAAAAGTTTGCTAATTAAGCGGGTAAACAGACGACAGCGGAAGGTGTGCGATATTTCTACGAATCTTAACATTCAGCCTTCAGCCAGAGGTGCCAAAAATTAGTTTAAATAAAAACATGATGGTGGCGAGGAGAAAGAAATAGCTTCAGCACGTTGTTATCAATTTAATTCTTATTTATTAATTACACACGGTAATGCAGCCATGCCTAGAGAAAAGAAAAGCTGAGCTGAACCCAGTATGAAAAATTTAATTCAATGTAAAACGCAAAGCTGCTAAACGCAGAAGCCGATGAACTCGAAAAAAGCTGAGACGAGTTATGGGTAAAAGTTGCCAATAGGCTGGAAATGTAAGACGCGCGGTTGACACTAGTGCAAGCGAGGGCAAGTCGCTTGCAGCGAATAAATTGCTTAAAAATTTAGTTGGAATCGCACATTCCAGCACGCGAATTTCGCTAATTTCGGCGCAAGCAAGCAAGACTACCCTCCCACTTGCGCTTGCCAAGCTACTTGCGGCTGCGCATTGGTCCCGGCATGAGCCAAGTAGGGCCGGGAACAACTAGGCGAAATTATAGCCGCGATTGGCAGCGATGCTGGCACTTTGTCATTCCGAGAAGTGTGCGTGGCAAAGTCATTGAACTTCTATTCGGAAAAGAAGTGCGTCTTCCGCTCGAGTGATTTCTTCAGAAGTTCACTGCAAGAAACTGGTTTTATTCATCATTTCTTTCATTAGGTTCGAATAGCACATCATCCATTTATTATTGAGCGCATAATTCATCAAGTTCAAGAATTCACCTGCGCAGAGCGCGCGATCAGCTCTGCCCACCCATCTTACTACTCCGCAGCCGTCGCGATAAATTCTGATTTTCTCTTTTTTGGTTTCCCATTCTTATTATTAGCACACCTATTCGCAGCGTTTATCAAAGATGAAAAATTGCGAAATATCTTACGAGTTTTGCACTGTCCGTGCCAAATGCTCTGTAATAAAACTGCATCGGACTTTTCGAGGAAGCTCTATTAAACATTTTATGATCTAATGACGCAGCAATCTTTACACAATGACCGCGAAAGCGAAAGTGGAGAATTTCGTACGGTCGTTTATCGAGACCCATATCTGCCGGATTAGATTATGTAGACCTCTGTATGGCGAGACTTCAAGTAGGCAATGATGAAATCAAGTCTTACAATCAATGCCGTTCCTCAGTAGATATCTGATTATACATGCATACATACATACGTGTACATACATGTACGTACATATATATATCAGCTGGGTGTTTTACTTGACTTTTGATATTTAGTTAATATGTACTTAGGTATTTAAGATACTGTTAAGTATGTACAGTATGTACATAAATATATTTTACTTATGAACACATAGTGATGGAAAAAATACAATAAGTAAGCTAAATATTTAAAGTTTGATCTGGTAATCCCTTCAATGGACGAGTTTAAATGAATAAATCTGTACATTCAGTGTAGTATAATAACAAAAATTAAAGTACCTACATATATTCTTATTTATATTTTATTGAAAATTTATAAATGTTTCAGTTTATTTTTCACTTGCATACCTATTACATATTTCTTCCATCTTTGTATGTATAAATAACGCAATTTAAACTGTTATTTAATTTCATTAAAAGCATACATATGCATAATTACTATACGATAGATTGCTACGAAACGGATTAGAATAAAGATATTATTTTTCTATTAAATTACGCTGTTTCTAAATAAATGTCCAAGCAAATATTGATACATAAATGCATTTGTACAATGCTAATTGTAAAATTTGATCGAATTAAAAAAAATGAGATTTTATGTTAATTGTAGACTATTTCAAGTAGGTATAACTTCAATAATTGTGCAGACTTATAACGGAAGAAATAAACGGAATACGCAATAATTTAGTTTTACAATACTGTTTCTAATTAGATCTCCATGAGTGTATATAAGTATACAAAACGTAAATTTAATAAACCGTAAGAATTTTAAATATCTTCAACAAACTTATTTGCAAGAGTGAAAATCAAAAGAGAACGAATGTGATCTATATGCAAGACATTTTCATACCATGTCCCCTTAATGGCTACATTTACTTTGTATTAATACACTCAAAATTCTCTTCCTAGATCTAAAATTCTGCGAAATAGTGGTATATACATATGTATTTTGATCAAAATAAACTGATATATATTTTTTATCTTTTCTTCATTGCGAAGAGCTCTAAATTTAGTGGTTTATTTTTGGAATTTTTTGTTTGAAAACACAGCACACGCGAAAAAGAAAAAAATATTATGCAAAACATATACCTTTAATTCATTCATACATTCTCGGAACAGGTAAACATCATGACCTAAAAGTGATTAGCAAATCCATCGAAATTTTGATAAAACGAAAAAAAGTCTAGTAAATTTCTAAATTGGTAAAGCAAATCATCTTACTTATAGGCGAGCCATGAAAAAAATTCACCTTGCATCGGATTCTTGCGATCACTCACCTACAGTTCACCCACGTAATGAAATGAGATCAGGAATTTTTTCCGAGGTCGTTCCGAAAAAAAAATGTTGAGAATTATTTTATTTCAAGGTGATTTTTTATCAAATTTTCTTAAAGCTCTTTAAACGGCTCATGTATTGCATGCATTTTTTATTACATAAATTGACAGGATCTTTCCGTTTCCTTTAAATGGCAATAATAATTGTGTACACAAATTGAAAATAAATTACTTTCTAGACTTAGTTCAGTTAGGTTAGTTAGTTTTTTTCATTCAGTAGTCAAAATCATTCAACATTTAAGAAGCGAATGGTTACAAATTCTTTTTGGAAGAAAATCGCATGCAAATCGTACCGTGTGGATGGTTCAATGCAACAATTATCTCGTGTAAATTCCTTCTTTTATTACCCTCATAAATTTGAAAAAAAAATTTCGGAAAAGCACCAAAACAAGTAAGACATTAGCTGTCTTTGTTCCATTAGCATTAGCACGAGAAGCTATCTATTGAGCTTTTTTGAAACACAAAACTCCCAAAAAAAACCTCGCAACATGACGTATACATCTTTCAGATTTATATGCTTTTTTATTATTTCACCTTTTCATCTGTTTTTTAGCGTTAGGTATACTATGAGAAATTTCAGACACCTATATACACATACAGCCAAAATTAGATTATCCCGAAATTCTCTATATTATAAAAACAAAGTAAAGAAGATAAGGAATCAAAAGAAGAAAAGAAATCTGCAACGTAGATGTTTTTGTTGGCAAGATTAGTTCTAAATGATGATACACGTGCTTCCAATTCAAGTGAGACTTTGACGCGCGAAATAATCGCCAACGCGTGGGTAGGACCTTAGTAAGATAGCCGATGACAAATGAAATGGATGAGGTTTAAAACATTTTCTCAAATTCAACTTACTTTTGTACATATAAGTCATGAAGTATTCATCAGTCTAAAATATGAAGTGAGGATTTTATATAGAAATGACTATTGGATCTAATGGACGAACAAAAACGAAGGTAAATTCTATCAAGTTCATCTTCCATGTAATTTTAAAAATGTTCTGTATAAAAGCAATACTACTTTAACGAAGTTTATTTGAATTTTTATTTGAAGACTAGTTTCTAAATCAAAGGTGTGTAATTTCAGTGCAGTGTTACCTACGTTTTGCTTGCAAAGTTAATCGATTTGACAAGTGAGTGGGTCCTATAAGGGTTAACCACTTCTGGATTTGAAAAAGTAAAGTTGATTGCTAAAAGAAGATTGATATGTTATATTTAGAAGTTGATTGCTTTTAAGTTGATATGAGACTAGTTTACCAGTTGAACTAGTTATATGTATAGTTTAATAAAGATTGAAGACCGATTTAATTCTTATGCTTATTAAAGTCTTTTTATTAACTTACACTACGTGTCGTCAAATCTTGCAATGCAAAATTTTTATACTTAGACTTTACCAAACTCAATGAAATTTGGCGAACATGTATAACTTCGGTGACAATACAAGTTAGTGGTGTTTCCCGAGCGAATCCACCCCCGCATCCCTTATTTCTACCCACGCATCACTAAAATCATTGTACTTTCTAACTTTTTC
This sequence comes from Machimus atricapillus, assembly GCA_933228815.1. NCBI lineage: Eukaryota > Metazoa > Arthropoda > Insecta > Diptera > Asilidae > Machimus > Machimus atricapillus. The sequence goes on along the minus strand of OW121788.1, from coordinate 29,420,545 downwards.
AATTTTAACTTATAAATCATCTATAACAATAAACAATTTTAACTTATAAAACATTTATAACAATAAAAAAAGAATTTTTTTAGTTTTTTCAACTATTAGTGTTTTCTTTTTTCTTTGCTCAACTCCAAAAGTACAGCTATTTCTAATCTACGAATTTTCTTTCAAGCACTCTAGAAGTCACTTATAAAAATACTCACTCAGTTAACTATACATAATTATTTGAGTAAAAAATACTTAAAAATATAAATGATAAGGAATGTTTTCTATCAAAGAAAGTGTGAAAATTCATTTCACACTATACTTATTAATTTAAAAATTTTGGTAAAGCTTCATTTTTTACATTAGGAAATTTTATTTAATAAATATTTAAAAGTTTCATATACCTATCGTAAGTAGAAAATTACTTTATTTCGATGGTCGAATTTTAAAAATTTAATGATTTAATTTAATAAATAATGAAACAATCATATCAATTTTAATTTCATAGCCAAAATTTCTGAGAGCAGCCAAGAATTTCAAATCGTAATTTTAACTGAACCTTTCGAAGTTTCTATTTTTATATTGAAATTCAAAATATCCTCACATTTCACAAACGGAATTGTTTACTTATTTATTTAACGATACCTTGTCATAGACTTCATATTATAATACCTTTCCTTGCGATATGTAAGTAGATCAAGCTCCGAAAACAATTTTAATCGAATTTAAAAAGAGGATTATTGTGGAATTTAAGAATAGTATCAAACAATCAAATATCACTAAGAAGTTCTCTATTAGTAAGTCGAGGAAAACTTCAAAAGCAAGTCAAGTTTTATTCTTTGGGATTTAGCGCAGCACGCGATAAAGGCTTGCAGAAGATTGCAAATGAATTAATTAATTATACATTTGCTAGATTGAATACCTACTCCGCGAAAGCTCACATTAGGTATTTGGAATATATGTAAACAAATGGAAGACTGCACCTTTCTCTGATGAATCAAAGTTTAATTTAATTCATTCAGATTGAATGCGCAGGGTAAGACGATCAAAGGGTGAGAGGTTCTTGGTTCTTTTATACGACTATCAAACACAGAGGCTAACGTAATGCTCCTGGGATGCTTTTTTAGCCAATGAGTGATAATAATTCATAAAATAGATATCCTGGAAAATGTTATGTTGCCGCATGCCGATTATGAAATGCCTCATAGCTGGATATGCATAGCGCAAAAAGGAACCTTCCTTAATCTGATATAAAGAACTAATCGGGAATTGAAAAAGATGGGCTTCGGGGACAACCGTTTGCAAATGAGTGCACGATTAAAGCGATGTTGAAAAATTGGCATTAAATTCAAACGATAACTATGAAACTAATCAAATCGATTCCCAGGTTTATGCTAAGAAGTTTAAGTGAATCATGTTAATTTTGTAAGTCGAAATAGTTGTATTTTAATTAAGTATTTTTAATATTAGCAAGAACTAAATGTGTTTTATTTCAAACAGTATATCTAATGTTTTTAAAAAAAGTATATTTAATATTTTTATTTTGTTAAATTACATATTTATAATTTGTGTGTGTAATAAAATTTTAAAGAAAATTAATTGGTACATATTTAAATTTTTTTTTCTTTATTTTAAATAAAATATTTAAAAAACCGAAAAATTTAAAATATCTGAATTATAATCAAGTGATTTTCGAGGTGTTTGGATTGTGAAATATTTGTAATGGTATTTCTGCATGTTTCGTTTTAAATAATAATATATAAAACTCGAATAAATAAGTTTTAAATTTATTTAAATCCCTCCCTAAAAAATCCCACACAAATCACCAGTTCAGGTGGTGACATTTTGGTGCCTCCGCATGGCCGCTGGTGCCCCACACAGCTGCCATAGCTCAAGGCTTAAAAATTTAAGAATCAAAATTTGCAGCAAAAATAATTCCCTAGAACTTTATTCTATCCGCAGTTCCACCAAATATTACCCGTAATTTTAATTAAATCGCAAGTAAACTTAAGAAAATCTCAAGTAAACTCAAAAAGTGCTTAAGCAACTTACCTCAAAATTCTCAAATATGGAGGACTCCGACAATTTCACTTGCACACGTTTCGCGACTCGAAAGACAAAATCCCGACCGACGGATCACTACTGATGGAATTAAAACCGAAAACCGAAATAACCAGGCATACTAATTCGCAACCGCACCGGAAAAATTAAACAGAAGGCAAATAAAGCACTTAATTTGACAAAAAGCGGCTAAGCGCAAAGGAGCAACCGAATCGGTGAATTTTCGCGAGAAACTAATCAAACCATCGCGTGGTGCACCGCGTGCATCGGAGGCCGCCGCGCTTCCGAGTTCCGATCTTTTGTTTACCAATAACGCACGCCGCGGTGGTCGCCTCCGTTCCACCGCTCCGTGGTTTTTTTCTTTGTGCTGCTGCGAACTGCGTTATCTTATCAGGTGCGCTGCCGTGCCGATCGCGCCGCAATCTTCCATCGGCAACAGTTGCAACTGCGCGCTGCGCCGAAATCCTCTCAATCGACCTACCGCCTCACCCCGGCCGCATATAAGTGGATAGCTAGCTCCCTTAGCTGGGGCGATCGCTTGCCCCTCGCCAGTGTTGAGTGCTAATAGCATTTTAAATAGATTGCTAAAGGTACTCGAGCACAGTAAGGAGGTGGCAAAGCTGATGGCAAAAAATGTTACCAATTTGAATGGCACATCGATTATTTGAAAAAATCATCAATTTTGTATGTCTATAAAATGTTTAGTATTAAGAGTATCAAACAAATTTTTATTTTTAATCGCTTCATAAGAATTTCTCGGTACATATGAAATTATGTATGCAGAATAGTAGCGTCAGCCAAAGTGTGTAGGTACTTTAAAATTTTTGTTTGACTAATGTACATATGTACTTAGGAATATTTGCTGTTTCATATTAAATTTAATTTAGAAAAAAACTCGAATAAATAAGTTTTAAATTTATTTAAATCCCTGCCTAAAAAATCCCACACAAATCACCAGTTCAGGTGGTGACATTTTGGTGCCCCCGCATGGCCGCTGGTGCCCCACACAGCTGCCATAGCTCAAGGCTTAAAAATTTAAGAATCAAAATTTGCAGCAAAAATAATTCCCTGGAACTTTATTCTATTCGCAGTTCCACCAAATATTACCCGTAATTTTAATTAAATCGCAAGTAAACTTAAGAAAATCTCAAGTAAACTCAAAAAGTGCTTAAGCAACTTACCTCAAAATTCTCAAATATGGAGGACTCCGACAATTTCACTTGCACACGTTTCGCGACTCGAAAGACAAAATCCCGACCGACGGATCACTACTGATGGAATTAAAACCGAAAACCGAAATAACCAGGCATACTAATTCGCAACCGCACCGGAAAAATTAAACAGAAGGCAAATAAAGCACTTAATTTGACAAAAAGCGGCTAAGCGCAAAGGAGCAACCGAATCGGTGAATTTTCGCGAGAAACTAATCAAACCATCGCGTGGTACACCGCGTGCATCGGAGGCCGCCGCGCTTCCGAGTTCCGATCTTTTGTTTACCAATAACGCACGCCGCGGTGGTCGCCTCCGTTCCACCGCTCCGTGGTTTTTTTCTTTGTGCTGCTGCGAACTGCGTTATCTTATCAGGTGCGCTGCCGTGCCGATCGCGCCGCAATCTTCCATCGGCAACAGTTGCAACTGCGCGCTGCGCCGAAATCCTCTCAATCGACCTACCGCCTCACCCCGGCCGCATATAAGTGGAGAGCTAGCTCCCTTAGCTGGGGCGATCGCTTGCCCCTTGCCAGTGTTGAGTGCTAATAGCATTTTAAATAGATTGCTAAAGGTACTCGAGCACAGTAAGGAGGTGGCAAAGCTGATGGCAAAAAATGTTACCAATTTGAATGGCACATCGATTATTTGAAAAAATCACCAATTTTGTACGTCTATAAAATATTTATTATTAAGAGTATCAACAAAATTTTTATTTTTAATCGCTTCATAAGAATTTCTCGGTACATATGAAATTATGTATGCAGAATAGCAACGTCAGCCAAAGTGTGTAGGTACTTTAAAATTTTTGTTTGACTAATGTACATATGTACTTACGAATGTTTACTGTTTCATATTAAATTTAATTTAGAAACTGATTTACAGATCTTAGTATTCGATATTAATTATTTTAAAATGAATATTCCGTAGTTGTAGGGCAATAGAGAGCCTAGCAGCAAATACCTTTAATATGTTAATAATAATGAAATAGCAGCTATGGAAACCGGAAAAATAGGAGGCCCGGATTTTAAAAAGTGTTATTTTTTTTTTAAGTAATTTAATGCGAAAGATTAAGCATTCATTCTCAATTTTTCCATCTAAATAAAAAAAAACCCGGACAAATTAAAAAGCCAGACAAAGTCCGGACGTTAAGTTGAAAGTCCGGACATGTCCGGAGAAATCCAGACGGATGGTAACCCTTTATATATTTTTACAGATAGGTATCCACAAAACAATTTTGACGGAAATAACTTTCTCTTAAAATTAAGTATAATGTATTTTTATCTCAATAAAGACAAAATAATGAAATTTACCATTCATAACTGCAAAAGACTATTCTGGCTAAAATAAAAGGACAACTTTGATTATTGGATGGGCAAAGTACCTTTAAATAAATGAAGTAGAAATGAGTTTCGATTGCCCGTAAATGACCCATTTTGCATATAAATTTATTCCATATGACGCCAAGTGTTTATTCATTTACCTTGCGTTGAATTACAGAAAACACAGAACTTATTGCGGTTTTGATAAATGGAATGATTTGGGCTATTGCATCAGGGAAAGCCTGCTTGAAGTGCGACCTCTTAAGTCAAACGAACTAAATCTATACTTCAAATTATAATGCAATATTAAAAGTGCTAAAAAGGTGTCAAGGGTGATTCACATTTTATGGTCACATAAGGCAATAAACTGCTCGCAAAGCGATGACATTAACAGTGTAATTAAGTGCTCTCAAGCCAAAGCGTTCAAATTTTTATGACTCTTTTAAGCCTGGTGTTAATTGGTATTTTTTTCCTGGATGACACGCCAAGTGTCTGTAGGCATAAAGCAAGTCCAAATAGATATGCATTACTTAGAAAAAAACACTGATCAGCTGTGCGTGCTCCACTTGGAGTCGCGGTCTTGCGGTCATGCGGTTTTGCCCTCACGATGCGCTGTCTTTAGGTGCTTAATTATGTGAGGTCATAAACTGTCAATCAGCGCCAAAATAAACATGAGCGGGAAGAAAGCGTTCGCAAGGGAAATTAATAGCGGCGCGGAGCGGTGGTGCACCAGTCGCGGTCCCCATCGCATCGCTCGCGTCTGGCTAAGTCTGAGACTGAAACTGAAGCAATTATTTTTCATTGCATTGCACTTGGATTCGCCGGCTAGCTCAGTTTGTACATATTTTTTCGCGTTATGTAATCGTGCTTTGTGTACGCGCGCCTGCACAGAAACAGAATGAATAACCGACCCTGAACTTGAGTGCAAAACGTAAACAAATAATGAAAACTATGTCAGCGATGGATTTGGTCTATGTATGCTCCGCGGGAACTTGGCTGCTCAAGAATGGCAATGCCAATGATTTTCGTGCTTGTGACCGTCGTTGCTGTTGCTCTTGAGCAAACATTAATCAAAGCGTCTTTGGGAGAAGAAACGTTTTCCGGTTTCTTTCTTCGTTCGCGCAACAGTTGTGCAGTTTAAACAAATTATTTTCCATAAATCAGCGATTTGCGGTGTCACATAATGAGACGGTGAGCGGAATCATTTTTCTTCCGATCGATTTGTATCGAATTTGTAGCTGTATGAGGACTAAGTTTCAAACGAAGCCACTTTTGGTTTTCTCATGCCACTAGTAATTAGAGTCTATCTTATGTTTACCGGGCTTATTCAACAGTTTATGTGTAGGATAAAGTTGATCAGTAATTTTTGGAGGTCCTGTAAATCACAAAATTAGTGTCGAATTGTTGTGATTTTTTTTCTGTAGACATTTTGGTTATTATACTTCTAAAAACTGATGAATTGCTGGGAAGTCTGCAAGAAGGACTTAACATAGCAGCTCAGAATTGACTAATGCCCATGGCAGTGTAAATGCGACGCTGATTTTCAGGACAAAAAGAGAACGTGAAACTGGCTCATGCCTGTGTTAGTGTAAATGGGGTCTAAGGTACACACTGGGTCAAATAGGTATGTATACATAGGTACCTATAGCATGTAACAAACCTACGATTTCCAATAAAATATACCCACGGTATATATAATAACAAAAAAATAAAGCCTGTTAATGAGAAGAGTTGAACTCACGTTCTTATTTTTCATAATCCTATATAGAATTAAGTAAACAAAAATACGTCTAATTATCAGCGCAGTTAGGGAAGTACTGGCATACGAGACACTTAACTAACGCACTATTATGTGTTAATTCGTTTTTATAAAATATCTAGATGTTACTGTAGTTAGTGAATTCGAAAATGGCATTTGTTATAGGTACTTTCATAAGCGATTACAATTTATCTAAAATACTTGGAAAAATATCAATTATCCTCATGGGGCTCATGAGTCCCTAAAACCCACTATATGTGCACATTTTAGGCTCGAGATATTTTCTAAAGGCTGAAATTACATTAATTTGCCAGCAGCACCTGTTAAACTCGTTTTATACGCGCAACAAATTTAGCTGTCTTTTCTGCAAACGAAAAGCCTGTTCCTCACCGTTTAACGTTTTCTAATATTACTAAATACGTGTCGCAAAATAAAAATTTTTTCCTCAAACAATTTGAAGAATATCTGTTCCAGCTTTGGCGAGTTATTTCAAAAGTAGTATAGTCAAAAGATAATTTGTGTGATTTTAAAGTTGCAATAATTAATAAATATAATAAAAGAATAAAAGCGCAAGGTAAATGGAGAACTTTTCACGCATTGATTGATACTGGGACGATAAACGATATGAGTACACACCCTAATGCAATGCAAAAAACTTTATTTCCACGTTTGACTACGATAATTCTCAATGAGCAGCGCAAATCTTAAGTGAATGCATAAAAACGAATATCTTACATACTTTTCGATCATAAATTTAAAATACGATCTCTTTCTTAGCCAGGAGCATAAATTTCCTATAAAGTGTTTCTTGTTCTGAAGGTGGTCAGGTTACAAGAACTTCTCGTAAACTGGAAACTTGGATATTTAGATTTGCATTTTGACTAGACGACCTTTAGCTTCACCGTTTATCTGAGCAAAGAAATACATAAATGATGGAATGATTAACCTAATTCCATTACCAGCTAAACAGGTAGCACCTACTTTTCGCGCCCTGCAACATCGAATCAATTTCATATGGTTCTTCCCCATCTTTCATGTCATATACATATATATAATCAATGCATTGATTTTTGCAGCAAAAATAAGAATTCGAAAGTCCAGTTGCAATGTATTTAAAGAAATGTAAAATGGAACGCGCCTTCGCCAGTTTACCTTGCTCGCAGTCGAGGAAGCTGGTTAAAAGTGCATCGGGCAGGCCGTAAGTTGGCTCACTAAAAAGTCAATTTCGACCGAATTATTTGTATGGCTTTTTCGCGAAGAGCAAGGTACCTTGCAAAGCACCTCTCACTCGACTGTTTCATAATGATTTTACATCAGCACTCATTGTAGAATCACACAAAGTCAAATATGCATATTTCTCTGAGGGAATATTGGGCGCAAAGAAATACCTTAAATTCGTAAGGGTATATCTCGGATAAGCTTATCCTTAATTTTCAATCGTTATTTATCTCTTCGTTAACTGATCACAAAAACCGCTGTCGTGATTTCATCTTATAAAAATTTATCATCTGTTTACCACATAAATCTTAATGGAATTATGTATGTAAAATAGGTTAATGTGACTTTCTCGACCAAAAAGGATGTAGATATGTAATATCATAAAATATCAAGCATCATGCAAAGGGTAAAAGTTAAACATTTAGAAATTTGAAATTAAAGTTACAATATGGCGCATCACTAACGACATATGTACATGTATCTCTTTTATTCGATTTTCTTTTCGATTTAATCGCGTTGCAATTATTTGTTTCCGATTAATCAAATAATTAATTAATTTTTGAATAATATTCAGTAACATATATCTCAGAAGGGCTCGTCAAAATCTCTTACCTTTTCTACACTCAGCACAATTTTCTCTTTGCAGAGTTTTGTGAGCAACAAAGTTTATAAAATAACGCCATCTGATAAGAGGCCTAGTGAAGCTATATTACATTCTCGACTATCAATTGGTCATTAATCAAGTTATCAAGATTCATCGCAATGATCTGTACTCCTGTCAGCATATGGAGGGAGCGGGAGGGCTTATATAGTTAAATTTTCGACGGCCCTTCACCACAACGGAGAAATCTTTCAAACTTAGCTCCGCCAAATGACTGAGAAACTTACAAAAATGTTACAGTGTCACTCGAATACATTCTGGGGCCTGGGCTAAACTGAATTTTCCGTGGCTGCCGGTTGGTGGTGTGAGACTGTATATCTTTAGAAACAACTGCATGAAAGTTTGCGAAGAAAAAGAAAAAAAAATAGCTTGTAAACGTTGAAATGATGAATGAACTCCTAAGATATAATGACACCACTAAGCTGTCGGATGTCGCCACTAAATACCGGCGGAATTAATAATTTAGTTTGCCGAAGGCCCCGGGACATCTTTCCCGGGGAGCTCAAAGACTGTTGAATTCTTCCGGGATGATATAATTTTGGGGCCAAGACATTAAGGACTTCCTTCTGTCGGGACCACGTGCATAACTTTCGCATCGAGTAAAAGGCTTTTAGTGAAATACAAAAAGGAGGAAGCTCCTTGGCTCGTCCAGGCTCATACATTCGTCATTAAGTTACTGAGGAAAATGTGCACACATCCGAAAGAATGAGAAAACTTTTAGAAAGTTAACATATCTGAGCGGAGCGATCCACTCCCGCATAAATGTTATCTGGTCCCCGGCAGCCCGCGATATGATATGCCACAGAGTTGCCATCAGTGGAAAGAAAGCGGAAGAATAATCGATTAATCGGAATTCAACGTCTAGGTGGCGCCCCGACGGATTCACTAGATTCCAGCAAAACGGGACTTTTCTATATTTATATATTCAAGGAGCACAATTCGGATATTCTTGAACTGAGGTAGTGGCTAGGTACCAAATTGGGACGACTGCCATGAAAAACTACTTACAAGCAGACATGTAGACGAGAAAATTGTATAACGGTGAAAAGGAGGACGAAATTCTTAAGTATTTTATGTGTACGGGAAGATGGCGAGCACGAGGACCGAGATCCCTGTCCGCCTAGCCTCAGTGTTGCTGTTCCATTTGCAAAATTAAGCGGAATTTCTGCTAACAAACTAATTTAGCTTACAAATGATTTATCGAATTGATTTTAGATTTATTATTTCGCCTCAATCGATTCCATATACGTTGGGGACTTTTCGAATTGGCCAGTTGCTCGACCGTTGTCACTGCCTATATTAGATTTAGGTGGCGTTTTCCGACTGTGATTTCAACGCTTTAATGAATGCTTTTGAAATTACTTTTCTTCCGCTTTGACAATCTCTACTTTTTTCACATTTTTCATTTCCTCTATTTTCAGGTTCTTGAAATTATTAGATTTTAATCTGCTTAGAAAACCGCGGCCAATTGTAGGTGAAATCGATATATAGGGTCCGAACGGGAGTACGCCAATCGATTCTGCATGGCTTGATCGACGTTTGTTCGGGGAACCCCCTTGACAATACAGAGGGAGTGAAAAAAAACCGCACACAAATCTATTGTCATATTTTGAAGCTTATAGAATGAACCCATAAAATACCCGATTACAGCTTTGTATACTGACTGAAACACGAAAATTACATATTTATTATTCCCATAATATACATAAATATTATGTGACAGCACATTTTTTTTGGCTAAGTCTATATACATACATACTTATAAACATTGAAGTTGTATTAATTGTCATTAATCATAATATTTTGAAGATATTTCCTGCTAGTAAGTCAGTGTGTTTTTTAATTAGTATAGATAATAATAGTACGGGAAGTGACTAAAGAGTTTAGAGATGTTAGACCAAGTTTTGTCCAACCATCCATAGTGGGTTTACTTTGTGACAGTTTATACCTATACTAATATTTTAAGTTTATCTGGTGAGTAAGATAAAATGTTAGCTTTCATCAACACTTTATTATACATATGTAATGTATGCATTTTGTATATACATAGGTACTCACTTATTCTCAGAATGGTGATGATAACTTTAATCCTTTCCTGTCTTTATATTTATGCTTAAAATTTTCCCTGTAACTTATTTTCGCAATATAACTCTTCCGGAATAAATCAGTATCCTATCGTATCATAGTTCTCCAACATTAAGAAGACCCCTCTCTTGCAATTCATTACCATCAAATTCGATTTGAACCAAAGGAAAAGAAAGCAATTGATGAAAACTTTTACAACATTCGGACGATGCTGGAGCTCACTCAGAAGTGTTTTTAAGGAAAAAATTCACTATTTCAAGTGTTATTAGCTCTTCCTGGCTGATAGATACTATAATGATAATGTTCGGGTGATGCGTCCATTAAGATTTGATAAAATTGGATCGTTTGGCATTTATTGCTTCGCGTATAGAAATTCCGCGAGCTTTCATGCTTTTGAATTTATTTATTGTAGTTTTAGAGTTTTTACAGGAATCATTAAGATAACAGGGAATGGTCGAACAAAAGAAGGTCGTCAAATGTGCAGAACTTGACAAATTCCTTTATATGCTTTTTACTTTAAGTGGAAAAGTTTTCTGTTTTTAACAGAAAAAAGGAGAAAATTTATGAGGTAGTCTCTGAAGTTCGGAAGTCTCTAAAACTAATGAGCACACGTTTTGAGAGTTTCTGATAGCAAAGGCCAATTGTTAGTTATATTGTGATTTGATTTGAATATTATCATCAAAGGTCAAACTGCTAATTTTTTCGCAGATAAATTCCTTTATCAAGTATTTACAATCTATAATCTCTCAATCTCGAAAATATGCCTATTGTGCGATTGTATGTATATATTTCTATTGAAAACAAACAGCAGGTATCATTAAGAATCCAATAAATAATATTATTTTGATCATTTGATCTGAGTCTAAACGATGCACTCTTTGTAAATATTTGCTACCTTTCAGATATAAGACAACGCGTAAATATTTAAAATAAACAAACATTAGCCAGACTAAACATCCTGATGTTCGCAACCAATGCAATTCAGAGGCTAATGATCTGTAAGGTTTAATCATTAGAGATCCAATTAATTTTCAGAATGGAATTGAATAAAATTTGAAGCAATACTTCGAATTAAGAACAATTATCAGAATCCTAGGAAAACAGCACTAATTCCTTGTCATTAGATTAGATTTTGCTTCTTTGTTAACACATTTGAAAAACTTGATTAGCGGTTGGCAATATAACCCTAATGACATGATACAATCATTGCAGTGATCGCTCATCATTTGGTTTTGATTAAATTGTGAAACAATAACAAGGAGCGTGTGCAAATAAGAAATTAATTGAAAAATGTATAATGCAATAGGGAACTCAAACGTTTTTTTTATATTTGTTATTTCATATTTCTACAAATAAATACACAAACTAGTATTGTTTTATGTCTAAGCCTTCTACTAACGCCAGTGACATTTTAAAAACAATATTGTTAAATGAAAACATACATATCTTTTTTTATACATATAATGATCAGGAAGTGTTGTATTTTATCTACAGATAAGATATATTTATATTCGTTTTGAGCCACATACCGTGGGTGTGTGCTTTTTATCTATGTACTATAGCGCACCAGGCTTAAGATATGCCTATAAAAATAATTAAATCTGGATTATTTTAAAAATAATCTACTTTTAGAGTAGCTCTTTGGTAATAAGGCATGTGATGGAAAAAACAATAGGAACACAGAAATTTCATCTTCCTTTGCGTAGGAAAGCATGATCGTATTTAGGGTATGCACACATCTTGCTCTTAATCCAAAATATCTATAATATTAAGAAAACTAAGAAATATTGAGAAAAAAGTTTGAAATATTTATTTAGAAAAAAGAACTTCGAACTTCAATGGTATGTGTAATGATGTCATTTTTAAAACTTTGGAAGATACATATGCACGTATGTCACCTATTCTGGGTCATTTAACATTAAAATTTTGTTAAAATGGAAATACTGATGTCATATCATCTACGCCTTAGCCCCGAACTAGCGGCATTATGCAAATAAATTGCTAAGCGGAGCTACGCATTGAAGTTTTAGTATAATTCAGCTGTAATTAGCCAAGAAAATATCTTCCAATAAAGTGTCGCGCAACTAAACCATTAAGCCGCCCCAACCGTCCCCCGAAACGGATACAATCGCTCATCTCGAGCTCACAAGAAACCATTTATTAGATCTGAAACCAATTGAGTGAAAATTATGCATGACAAATAGCCGAATAAGTTGTACATTCTGTCCTGAGGGTTCTGTTCGAAGGACGAGGCGCGGCCAACATTCGGAAAAAAATATTATTCGAGATGGCAAACCAGAATCCACTCGATTTTTGGCAATCAATATTTATTAGACTTATTTCGAGATAATAAAACAAATTGTCTGCTCAGTTACTTATTGGGGTTGCTTTAATGCCATCAGTTTTATGCTATTCGAGAGGGGTATGGGGTCGCGTTCCTATTGCCCCGAAACGTTTCTATTAACTTGTCATTGATGACATATCAATATATCCTTACAAGATGGTAGCGGGAGGCACTCTTCAAGCACTATTGCTTAAGTTAGTCGAATTTTTCGGTCGTATATTGCTAGTTTTATCTTCGGCCATTTAAGTTTATACTTACAAGAACTGCAGCTTGAAATTGCTTCTGGTACGGAATGCCAAACGATGGCAACTTGATGATAGTTATGAATTCAATGGTTTACGACATATGGCGTTAAGCTTAGCGGTAAAGTAATACCTTGCGAGTCGTTTAGTACTTATGGGACGGGTATTGCTTTTTAATTTAATCGTTTGTCGGTAAATTATGACTCTATTGGTAAAGTCTACGGAAAATTTATCGTTTTATAATGCTGCTGTCAATAATCCAATTTAAGGCACCTTTATTATTTTGAATTTTTATGACTCAGAGGAAAAAAATAAAGAATTGTTTTTTTTCAATGAAAACACTTATAGTAAAACGTTTTAATTGTATAGAAAATTCACAGAAACGAAAGATTTATTTTCATCTGCAACTATTAAAAATTTTGTTTTAATGGAACTTTAATAGTATCTACACATTAATAAATATATTGTGTAATACTTTTTAAAATACCTATATTAAAAAATGGTAGAGTTATACATAGTCCTGTAAAGACCTTTTGTCGAAACGCGCCCAGACCGCGCGGACCAATTTAAATATGATAAGAATAGAATTTCGACTATATGTGTACCTACTAATATTTAAGATGTATGAGTTTCTAATTCGAACACGTAAAAAAGACAGCTCTATTTTTGTAAATCGTGAACTCTAAATAAAAAATTCAATTTAATTGAATTTGTGCAGGGGGTTTGTTTTTAACTTACCTAATTTTTATTTTCAAAGTGTTCGTTGATTTTAAAATGTTCGTTCTTAATTCACTATCATATAGTGAACAATTTTTGCATTTAAGCTATTTTTATCTGAGTTCTCTGAGACTACAGTACCAACAAAATGAATTGAACACCTACTATTAACATAATATTATGAAAGATTTAAGCAGGGTAGTAAGCTTTTGATACTTAAATAATAATTGTTTTAATTGTTTAGGCGTAACGTAGCAAACAATTTGAAAGAGATTCTAATTTATTATTCCTAGACATAATAACTAAATTAAAAATCACAGTTTTGATTCAAGAATGGGCAAAATAAATGCACATTTGCAAAATGAAGTAAACTAAATAAAACTAGTTAACTAACGACGACTCTAGCCAGTAAATAAATATATGTTTTTTTTTACATTGACGCATTTTCGTCAAACCGACAGCTAAAAACCTTTACTTAAAATTAGTTATGCTTCTTATTAACATTAGAAAGAAAATATGTAGGTAATTTAATAAAGAAGTTAAAATCTTTGCGATTTAAGTAAAGGGGTAGTTTGACCACTTTTGGTTAAGAAACCTTAAAATCGATCGATGATCAAATCTTTACATTAATTTCTGGAAACTCAATATCTTTATATACCTACCTCCTCATTTTCATATTTATAGGAAAATAAATACATATATATTACGTTTTATTTCTTAAGAAAAAGGTGGAAATCAATCGGGGCTCCCCACATTTTTCATACCTAGTTTATAAGACAACAGTTTTTTCTTTGCAGACGTTGTACGCATAACTTAAATATTTACTTCCATTGTATTTTATCTTACTTTCATTAAAGTCAGAGGATATAACTACCTCACTCTGCCCCTTCAAACTTATAAAATATTTTAATCGCATGAAAGAAAGTTTTTAAAGAAATTTTCAAGATTTTCAGTATACCAAAAGCAGGGAGTTTTACATTGCGAGAAACGATTTCGACTGTCCTTTCTTACGCTTGACTTATAATGGTCTAATAGGAACAGGACTTCTGAGACCGTTCTTAGCCCGGTAGTCGGGCGTTGCAAATCTAAATCATGTTTGAGTGGACATTCGCTCTTCATTGATTTCTCGATTAGGATGTCGAATGTTTTTTCCAAATAAGCGCATTTTCTTCAAAATGACATGACAGCAGTTGAGGGAGCTGTAAAGAATCTCAGAATATTTTGGCACCCCCTCTAGCACGGGGGCATCCAATTTATTATTGAACCGGTTTTCATCTCACCTAATTTTTCGATCAAGAGGGAAATACGAATTAAAGAAAAAAGCTCATTCAAAATTAAGAATGCGACATAAAACGCCTCCGTAACAAGAAACTCGTTTACGAGCCGATTTTTAAGCCGGGAAGGTCATTTAGCGAGTTTAGCTTTTTGCAGCTCCCGCTGATATGGCGGCGTAAGCCGCCTCATTAAACGAGTTATTAATTTAGTACCGTGATCAAATTAAAGAGATTATTCGAAGCTCACGGTTGAACAGGTCTTGCATTTACTTGGGATGTGTGGTGGCGCATATAAAATATCCCATTGGAATTCCTATGGTGGAACAAGAAGAACAGTCGAGAACTCGCACCTAGTCAATCTTTTGACAATTTTAATTTGGCTTGGTATTGATATTGATATAGTTATCTTTTTATGTTGAAAGCTCTGAGAGAAAAATAGTATAAATTTACAGACAGCGAGCAACTAACATTGCTTTGTCGTATCCATTGGCACGCTTCTGGATATAAAACTAGAAATTATAGTAGGTACGAATTAATATGCAGGTACATGCCATACATACATATACACATGCATGTCTCTAAATCTCATTTAATACACTAAAATGAATTTGCTGATAAACCTTTTCATTGTCAGTCATTATCAGCTCAGCACTTTCAATAAGAAATCAATAACTGGTTGTATCCTTTCAAACTTCAACTAGTCCAACCATATCTAAGCGTGCTTATTCATGTTCCGATATATTCTATAATAAATCTTAACAAAAAGCAGGAGTAAAAAATGCTAAACAACCACCAGTTATTCGTTTCACATCAAATTTGATTTTTATGAAAATTTGCTCTTTGTAGACCTACTATAGTAAAAAGAACGGAAACGTAACAAGAACTAACTTTTTGTCGTTTTATGTAGATTCATACATTGTAATAATAGCACTTATGTGAGAAAATGTTAATGAATTACCATATTATGGGGCTTTAACTTTGGTATTTAAGACAAAGACAAAAGAAACTGATTTCGAACATATACTTACGTTTGTTTTGTTTAAGAATAGGAACTTTACGAACAATTTTTGTAAGCGACAAATATTTTTGGTTGTAGGTATTTATTTGACACAAATACGTACCTATTGTACAAATTTACGCTGAAAAGGAAAATTAAAATCAGTATGAAAAATCAAACCTTTCGAAATTATATTCGATTTATGAAATATTCGACTTCTAAGTGGTCATTTTCGATTAGGTTTGTTATTTTATCTACATACATTACATACATATATGTATGTATATGCGCATGCCCATCCCAGTAGGATCGCTTCGGTAATGATTGCATTTCCTACTGGGATATTGGCGAAAATTCAATTTTTCTCCTACATTTATGGAGTGCTTTGAAATATAATATGGTAATACTAATTTTGAGTTAATATACATAGGTATAAGCTTCTTTTTCCCTATGAATATGTATGCATCTAGTCGAAAACATAGGGTTGTCTAAGCGCAAAGGGCTCAACAACTATAAGCATTCTTAAGCAAGACAAAAAATATGAATAGACGATATGTGTACATATAGATTACATATATGTACTTTTTTGATGCAGTCGTGAGTAGAAAAAATTTCTAGTTATGATTTCACTGCCACATTTACAATTCCAGATTTTTTCATAAATGGAATAATTACATTTTAATATGAATTTAATATAGGTGAAAGGCAAACTTTGAGGTTTTTACGTAGTGAGTGGTTAAATAAAAGTGCATTTAACTAAAGACAGCCTGAACTGAAGTCATCGCTTATATAGCCGTTGTCGTTTTAAAATTAATAATAATAAATCACCGAATGCTCGCACTTTTGCTCGAATGGAGGAAACTTTCTTTGAATTACAATGACCCAAGTCAAGTCCCGTGCCAAAAAATTCAAGGTTATTGAAGACCAAAGTGTGAAGATGCTTCTTCGTTTCTGCTGTATGTGTCTACATTATTTTTTTTTTACGGTGATTTCGTTTTATTTTCTTGGATGTCCGATAGCTCAGGCTTTTGGTATTCATCGTGTTCGTGTTCGATCGCATTTAAGTTTGGAATATCTCA
This sequence comes from Machimus atricapillus, assembly GCA_933228815.1. Classification (NCBI taxonomy): domain Eukaryota; kingdom Metazoa; phylum Arthropoda; class Insecta; order Diptera; family Asilidae; genus Machimus; species Machimus atricapillus. The sequence continues at coordinate 29,403,601 of OW121788.1, read as the reverse complement.
AGTGCTTGTGCACTTTGCCAGCAGCTCTTGTTAGGACGCCACAGTTATTTCTCTGCTTTTATCTTCGTCGTAGATTATTTTGTTAATTTATTCCAACTGCGAAGTGCGTTGACTTCGAGATTAGCGAACGTTTATATTTGTTTATTTATTTTTTTTAAATGGTGCATTTAATATTGCCCGGTTTTATTAAGTCTTTACATATTTAACATTTGTTGCGATGGACAAGATTTGACTAACCTTAGTATTGTTTTTTTAAATATTCACGCTATTATGAAGGTAACCATAGGGTCTTTATACAGGTTTTAAGTGCGCAGAAAGTTATGAGACGCATCTGACTACTAATTTTATCTTCATTCTATACCCTCTACACTACACTATACAATATATAGCTCCTTTTAGGGCTAAAAATTAATCATAGGAGATTGTAATTAAACGAATTTCCAAAAAAACGAGCTTTTAAAGAAATAGGTAACTTTCGTTATTATTTGATTTGATTTAGCATTTCTAAGCTGACAACATACAGAAGAGAGAGAGAGATTAAAAGAGAGTAAAGGATATGCAACAAAGTATTAACAGAAAAGATGTTTATTCTGATTTGTACTAACAAATTGAAGTTGGTATTGTGTTGACCAACGGGGTTATACAGTTTTGAAGAAGTTTTTAATATTTTAATATTTTATGTAGTATTACTAAAATACTATTTCTGTCTTTATATGCATATAAAGAATATATGGGTGTCTAGTTTAGAATAAAATTATTATATTATTGAAATTTGATTTATTATATGAATTAACTAATGATGTAATTATTAGAGGTTTCGGTTGCTAATGTTTTGGCCACCACTGTGATATGTATATATGTATATACACATGGGAAGGTCAGTGATAACGTGTGTTTCATAATTCATGAGCACAAAATTCTGTAAAAAGATTATGACGAACCAAACTATATTTTAATTCAAATGAATTCGATTTTATCATATGAGCCATTCCTATGCAAATGTCCTGCTTTCTTCATTGCTTCGAATTTTAAACTTATAAAGTTGCTCTAGTCAGTTGACTAGACTGCTCCCTGTAGTTAAGATACGTCTAGTATATAAAATACAGTTTTGATTGTTACCAAGAGCAGCTAACTTTTGTCTGAGGAGAATCTTATAGTTATTGTTTTTTTTCACAACTCAAAGATTGAGCACCGTGATTACTTTTATTGCTGTGAATTAAAACTGCGGTCCTTAGCGCCGCCTTCTTTATGAGCTTTTTATGGAAATTGAGAAAACTCATAATTGCCAAGTGTAAGGCTGCTAAAATTGATAGTAATTTGACATTATTAAGTTGTTGGCTTGAAAGGACCAGCAAGTTGCTGAAATAATCTTCTTCGAGTTCATTAAAAAATTGGTAATTTTTGGTGCGACAACGAGTGCCAGGCTTTATGAGCGGGGCATATCAGACGGGCAATCCTGGTGCCTCAATCTCGAGAGTATCTAAAAGGACATGATCATAAATTCCATCTGGAAATCAGAGTCGAATAAAACTGCTCCACTTTTACGAGTTGTCGAGAATAAAATCAGCTTCTACAGTAGTTTAGCGATAAAGTTGTGAGGGTCGATGGGATTGAATGTTACGTACTTATGGTATACAATCCAATGGGTAAAATTTACTATTCTGTCTGAAACTATACAATGATTTTAGTTTGATTCTCTTCTTGAAAAGTTTGACGTCGTCCTTCACGGTCCATGTGTGATGATTTTGATTTCCGCACTTCCCTATATCAATTTTATTCCCCTTAGCTGAACCGCCCTAAGAAAATAGTCCGCCGCGCCGGCCGGGACATTCTTTATGGATATGGTAAGAATGGATGAAATTTGAATAACATTTCCTAAATTGAATGTAAATTGTTCTACGCGGCATTACATAAGGCATATCTAATGCTCTGGATTACGTGTCCACGCCAGTTCCTATTGCAGGATTCGTCAGGAGTGGCACATAAATAAGGAATTTATGCATTAACTTTGGGATTCCCGAGAACGATTAAAAAAGTTTTCACCGCAACAAATGCGGGAAACCGCAAAGAAATACAGCCCAATCGAAATGGCATCTTTTGTCACAGTTTATGGAATTGGAAATTACTTCCTCACCTGCCCAATCCGGTGTTTCTCCAAGTTTCTGTAATGATTGCTTCGAGTGCAACTTTCCGAGCTCGTCAGCTTGTTATCTCCACAGTGCCAGCGTAGCCCCGCAATTGTAAGAATTGTTCTTTATTTGAGAATCTGCCAATATGTGCGAATACTTTCTCGGAATAATCGGCATTATCCTTGCAAGTGTTACATACGGTGGATTCTGCGACTACCGTCGATACCGTCGCCTAGTTGGCGCCATTTACCACCGAGGGTAGGTCGTACAGATAAAAAAATGAACTTGTGGCGGCCATACACTCTCCTTGAGCTGTTTCCCTGCTGCCCGTCGTCTTTTCCTTTGCTCCCCTCGAATATTTTTAGGGGGTGTAAGAAGACAGAGAAAAAGATTATTGTAGCGGAAAAGATGTGTGTGGGATGGTTCGCATTCAGAAAGACGCCCCTCTGTGTAACACTATTCAAATCAATTACATTAATCTCGTCATACACTCGTGCGCGTGGGAAGTATTTCGGAAGCTCCAATGAATTCATTTAATACGGCAGGACTAAAGCCAGTACCTAGTTGCCGTCGTTTGAAGAGATTTTAAAACATTTTCAGCAAAAGCAGCAGAATTTTAATTGCCTATCTTTTTGTAAATGAATAGCTTCCTTCCCCTTCTTGGAGGTGGAATAAAACTGATCTAGGCCAAGGGTTGCCTGTACCAACAGGAAAAAATCGTTAGTCAAGTATAGTCAACAATAATTTTATAAGGGCTTAAATTAATAATATGCCATTAAAAGTGGATCAAAGACCGATCCCTGACATCTATCATTGAGAAATTGAAAGAAAGTTAAAGGCATCAACATGAAGTTTATAAGGAGGGGTAGATATACTATACATACATCGCCTGGAACCGACTTAAAAGATGTCGTAAATGAGGTAATAGAAACGCTACAATAATAGGTACCAAATGAAATAAATATTTTAAAATTGCAAAATGAGTTTTTATCTACATATTTTATTTTTTTATTTTTTTTAAAAATGAATACAAATTTAAACAGCTTCATACTAAAACTCTTTGTCAAATACGAGCTTCTTCAACTACAAATCGAGAATATTGCACAAATTTTGAAAACCTACCTATAACTTTGCAAGTGTCGATAAGAGAGGTTAACAATATTTTTGTTTTATTCTTTTGCAGAATTCAATTCGACACAACTTATCACTGCATAACCGTTTCATGAGAGTACAAAATGAAGGTACAGGCAAGTCATCTTGGTGGATGCTGAATCCTGATGCAAAGCCTGGTAAGTCAGTCCGGCGGAGAGCAGCGTCAATGGAAACATCAAAATATGAAAAAAGGCGAGGGAGAGCGAAAAAGCGAGTAGAAGCCTTAAGGAATACCGGAGTTACAGGACTGAACGACGCAACGCCATCCCCCAGCAGTAGTGTTAGTGAAGGTCTAGACCACTTCCCCGAAAGTCCGCTGCACAGGTAAATGTTAGACCCAAGGAGTTTTGCCTATGCTGCTATTAGTAACAAATAGAGTTATATTCACTGCAACACCTCTAGTAGAGTAATTATGTTCTCGCTTCTTTGTAGAAATTTCAGAAGTATTTTTGAATTGTTTTGAAACAACTCTCCAAAGTCTTTTAATTTTACGTTTTTTTGGCTTACTGTTATAATTTTGGTTTTAATTTGAAACGATTTAACGATACAGTGGCGGATTTCAACTTTCTCCTGATTTTCGACAACGAGCTTCATCAAATGCAAGTTCCTGTGGTCGTTTGAGCCCAATACCAGCCGTTGTGGGGCTGGAACCAGACTGGAGTTTTCCCACATCTTCAAACGAATTTAATCAAAACGTTCATAGTCCGCCGTCAGCGTCAACAACTTCAGCTCAGTCTGCTGCCTTAGATCATCTGGCTGGATCTTTGGCAGATGATCTTACACTGCAAAGCGATTTTCTACAAGGGTCAGTTTCATTTTTGTGTTTATTTTGCCCAATTCCCAAGTTTGAATTAGAACTTTTTTTCATGCACTTAAATTGTACTTATGTGATATCAGAATTTAATTAGCTTTTGCACAAGCGTTATAAACCTCTTGTGATCGACCAATTTTATCAAAGTGTATTTCTTTTCTTTCAACTGATCATACGGATGGAGTAGGTTTAGTGCAGCGACGACCGTACATAACCAGCCACCCCCGCCGTATCAACCACCACAGCCCTACTCATTACATGCAACTGTCGCTCAATCATTCGGAATGCAAACGTTTCACTGTCCAATCCATCGTTCAATGCCCTGTGCCTGTATGCACTCCGCGGAAGTATTTATGGTCTAATATTGGTTTTTATAAAGTCTTTAATTTGGTATATTTTTTCAGAGGTTATCACCATCATCCGGCACTGGCATGTCACCCTCATACCCAAATGGCGAGCCTGCCACAGAATCAATGGGTTCATTTAACAATAATTCAATAATTATTGACTCTGCTGCCGCCACGCATTCTTCATCAGATAGTTCTGGACTTTCATCGACAGGGCAGAAAATTAACACAAATGTAGGAGGTAAGTCATATTAAAATAATGCAGATGGCATTAAAATTTCATATCATAGATAATTCAATTCAAATTATTTATTTTCCCATTGAGTAGGTATATTAACAAACTTCGTTTTTTTTTAACATTTAGCTGACACCTAGGGGTCAGATTGACACCTTGAGTACCTTAAGTTTTTTACCATTTTTCAATTTCTTTTTCGTACCTTCAGTGTTTGGTATTACTGAAATTTCTTTTTTTATCTATATAATTAGCGCATTAAAAAATATCGGAATTATTTTTAAATCAAAAAAATTATTAGCTGACCTACAGCAAGCTGCAAGCATTTCCTTGGCTGGGGTCAGGCGGACCCTACAGTGCTAGCTACGGGATTCTGCAGAGGTGTGCCATCTAAGGGTTAAATTAAAATTCTTCTTGATTTCCAATAATTGTTTTGAAACGACTCACAATTAGGTACATATGTATGTACGAATCCATTTAAAACTGTAAGCTTCAAAATCAGAGCAATTTCCATTTTCTTATTTTTAAAAACAATATGATCAGTAAACGACACACCGTAATTAGTTAGTTAGTCTAGAATAATTAAATTTGTTGTTAATTTCACAATCAGACCACTATTTTGACAGTTAAATTATATTTATTCTAATGTTTTTGCTAGAGAATAAAGAAATCCTAAACAGACAAATTTAACCTACATTTATGTGTATACTCGTACATGAAAGTTCAAATAACAATGTAATACATATTGAAAATTAATCAATACATCTTTCAAATACTACGAGCCCATAGTCAGGTTTTTCGGCCAAAAATTAGGCAATTTTTCCACCTGAAGCTCTAGTAAGGATGACATATTTGTTTGCTCATTGTCCATCAACAACGCTAATAATTTTACCATCACCTAATTAGTCTGTAAGATTCTGCCTATTGCATTTTGAAAACATTAATTTGTAGAAAACGCACCATCGACTTTAATAGGTCAATGTATGGAGGCGCTTAACAACCAAACCCAGATAGAGGAATTCAACATTGAAAGTTTTCATGGCGGCCTGGAGTGCAATATAGAAGAGGTAAATTAATACGTTTTTTGTCAGTATATTAAGTCTAATCTGGACCTCTTTGCGTCTTAACAGCTCATACAGCAGGAGCTGAGCATCGATGGGCTTCTCGATATCAATATACCACTTACAACTTCCGGACAGAACGTTGGAACTCACACAAACCCTCAGCAAACAACTGCCTCAACAATGGGACCACTCGAATTGCCACAAAGCCAGACAACAAATCCCCACACAAAAGTACAATATACTCAGGCGAGTGTAACACCTCCCTCGTGGGTGCACTGAAGTCGTATCCGAGTCACTTATAGAAAGTAATGAGATGGGAACGTCAGGTAAGACTTGAAACTCTTCTTGAAGTTTTAGCTCGGCAATGTGTAGCTCCAGTTTAAATGTTCTTTCATTTGGCAAGAGATATGTTTGTAACTTGTACATTGACTAGGCATACGGAATAATGTTAATTTCGCAGTTAAGTATAACTCTAGTTGGTCAAATCTGTTCTTTCATGCTGTAAATATTCTCTTTAATTTGCTCATAAGTTGGCTTTAAGTGGGATTTTTGAAATTACATGAAGAATCACAATTTTAAAAGTAATGTTCTCCTTACTTTAACATGAAATAAATAAATGCAATATGAGATTTATGCTAATCAAATCGTGTTTTCACTGCTCCGACACACTTTCATTAGCCTGTGAATAAAAGAAGTATCATAGATTCCACGGCATGTGCAATAGTTTCAGTTCTTTATAAATGGTTCATATTCTGGAGACAGAACTCCTAAAATTCTTAACAATCTTTAATAGATGAGCAGCATAAAAAAGGAACTTATTTCTTGGTATCAGTTGTTTCATTAGGCTGACTTTGTTTCAGTTAATCTATTCGCGTAAATGTTTGAACTTCCTACAACTTTTATCGATAATTTTTCTTCAGTGTATTTTATCTAGTGTGGAAAAGATTTTGGATAAAAGCTGCAAAGTCACTATTTGTATTCGGCAGAATTATCTTCTTTAACTTATCGCAAAGATATGGAACGTATATACATACTTATATTACCATGTAAAAAAATCCAACTCAGCTGACATACATAAGCAGATAATAATTAAAATGCTTGAACAATATGTGCACATTAAGATATCTATAAATGAAAACATATTGAAATGACAACACTGGCGCGGTGATGGTCAAAAACACATGACACGTAATAGAAACTAAACAAGAACGTAAAGTGAACGCTGATTTTGATGGGATATTTTTGAAAATTAATCGTTATTTCCAAGTACGCGCAGATATTGGAAAGAAAAACGATGTAAATGCATATGAACAATTTAGCAAACTCCCACCTGGCAAATTTTAGTTCATTTGATGTGAGGTGCCTCGGTAAGATATGCAGCACTAAGTACATGCATGCCAATCGAATTTTTGAAGTATTCGGACCAACGTTTCTTCTGCCGTTCCCTCCTCTCAAACGATTGCACCACAAGTAATAACTTATTCAAAAATATGATACTTGTAAATATCTGTTAACACGTTTTGATACATTTGCAAGTTTGGTAAATTGTAGTCTTTTTTTATAAAATATTTCGAATAATTTTGAACATATTATAGAAAATTGTATTATAGGTATAGAATACATAATATCGGATGAATTTGTGTGAAACATATCCCTATATTATAATTGGAAGCAAACTCATCATTTTGCAATTATCAAAGTGGGTAACCTGAAACAAAAGCAAAATTAATCCGGGGGTTCAGGTTCAGGAGCCCTGAATCCGTTTAATTGAATGCAAAAGAGCTTTTTGATAAAAATTCCTTAATAAATTTCCTAAAGTTCTCTCAAATTAATTTTAGGACGTGAACATTCTGTAGTGAACTGATATTATTTCAATGAACTAATTCAATTCAAGCTATGAAATGATGCATTTGGAAACAATCATTTTATTGACAGAATATTTCTATTAATTGGCAGTTGGCAAATGGCATAATATGCTAGTAAATCAAATAAAGTTAAATATACATATAAATATATATGTACATATGTATATGTATATGTGATCGGTTGTAGGACAAAATCTGGGCTACCCGTATTACCGGCACAAACATTGGACATTGACATTTACACTATATAATTATCTTACTATTCGCATAATTATTAAAATTAGTTCAACCTCCTCGAGATTCCAAAAATCGTTTCTCATCCTCACTATTGAAGACGTATAGTAACTTATGTAGATAGGTATGTCATTAAAGCACTGTGTATTTCCCCACTTTCGTTACTTAGCGTTAATTTTCAATCATGTACCTATTAATAATTTTTTATTGATCTCAAAAACTGATAAAAGTAGATTTTTTATAATTAAAGAAGACAAGAGCTACCTCACATCAAATAAACTAATAATAAAATTACACTGGACACCTAAAACTAAAATCATTCCAAGATACTTTAATGTCTTTTAAATATCAATATTTGATCAAAGCTCGTATCATATTAAATTTTAAATTTTTGTTGCACTATAAACCTTTTTTGTTGGACAGATCTACACAGACAGGCAAGCTCGTTAAAAAGTCGACAAACTTTTCAGTTTCTATGCAACTCTCCATCACACCTAATTCCCCCTGTAATTATCTTAATACAATTAATTTATCACTGCTGACGGAAAACCTCAGAAAAATTGAGAAAAGAAATTGCCAATCCCGTCCGGAGGCAGATTTCCTTTAAGCCTCTGTCGGATGTCACTTCACTAGAAGAGCAACACCGAATTTGGGCTCCCCCTCAATGTCCACTTTTAACTTTTATCGAGAAATTCTTCAGGAGCGAGGAAGACTGATTGTTGGCCGCCAAGTTATTCATGCAGAATTTATTAATGGCGAAAAATTTAACATTAAAATTTAATCAGACATAAAAGTTGTCAACGCAAATTTAGCCGACAAAATGCTCCGTCCTCTATTAGCACTTCCCGTCCGGTTCGCTTTGATTGAATTATTTAAAAATGTTCAGGGCGAACTGAAGAAAAAGTTTCCTTGACTTCGGCGAGTGTCACACTTTGGCAGTTTTCCCCCAAGTACTTTTAGGAGAAACGAAGGACTCTTTAGACCCAACTTTAGCCGCACAATCCCCGGCCTTTATATCATTTACGGGCCAGGATGTGGGTGGATTGCACGCCACGGGCGCTCCGCGACGGCAATGTTCGATGTTGAGCAATGGTTTGCTCCTGAATTGAATGACTTAACTAGTGTCACGGGATCGAGACACCCTGATCCACCGCGCGGTACCCTGGCGACAGAGGGGAGATGCTCCCAACGTGTCAAGAGTAACCACATTATGTTTAAATGAAAAATGAAATGCCTCAGATGCCTTTATACATAATACATATAGCGCGTAATGAAGTTGTAGCCTTTTTGACGCGTACACCCCTTAGACAGGAATCACTGAGCGCGGAAAATTATTTTTTTTTTCAGCAATTCGTCAAGAGACTGCCGCAACGGCCTCACAGTATGTGTATGAGTGTGAAGACGATGGATAGGTGTTCGCCAAACTTCTTCATTCGGAAAATTTGCACACTTCAGCTAAACGAAATTGAGCCAACGAACGACAAATCTTACCTCAAGTCAAAAAGATTTTTTCCCTCAAACTCAACGGCAGAAAGTAATTTCAAAACTTGGGCCTCCGCTCATATGCTGCCATCCAATTTTAATATTAACATGAGTCTCCACCCCTTAGTCAAACAAATTAAAGAAGTGCGCGATTTTAAACCATCGGCACGTTTTTTGCCGAGATTATTAAGAAAACTGGATGACGTCTTTTTACGTTCAACAAGTAGGTATCTTCCACCGATATACTTAATGTGCAAAAACGTTGTGGCGAAAGGAGACTAATTATACATATATATATATATATATATATATTGCATTTTAAATATATGTATATACCATTGTATCCATAAAATGTATCTAACAAAATATATTTTTTTATTTAGTTCTTTTGATAAGGACCTTTCCACAAGAATATGAATGTGGGATTATTAGGAATTGCGTTCACTGCATGAACATACATATGTATGCATTCGTGTCAGAGTTTGTCTCTTTTGCCACAATACTGTATTCTCGCAGTTTATTATTAGTATCATTTATATCACCCTCAAATGAGCTTTATTACATATCATATCACGCTGAAAAAGAAAATGATTGCAGTCACAAATACCTAAAGCTTTCGTTTTCGTCCCTTTGTACGATTATCTAGATACATATCTTTTTTTTTTTTTTTTGGAATATACTATAAATATGTACTTCAGTTAAATCACTTTATTTTTTTAGTAAAGTGTTTTTTCGAAATACATATGTATTTTTACTTTCTGTTGATAACTAAAATTTAAGCGAATCGATTTGTTTCTCGAGTAATTTTGAAACTACTGGTCTTCAAATAAATATTGGGGAATGGTGTTAATTTTATTTGGTCAGGATTTGATTTTGTGTGAATTAACATTCGAGTGCTACCACACCGACTGAGTATATCGAATACTTCGACATATTATCATTTCAATATCTACTAAATATTAGTGTAAAAAAAAATAAAAAATAAAAAATGTACGATCAATCGACCCACGGATGTTCAGATATTTCTACAGAATGTTTACGAAACAAATTGTTCAAAATGAACTTTAACCTTGCGATGACGCCAACACATTTATACTATGTATATGTTTCGACGTTCAGTTCGTATTTTCAGTACACGTATGTTATCCTGGAAAACGTTAATTGAGACGACAGCTCCGCGCTGTCAGGTTGCGGCAAACACATCTGCGCTTTCTCCCACAGCTCGCACTAGTTGCATTGTATTCTTTACATCATTATCATATCAGGACTCATCCAATAATCCATAAGTCGCAGCTCGTTTGACGCTCAGTTGATTTTGTTGTAAGAAATTACTTTTGACAGAACCTGAGTTAGGAAAAGAACGGGCCAGGAAACAAATGGTCGTCATCGACAATTTGCGATGAAGAATTTTACGTCTTTCAGATTTTGTAATGCACACACTAATCAGATTAAATACTGTCATCAATTTGTGTCGTATTCGTTATGCGCATTTTGCAAACAGGAAATATGAATACTGCATTTTTTAGCATCCTCTTTTAAGGCTGGACTACAAAATACTACCGGACAGCGAGGTGTACCCTTGTTACAAGAATTTGCCAGTACCTGTAAATTATTGGTACTGATCTGGCAATTACAAAACTAATTTTCATACTGGCAGTTTAAAACTGTGTTAGTACTAGTTAAATACATTAGATGAAATTCGATTTGCACTAAATATCTATCCTATAAAAAGGGTACAAACAGCACGTGCTTGTTGTGCTTTTATATTTATGCGCCACCGTCACTTACTCTTTTAATAAATAAAGAAATTGTCAAGGTCTAGTTTCATAGAAGAATTCAGTTAGGGTGGAACATGGGGAGGCAAATCTGTAACTGTCTTTTCGACACCCACTGCTCCCAGATAATTAAATCCTATACCCTTAAAAAAAGTCTAATCGTTTATTAAAAATTTGCCAGATATACATATAATCACCTATACATGTAGTTTTATTAATTTCCTAATTGCATTTTTAAGAATTTTATTATACAGCTTTTGTATGAAATTAGTTTCTGAATTATTAAAAACGCCTGCGTAAGCAAATAATAAAAGAAAATTGTTTGCACTACGGATACTTTTTCTTTATTAATTATTATTATATTTATTTGTATTCCCAATAAAGTAAAAACGCTTTGAAATGAAAAGTCGACTGGCAATTTAAAGTTGCGTATATCCACTATTTTTTGTGTATTGCTAATTCACACTGAAAATTTCTTTTGAAATACTGTGAAAATTTGTAAGTCTAAATATGTATATCTTGAAATTTCAAGAGCATCTAGAAGCTTTTCTGCTTAATATGTTTCGACTTCTCAGACTCCTCCTCTATCTTTAATCGTTTTAATTGAAGCGACGCTTTTGAATAAATTATGTTAATAAAATAATTTATGTATAAGAATTTTTTTCAGTATAAATTAAAAAAAAACAACAAGACTTGAGAGGTATTCTAAACGCGAGTAACTTTTAATTTTTCCACTTCGTTTGTTGCCTCAAGTTTTGCTGGAGGATAAATGATTTGGCTTTGAAGCGGCAATTGATTTGAAATTTTGCGAAAAATATCTTAAAATTGTTTTCATTTTATGTTACCAGCGGTTAAATGATTACATAGGCAATTACGCGATACTTTTAATGAAGTTTTGACATACTTCGTGATGTGTAAATAATCTTTAATAGGAATTAAGGTGATTTCAGTACAATCATTATCAGTGTGTAGACTTTAAAGTTTGTCTTGGAGTGTCCGTCGGTTTGTAAAATTTCCGTTCGTTCAAAATAACTTTTGATAATTGCACCATATTAATTATCTCTTTTTTTATATGGTAGATAAATGTGTGGAGATTCCACTGTAAGTGATCTAATAAGAGTTTAAGAACTGCAATGAGCGTATAAGGACAACTTAAATCACGGTTTGAATAAAAAATGTGCGTAGTAAAGCGTACAGCGATATATAATACATATCTAAACAAATTATAGGGAAAAAGCGTTATTCAGGAAATGCATATGTATGTTCTTTTATTTAAAGAACACATTAAAGTATGCCTTACAAATCATTTCTGTATTGTATAGGTACTTTCACTTATTTAAATTCAATAGCTAAATTTAAAGTTAAAAAATTGAGTAAAATTAAAACACCGCTTAATAATTCACAAGGCGAAGTAATTTAACATCCTTAAAGAGGGCTTGAAAGCGCGCAAATTCTTCACTTTTCTTAAAAACAAAAAGAACAAAGTCTCCACGTTACGCATCGTTTAGTCTCTTACCATTTTTATATATAATTTCTCTCTCTCTCCACTTTACAAACTGCGAAAAGCTGTGCTGAATTATTAACAAGCTCGTTTCGCTGTAATGACTTAAAATCTGTTCACCCTCGATACGTAATCCCTCGAGAAATTTGTTTCTATTATGATTTGCACTGTACTAAGGGCACCGGCATGAGGAATCTTTCAGTTATAAAACCTTGTCCCTATAAGAGCACTTTCCAGCCAGGTAAGCCGAGTTAGGGAAATATCTATAAAATAAAATCCCTCCTTGAAAATGCTAATTAGTTGGATTGAATTTCGCGATTTTATAAAGATGCAATTACACAAATAAATTAAATTACTAAGCATTTTCTACTTAAACTTTGATCGTTAGCCAATCCGCTAACAGGAAACGAAGTTATTTTGGTCAAATTCAGTTTCGAAGGATAAGGCAAGATAATCTTAGAATATTAATTAGGCACTAAGCATTAATTAGGCAAACCAAGTCAACGAAATATTTACAAAATTTTATTTTATAACTATAGGTAGATATGTCATGTCTTAAGGCGACTATTGACGTCCCAATTTTAAGTGTTATCTGCAACACCGATTTTTGGATCAAACAAAGGCCGTCTCTATTTTTGTCCCAATTTTTGACATCGAATTTCACTCCCAATCTCATTTAGTTAGTGACCACTGGGGTGTTTAGAAGTAGGTACGTAACAACCTCTTTTCTATTTAAGTAACAAAAAATAGGCGTTGCTTTAGCAATATCGTCTAGTATGCGGTTTTTTTCGACTTAAAATAACCCACCTCGGGTACATCACTGGGATTTATTATGAAAATGAAAAAGGGGTTTTCAACTTACATACCTAATTAAATCAGCATCTTCACTCAATTGCATCTGCGCTGCCGCCCAGCCTGCGAATTTTGATAAAACGTGATTTACTGCCACGAACTTCCACCTGAACACCAAATTAATCACTTTATGACCACATCCGGACCGGCGAAAATCTCGGCACTTAACACTTCTCGGCGTAGAATTTTAGGAACTTTTTCGCGTCGAATTTTAGGAACTTTTTCGCGGCGAATTTTAGGAACTTTCGCGTCGAATTTTAAGAAATTTAACAATATTATGACGGCGAATCTTTGGTAACTATACTTACGCAGTAATTAAACGGATTAAATAGATTTTTTCACTCTGAGACAATGCTAGACCCGCACTTTCAGAAAACGTCACTTGCAACTGGCGAAAATGGCGCGAAATAGCCACTGAACTCAAAGTTCATGGGGAACTGTGAGGAGGCGCCTGAACGGGAGATTTAAATTATTTAAATCAATGCAGTTTCTGCGGCAATCGAAAAATATATTTTATTGTTCCCATCGGCCTGAGTTTTATGTCCTAAACTTCGCAGAAGGCAGGATGATGTTAAGACGCTATCTTTTCCGAGAGATTTATTTTATATTATTACCAATAATAGCAAACTTATTGCCTTAATTATTTAGTATTGGATTAATATCAGTCAGGTTTTCATAACAACTTCAAAAATCTAGAAAAGTTTTGGTATTTCATGTTGAAAGTAGTAGCAGAGGACTTTTAATAAATTACTTTATACTTTTTAGGGTTTGAAATGTTTTGGAATCAGTGCTATTTTTTTAAAAGGTTTTTTTTTAGAGTCGGTTTTATTTTATTTTTTTTAAACGTGTTTTTTATTATTTCGTTTTACATCTCTGTTGTGACGTCCGTTTGCCCCTCAGGGTTTTCATGTACATATCTATCATTGTACCCCCGAAGAATCTTAGACTATCCAAACAAAAAGAATCATCAAAATCGATTCACGCATTCATTATTACTAGTTCTGCGCGAACAGACATTAAATCAGTGGGTGAAAAATCACTCATCCCTTATTTTGCTACTCTAGGGGTGGAATATTTTCTTCAAATTTGAATGGGACCACCTCAGAGTGTAACCTTTCAAACAATAAAAGATTTTTTAAATTGGTCCACAACTGGCGAAAATGTCGGTGAACATATGTATGTATAAAAAAATACATACAGACGAACATAGAACCTCCTCCTTTTTCGGAAGTCGTCCAAAAATGTAATTCAGCCAGCTATTAAATTTTACTATTTTTCTGATTTATGTCCTTTTTTTTCAAATCTGAAAAATAATTACTCAACTGTAATACCTACTATAATTTGTAGTGTGACTTAGCATAATATTTTTATAATTTGCTTGTTGTTGTTCTTTGACAATAGTTAGGATCCTTTGTAATCACTCTCATTTAACTCGCATTATGGTGAGAAGGACTAAGGCCAAACCGACCCCATAACTATGACGGCAATTCTCAAGTTTGTACTTGCCCTTATCGCCCGTTATTGTCATCTATCTACGCGTAAAAGAAGCTGAGCAACATAGTTTGTACCGTCGGGGGCTAAGAGTATTCCGTTATCAATAAAAATCAGTCATTTTAAATTGGTCTCCATTCCCTGTAAATCCGGCTCTCAGAGAGTCATCCGCAAGAAATCCTCGACCAATTTGTCATTCAAATCTTTCCATAAAATTCAATTACCCTCAAGCATGGCATCGTTCAGGAAGTTATCTCAGCAGAGATCATGGAGTCTGTCTGAAGATTTGTCAAACTACTGGGTGCTCGCGTTATGGCAAGTGGCTGCCTTAGTGCCTTTTTGTCGGGGAGTGTCAGCTATCTGTGAGTATATCTGAAATCACCAAATATACATTTAAGCTTAAATGAGGTGCCAGTCTCTCCGCGCGATGAGTCCTTGTTTCTTCTACTTCATTTTATATTTCATTTTATCGCGACAAAACTTCAAGGCCTATTATAATCTGATGACGGAGATGATACACGAGAACAACGGTATGTTTTGGATACAACTATTGTCGGAAAAAATTTCGCTAGATCTGGAATGATATGTACATACTTTGAGGTTAACTATATCGGTTTTAGGAAAACTTCAGCCTAAAGATTCCTGCGAATTCATGCTCGATACAAAATTATTGCCGTCAGAGATAAGTGACATTAATCATATTAAATATGAAGAACAAAACTTGTGTGAGAGAAGGAATTTTCCAACGAAAATATAACCTTGTTATTTAAGTCTTTTGAAAGACAGGCGAAAATATTAATGATAGAGTTCAAAGTCATGCAACATTTTCTATTTATTTTTATTTTAACCAACAATAGGTACATTTTATATACTTTGTATATTCCCACTCCCTCCAACCGATTCCTCCCATTTATGTACAAGTTGAAAATAAAAATGCACTTGTTTGTCAAGAAAATCATGGGCATATAAAAATGAGATGGCCTTAATTTAGGATAATATAGTAATAATAAAAACTCTCCCAATATTTATATTTTCATGACCAAATGTCCAACACATAAAATTCGAACCAACCATTCTATGGATAAAAATTTCTTTTGACTCTAAATTTCTTTAAGTCCACCCCAAGTCCCCGAAGTAACCGTCGCTACGCGGGCGACCCCTAATTGAATGTTGTTAGACGGGTAATCAAAGAAACAAAAAGCTTTCTAAGATGATAAGGTGCCCCTGCCGATAAATTTTTTTTATGAATCGCTTTTAACCTTTATGACAAACACGAGGTAAATATCATACAAAGATACCTAATTTAAATGAAATATAGGTACAAACATATGTATGTATTTAATTAAGGATGATAATAAAAATTTGTAGAGAAGATAACATATCCTAAACAAAACTAATGAAAGTATTACTTAGTTAGTAAAATATACATACGTAGTAAAAGTATTACAAAAATGTGCATGTATATATATGGAATGTATTTTTTTGGTATTTGCAATTTTGTTTGTAGTTTTTGTATGCAGTAATAATTCAAATTTCAAAATAGGCAAACACATTTTAACCCATTCTCTTTTTTTCTTTTCAGGTTTCATCCGTGTAATTACCTAAACCACTCAAAAATATAATTTAGGTACCCAATAGCACAATTGTCTCTTTTTTAAATAGTAACTTTAATTAATTAGTTTAAGTGTTACGTTTCTACTGAAGAAATAGTTAAAGGGTGCAAGAACTAAAAGTGACGAAACCAACCAAACTAGAAACATACATACGTTTGATGCGACATTCGTATGAATTATATAAGTGTTCATAATGTAAGGGCCTGTCCGAATCCAAGTCTATGTCTATGTCTTCGTCTCGTTATAACAGTTCGTGACGTCACAGCGAGCTAAGCTCTGTCCGAATTCATGTCTATGGTTGTGAGCTTAGCTACGTAGTATAACAGTTAAGTCAATTGCTTAGCTTGATGAGCGAGTCAAGGCTCGCGTTGACTTCGTGAAGTAGACAACGGGCAATTGGTTGTAAAATAGGACTTTTTTAAGAAAGGTACAAAATGTAAGTAAAATGAATTGCAATTGTTATGGACATGTTCTGAAGAACAATGTTTTTATTGCAGGGACTAAAGAAAATGTATTAAAATTAATAGTGTTTGCATTCATATTTTCTTGTACTCTTCCTTCCATTATTAATTTATATTTTGAACGCTACACTTTTGTCCTCCTCTTAGGCACAGACAAATAACTTACGTTGGGTTAACTTCCAACGTCAAATTTCAAGCTAAGCAAACCAATTCGGACAGGTTAGCTTTGCCTTCGTCTTAATTGTTATAATAGCTCAGCTTGTTCGCTGACGTCACGAACTGTTATAACTAGACGAAGACGTAGACATAGACTTGGATTCGGACAGGCCCTAAATAGATTGTGCAGAAAATAACATAAAATGTACAGTTTGTAAAATTGTGTGCGAAGGCATATATACATATATATATCTTATTGCATGTTTTGCTTATATTTTGACGATTTTTGGTTTCCATTTTACCATTATAAGAAAGATTGGCAGATTATACTTATTTGAGGCCCATGCAGGATTTGTTGTACCAATATAAATTTTAATTTTCGTAATTCCTTTTACTTTTAATATTTTAATTAAAAAAAGAAAACATAACGAGCTTAACGGTTGGACTTTAATGAGCTACAAACTTTTAGAAACGTAATTACTTCGTACATGTATATGCAGATCCAAAATTTAGTCCACATCACATTTTACAGCCGATTGAATTGAAAGTGGGTCTGATATCGTTTAGGTAGCTGGATCGAGTTTAAGTCGTTGTTGTAAACACTTTGTATATACATATATATATGTGGATTGTTGAGTGTGCTGTCCCATCTTCTATATTTTAGTTTGGCTCCATAGGCAAACAAGATGATTTAATTACACATAATTAAATTTTACAGGAAGAGCAAAAAACTGAATAACGTTCTTACAATCAACTTTTAACGTAGTGTTTTTTTTATATTCCCTAACAGTGTTTGTGACACTATTTGACATACATATTAAATCAAAATTCCTATTACTAATATAACGGAAAATATTTAATTCTAAAAAATTCAATTATATCGTTTTGTCTGTGACTGGTGCAAATTGTTACATTTCGACTGCATTTAAGGGATCACATCTATACCTGAATGCATCGAAACTGAATGTGCTTTAGGAATTTCAAATTGTAAAAAAAAGAAGAGAGTCGACTGTATTGTTGCGTAATTAAAATTAAAAACAGGGTTACTATAACATTACAAGATTTCAAAAATGAAATTATATCTTTTAGATTTCTATATTATTCCATTTTGAACTAAAACGGGCTCCCTAATAAAATGTATAGGTACCGTTTTCATCGAAATCACGATCTTTTAACTCCACTTGACACACTTTTTGGACATTTTATATGAAAACGAATACAACATTAGATGAACGGATCCAAATGTTTTTTTTTTGTTTTTTGACAAAAAGTGTGATTAGTAGATCGTTGTTTTCCATCAACTCCTCAAATTACTTAAAGCCAGTTTCAATTCCCTTCCGACTCCATCCTTCAATCAAGTACTCACGTAGGGCGAAAACAATACAATCACGATTCGATCTTCGAACTCGTCATGTACATATTCTCGTACATTGTAAACCATAGAATTGAATTTGCGCAAGTAAGAACTCATTTTTTATCATTTTCTTTGTCCTCTATAGTCCACATAATTATAATTATTACCTTACTTATGTGCGAGTCACAGATAAATGGTGAAATAAAGGAAAAGTAAAATGTGTTTTTAACGTCAAAAGTAGAATTTTAATATTAATTACCTTCTGTATTTTCTTTCTTTGAAAATTACCTCAACATGAATAAGTTTTGGTTTTGGTCAGTCTTCCTTTAAAACAAATAATTCTAACTGGCTATAAACCTTCTATGTTATTTTCTGGACAATATATGTATATGTACCTACGATAAGAGCAAGTTGAACTCAGGTAATGGTTTCAACAAGTCTAGAAAATTACTCCATCAATAAGAAAATATTTGCGATTTTGGGTTCTAAATAAACAGAATAGACTGCTTTCGTATATACATATGTATTTAAATATTTTGTTAAATTTTTGCATAAGAAAAAATTTCAAACGTTAAGCCAAGTTTCCAAAAGTCACGATAAAAGTGACCTAGCCGCGAGAATGAAGTAAAACTCGTGAATTTTGTAGATAGGTAGTTGATTGGTGTATAGCTCTTTTCTTAATTTATAGTAAAAACCGATCCCTCGTTATTGTATTCAGTAAAGTACTAACGACAATTTAAAATTGTCGAAAATTGCCATATTTCTACAGCGATGATATTATAAAATCAGCCCGTTCAAAATCATGACACCATTCTGAGTAAGTCATAGAGAAATGCTTGGGTTCTATGAAACAAAGTAATCAACCATTTAAGCGATTTTATTTAATGACTGTCTTTCCTTCAACTTTAAAGAGTGCTCTGATTAATAAACGTGGAAGAACTAATTTCAATTAGCTAGAGAATAGTGTGATGTCTGATTATAAATGTTGGATAAACGATAATATTGGTGTCTAAGTCAACCAAATGAGATAGATATTTCAGAATGCTTTTTTAGAGAAGAAAAAGTACATACTATTAACGTATAGAAAAAACCCGTAAGCGAGCTTTCAATCTAGAGAAAACATTAAAATTAGATATAGTAAAGAACATTTTAGACTCCAATTGCCGAAGTTTTCCGTTACCTACACAATGTTCTAGTACTAGTGTATAAAATGTCTTTGTTGAGTTACGCTAAAAATTTGTAAATGTTACATCGTCTAAATAATAAGTTCGTTCATAGCTATTAGAACCGATTTACTGGTTAAAGCTGAAAGTAGCGTCCGTAGAGTGTGTATAGATTTTCTGTAACAGGATATACATTTGACGCCAAATAATGTCACTTTTATACTGAAGAAAATAATAACAATAATTTAAAAACATTAATGTGACTTTCAATTCAGCACCAAATGTTCCAGCTAAATGAATTGTGTAATTACTTTAGATATAAGAATGAAATAAAAAACAGTTTTATTTGCTAAGCTGATGTTTCAATCGTTATGTTACTTTATAATGTTTCAGTCATTTTACGTTTATATATATATAAAACATTTCTTTTTTAAGTGAATACTTATGAGTATTTTTATATAACTTACGTAGCCCCTATATTCCTACTCCCTTGATCGATTCGTCCCATTTATGAACTTAGCCGAGGTATTTGCGGGATAAACGTATGGGTGAAGTTTAGTCAAAATCGATTTAGAAATACGGCCTCTATCGTGTCTACAAGTTTCTTTATATACAAATAAATTTTATTTTTTAAATCTACGACCTCTAATAACGAGTTTTAACATCATTCATTTTCCGAAATCTTGTCATCAGCTACGCTGCATTAGTGTAGATAGTATTTCATATGAAATCTACATAATAAATTTGAGGCTCAACGCAACTTGTCTACAATTTACAATTACCGCACTGCCAACTTCCATTTGATGCCCTTTAAAACTGGTGACTAATGTACTTAAGACGCCTCTATTAATAAGATCCTTTTGTTTCGCACGTGTTGAACAGAAAGTATATTACAACAATTTTTTAGTAGTCTTTTTTTTAGAAAAACATAACAGCCAACTCAAATTGAAAATAGTAGCAGGTGTCTTTTAATATAATTTCGGAATACTGCTACGGATAGCGACCACAAAAGAACACAGCTATTTTATATCGATATTTAAGCTCACGAGCGTATGTGCGTACCTATATATATAGGTACATATTTATGTATGCTATGCGGCTATAGTATACTAAATTATTTATACACGGGGCTCTGCAAAAATTACGAAATCTGGGACGAAAACGAAAAGGAAATGAATTTTCTTCGTACGAAATATAAAATCCATGTGAACAACATGAAGACCTAAAAGTGATTTTCTTATGTTCAATTGTGCCTTATGCCCGTTCTCCAATTGGGAACCAACCAACTACGAACCAACCAAAATCGCTCCATCGCTTTCCATTTTCATATTGGTTTCATCTTCTCTCTCGCTCGTGTTTTGGTCAACCTGGCTAACTTTTTAAATGTGTGCGTTTAACCAAAAGTAATAGTCACACATTTAGCAACGATATTGTACCAGAATAGTGACGTCGCCGCAGCTTTTCCGCCGGTTGTCAAAACATCAGTAGACTAATTATAACATGAAGCACATATAAAAATGTGCACGGTAATTTCAGGAAAATATAAAAAGTTAAATTGAGAAGTTTTCCGCTCAAAAAGTGGTGAAAACTTCCACATTTAACATTTGCCCGATTGTGTTTTCGCAGCTGGCAGGGCACAACTACAGGCAAGGGCTTATACTTTACAGGGGGTTGAGCTTTTTCGTTCGGTGGTTCGTAGTTGGTTGGTTCCCAATTGAAGAACGGGCATTAAGCATGAGTCTTCAAATTTTGAGAGCATGTTGCGATAACGACTATTTCAATCAACTTACCGATAAGCCCATTAATAAAATCTAGTACAAATACGCTTTCGTCAAAAAAAACCTTTCGAAACTATACTTACTACAATGTGCAAAAGCTCTGATGAATAACTTTTAAATGGAAATATCTACAGCTTTACAAAGCTTGGACTATACTACTTCTTCAAGATAAAGGTTTGATTCCTCGGTTCATCAGGATAAACTTCAAAAACTTACGGACCTGATAAAAACTTGGATTTTTACCATATAAGGTGCTGAGAACCTTTTTAAATTCTTTTTATTAACTTACACTACGTGTCGTCAAATCTTGCAATGCAAAATTTTTATACTTAGACTTTACCAAACTCAATGAAATTTGGCGAACATGTATAACTTCGGTGACAATACAAGTTAGTGGTGTTTCCCGAGCGAATCCACCCCCGCATCCCTTATTTCCACCCACGCATCATTAAAATCATTGTACTTTCTAACTTTTTCAATTTTAGCTTATAAATCATTTATAACAATAAACAATTTTAACTTATAAATCATTTATAACAATAAAAAAAGAATTTTTTTAGTTTTTTAAACTATTAGTGTTTTCTTTTTTCTTTGCTCAACTCCAAAAGTGCAGCTATTTCTAATCTACGAATTTTCTTTCAAGCACTCTAGAAGTCACTTATAAAAATACTCACTCAGTTAACTATACATAATTATTTGAGTAAAAAATATTTAAAAATATAAATGATAAGGAATGTTTTCTATCAAAGAAAGTGTGAAAATTCATTTCACACTATACTTATTAATTTAAAAATTTTGGAAAAGCTTCATTTTTTACATTAGGAAATTTTATTCAATAAATATTTAAAAGTTTCATATAGCTATCGTAAGTAGAAAATTACTTTATTTCGATGGTCGAATTTTAAAAATTTAAAAATTTAATAATTTAATTTAATAGCTAATGAAACAATCATATCAATTTTAATTTCATAGCCAAAATTTCTGAGAGCAGCCAAGAATTTCAAATCGTAATTTTAACTGAACCTTTCGAAGTTTCTATTTTTATATTGAAATTCAAAATATCCTCACATTTCACAAATGGAATTGTTTACTTATTTATTTAACGATACCTTGTCATAGACTTCATATTTAATACCTTTTCTTGCGATATGTAAGTAGATCAAGCTCCGAAAACAATTTTAATCGAATTTAAAAAGAGGATTATTGTGGAATTTAAGAATAGTATCAAACAATCAAATATCACTAAGAAGTTCTCTATTAGTAAGTCGAGGAAAACTTCAAAAGCAAGTCAAGTTTTATTCTTTGGGATTTAGCGCAGCACGCGATAAAGGCTTGCAGAAGATTGCAAATGCATTAATTAATTATACATTTGCTAGATTGAATACTCCGCGAAAGCTCACATTAGGTATTTGGAATATATGTAAACAAATGGAAGACTGCACTTTTCTCTGATGAATCAAAGTTTAATTTAATTCATTCAGATTTTAATGCGCAGGGTAAGACGATCAAAGGGTGAGAGGTTCTTGGTTCTTTTATACGACTATCAAACACAGAGGGTAACGTAATGCTCCTGGGATGCTTTTTTAGCCAATGAGTGATAATAATTCATAAAATAGATATCCTGGAAAATGTTATGTTGCCGCATGCCGATTATGAAATGCCTCATAGCTGGATATGCATAGCGCAAAAAGGAACCTTCCTTAATCTGATATAAAGAACTAATCGGGAATTGAAAAAGATGGGCTTCGGGGACAACCGTTTGCAAATGAGTGCACGATTAAAGCGATGTTGAAAAATTGGCATTAAATTCAAACGATAACTATGAAACTAATCAAATCGATTCCCAGGTTTATGCTAAGAAGTTTAAGTGAATCACGTTAATTTTGTAAGTCGAAATAGTTGTATTTTAATTAAGTATTTTTAATATTAGCAAGAACTAAATGTGTTTTATTTTAAACAGTATATCTAATGTTTTTAAAAACGAGTATATTTAATATTTTTATTTTGTTAAATTACATATTTATAATTTGTGTGTGTAATAAAATTATAAAGAAAATTAATTGGTACATATATAAATTTTTTTTTCTTTATTTTAAATAAAATATTTAAAAAACCTAAAAATTTAAAATATCTGAATTATAATCAAGTGATTTTCGAGGTGTTTGGATTGTGAAATATTTGAAATGGTATTTCTGCATGTTTCGTTTTAAATAATAATATATAAAACTCGAATAAATAAGTTTTAAATTTATTTAAATCCCTCCCTAAAAAATCCCACACAAATCACCAGTTCAGGTGGTGACATTTTGGTGCCTCCGCATGGCCGCTGGTGCCCCACACAGCTGCCATAGCTCAAGGCTTAAAAATTTAAGAATCAAAATTTGCAGTAAAAATAATTCCCTGGAACTTTATTCTATCCGCAGTTCCACCAAATATTACCCGTAATTTTAATTAAATCGCAAGTAAACTTAAGAAAATCTCAAATAAACTCAAAAAGTGCTTAAGCAACTTACCTCAAAATTCTCAAATATGGAGGACTCCGACAATTTCACTTGTACACGTTTCGCGACTCGAAAGACAAAATCCCGACCGACGGATCACTACTGATGGAATTAAAACCGAAAACCGAAATAACGAGGCATACTAATTCGCGACCGCACCGGAAAAATTAAACAGAAGGCAAATAAAGCACTTAATTTGACAAAAAGCGGCTAAGCGCAAAGGAGCAACCGAATCGGTGAATTTTCGCGAGAAACTAATCAAACCATCGCGTGGTACACCGCGTGCATCGGAGGCCGCCGCGCTTCCGAGTTCCGATCTTTTGTTTACCAACAACGCACGCCGCGGTGGTCGCCTCCGCTCCACCGCTCCGTGGTTTTTTTCTTTGCCCTGCTGCGAACTGCGTTATCTTATCAGGTGCGCTGCCGTGCCGATCGCGCCGCAATCTTCCATCGGCAACAGTTGCAACTGCGCGCTGCGCCGAAATCCTCTCAATCGACCTATCGCCTCACCCCGGCCGCGTAGAAGTGGATAGCTAGCTCCCTTAGCTGGGGCGATCGTTCGCCCCTCGCCAGTGTTGAGTGCTAATAGCATTTTAAATAGATTGCTAAAGGTACTCGAGCACAGTAAGGAGGTGGCAAAGCTGATGGCAAAAAATGTTACCAATTTGAATGGCACATCGATTATTTGAAAAAATCACCAATTTTGTACGTCTATAAAATGTTTATTATTAAGAGTATCAACCAAATTTTTATTTTTAATAGCTTCATAAGAATTTCTCGGTACATATGAAATTATGTATGCAGAATAGCAACGTCAGCCAAAGTGTGTAGGTACTTTAAAATTTTTGTTTGACTAATGTACATATGTACTTACGAATGTTTACTGTTTCATATTAAATTTAATTTAGAAACTGATTTACAGATCTTAGTATTCGATATTAATTATTTTAAAATGAATATTCCGAAGTTGTAGGGCAATAGAGAGCCTAGCAGCAAATACCTTTAATATGTTAATAATAATGAAATAGCAGCTATGGAAACCGGAGAAATAGGAGGCCCGAATTTTAAAAAGTGTTATTTTTATTTTGTTTTACAATTTTCTTATTTTTAAAGCTTGCTGTGTTGCTTTTCACGACTTAAAATTAGTAACCATTTAAAATGATTAATTTGCAATAGTCAAAAGCTAATTAATTTTGGATTCTTATACTTTTAATATCTATTCTACTTTTTAAATGGAGACTTATATTTATTTCAATCAGAAATTTACGTATGTATTACTGTAAGTTTTATAATATTTGTATGTATAACCATAGATAAAGAAATTTCTTTATCTATGGTATAACATAATATACTTTTGAGTGAAGAAATCGAGCACTGTTTGACTCGATCATTTTTGATTTCCGTTTAAAAAATTAAATTTTGTCGATTTTAAGTTTAATTTTTAAATATATCGAGAACTGTTAAAGCTTATGTTTTATAAAAAAAACAAGACGCCATTGTTCGTATTTTATCGTTTGTACTTTGTAGTCAGCAACGAAACCCTACGCAAGCATGACCCGACATGCTCTTGCCGTTTTGTTTTCATTTTTCAATTTGCAAATCCCATTACTTAAATTTTTTTTATTTGGCCATAAGGAAAATGAGCTGTTTTAATTTTCCCGAAGTTATTATTAATAATTTCAAATTACTCGATCGGTCTCAATCCAAAAAGTCTTCTTCTTCTCCTTCCTCGTTAATTATCCGATTAGTGTTATTTATTTAAACAGGACAAAATTAATTGCAGTATACTTTAGAATTAAGCAACAAAGCATGAATTTTCTCAGCTAACACATTGAGAGTAAAATTGTATTGCACAGAAATCAATTGAGGGGATTTTTTTTATCTAGCTGCCCCTTGCTTTTTTATACCTATTGTATCATACATGGACGAAAGCTCCTGCTGTACGTAATGTGGGATCAAGCTCTTTATCTACATAGACGTATCCTATAACTCAAACTCTTTTTATTTTAAAGTTTAACCTTTAGCATTTGTGTGTTAAACTTACCTTGGATTAGTTTCGTTGCAGTATATACACGTATGTACCTATAGACTCTGCTTAAGCATTTGAAAAGAATTAGAGATAATCCGGTTAATATCTCACTTTTCATTAAAAATAAGTTTTTGTAAAGTTACATATTAGTATAATTTGGGAAAAATAACGAAACACAAAATACAGTTCACAACAACAACAAAACAGAAAATGCACAAAAGTCCCGACAAGCGATGTTTTATTCAGACATTTTTAAACTATCGCCTAAACAAATCCAAACTGTCCGCCGATCGCTCAGTGCAGAAATGAGAAAACTTTCTGAGTGAAAAGTATTTGTGCGTTTTTGGAAAATATTTAATTAATTCTTTTAATATTTAAAAGGGATGAAAAAGATATTTCTGTGCTTCTAAAGAAGGTGAGAGGAAATTTTTTTTATTATTTTTCCTGTTATTTTCAGGACGGTTTCCTTCCCACTTTTTTTAATACTAGGAAAATCTGGAGCTTAAAAAAGGTAAGGATGAAATAACTTCAAAATTTTTTAAGCGAAAAATGTGTTCGTTGCGTTTGTATTGAAGGGCGGCAAATATCTCCGTAACGCATTGATTACGGTTTCAACGATCCAGTTTCAAAGCATCGATTTCAACATCTGTAATAGCCCCTTCAATTTGTCCACTGACAAGCTACCTCCGCCGCTTTCCCACCGCCAGTTTAAGTGCTATTTTATGATACCCTGAATAAACTCCCGTCTACTGTGATTAATTGGCCTTCACGTAATACGAAGTGGAGCATAAATATCGTGGAAATTGTGCTGCACATACGACGTAACGTACATCGGATAGAAGGACTGCAGGATACCCGGAAAATCTCGTTAAAGGAATTGGCTGCTATAAAGAATCATTGATTTCCACTTCAAGCCTTTTTAGACAATTTCTTCCTCTGCTTTTAATAAATATTAAAAATAATATCTTATTGCAAAATGAACTCCTAATTTTCTGATAGTAAAAAAACACACAAAAAAAAAGTTTTGCTAAAAAAGTTTTTGCGATTGAACGAGATTTTAAAGTACAATATTCTCCTTAGTTGAGCCAAAAACAGCGTTCATACTGCAAAAACCTGGAAGTGGGTCACTCCACTCGGCACTTCTTGGAACTATGTATGTATGTTAATTTAAGGGTGGTGCATAATGGGAAAACTCACTTAGAAAATTCACAAGAGAACCACTAGAGCTAGCAGCATGTGTTTCAACTATGATAGGTGAGAATGTGAAAAACACAAAATGGTTTCTTTGTGCCGGAGCAGAAAATCGGCACATTAAGTTAAAAATTCTTTTCCAAGAAAGCCAACTCCTTTCTGTGTCATTTTTTGTAAAAAGAGCATTCCGCAAGTGCTCAATTAATTCAGTCCTGTTTAAGCTCCTATTTCGTTAAAGAGGCGCATAAAAATGTTTCTACTTGCCTTTACACTGAAGCATTTGTGCATAAATTTCAGTCAAGCTAGAATTATTTTCTTAGAAAAGAACAATTATTGTAATAAGCACTTGAATATTGTTTAATTATAGCATTGAAAGTACATACATATAATTCGAACCTACATACATACTAAAACCTTTAATTGTCCATAATATTATGCAATTTTGAGAATCCGCAGCACAACAAGCTGTGACTATTATTCATACACTAGATTGCCAATAGACGAATCAAAAGTGAGGCGATCAACGATTCAGTGTATACAAAGTAAACCATTTTAATTTATCCATGCAAATTACTCCGAAGCGGTAGCGAAAATTTACCCTCACTAAAGATGTATGGCTTTAAGAGGACCAACTTGACATTGCGATAGTTGGAATAGCTCAAAGGCATTTACTCCGAGTGGAGCAGCTGTTTTCTTAAAATTCAGGAAGATAGGCATTTCGATAGATATAAAAGTATGCAGGTGCATTAATAACATGAATTTCTGAGAAAATTCGAGGAAAAGCTTAATTTTAGAAAAAAAAATTTGTTTCCCAATTTTTAGGAGACCGTAATTGCAGTGGGTGGTGGTAGATCAACGTTAGTAAGTAACATTTTGCACTTTGTTTTTTTCATTTCAATTGTTTCATATGTGAATTATATAGATTTTTGTTGTATAAATTGTAATAAAGTTAATATTCTTGTTAAATTGTTGTGTTTACTGTAACTAACATTTGGCATGCATTAGATTAGAATCAGCTGGACGAGCGAAGGTTTGTTATTTATTCCTCATTCAGTCAGTGAATGTGAAGTAGCGAGTTTCGGTATTTTAGAGCGAGTTAAAGTGAATTAGTACAGAGATTTGGAGATTTGCCAGGTGGGTTGTCTTGGACTACTTGTTTTAATTATTGTAGTGAATCAGTATGCATGATGGAAGTGAAATTTAGATATATAATCTTTTAATCATCCCGGGGTGGGCGCGATTCAGGCACAGGTATGTCCGTGCCCTACACAAGTATGTCCGTGCCCTACCACAGGTATGTCCGTGTAGATCATTCGCTCAGGTATGTCCGGGCATATTATATGGACCCCACGGGAACTAACTCAGCCAGTAGCTAGACCCCACTGAGTATTTGTACTCATATGTGTGTCTGTATCTCTTTGTAGGGAGCAGATCGAGTCGTCGCCCGGAAAAGAAATGAAGAAAATTGAGGAGCCAAACAAATAAAAATAATACATTGTGTTTGAGCTGTATAAATTTTAAACTGTTTGTGTTTTTAAAAAACTTCTATTTTGTTCTTGCCGAGTCTCGTCGCTTGTATAGTTGGATCTGTGGTTGAATGTAATGTGTCGCATGCGACATGCGTAAATTGCGAACGAAAAATGGGGCTAATATTCATTTTAAAAATTTAACTCATGATTCGTGGTGTGTGCAACAAAAAGTGCAACGCATTGGGGTAATAAGTATTTCAATTCTCCAATCTACCACTTTATGAGTTTTCGGAAGGAATTACCGAGAATCAAAAGGAAGTACATACCTTGATAAAATTAGGCGAGGAAATGTAAACTCACTTTTTACTCTACAAAAGGAGGATCCAGCTAAGCTTTGAACCGGCGAAAATCGCGGAAATACCTTTCAGCAAAACAAAAAAAAACCAAATCCGCTCGAAAAGCTTATCGAGCTTTGGTGGAAACGAATCCGAGCTACTGGCTTGCATTAAAGTTAGACAAACGTGCTGAAATTTTCTTAAATTTGCCACAGACTAGACTTGATAGCGAAGGTTGCGTGATTGCTCCTTTTTACTTGAGGTCCGCTTCAGCAAAGCAACAACTTGTCGGAATGCTCTCTTCTCCAACGTATCCTCGAAGTCTACGCAGCCTCCATGTGGCCTCCCGAGCTTTCCGTCGGAGGCCTCGGTGTTTCACCAGATTACCATTAGTTGAGTTTCTCCTGTCGGACTGTGCTGACAGAAACACCCGCGCGACCCACAGGTTGTAAAGATTTTTTTTTTTTTGGAAAATATTGGTCCACATTGCTGTTTAGTAGTAGTGCTGTGAAAGTTTCCTAGTGCCCTTTTGGACTACCTGTCGTTGAGAACAAGGAGTGCCATCAAATGATGCTATCTATCAATCGTGTGCACTAAGTGACTGCTCTCTCACCGGTGTGAATTTTCGCAATTGTCCTCTGTAAGACTTGAGCGACGCAAAAAACCAAAGTGTAGGGTAGATTTGATCCGTGTCCAGTCATGATTAGTAAGTTTTCCCTCATTTGATTATCCACGTTAATACTTATTGTAAGGGGTCGGGTTAGCATATAATGCTGGACTGACTAAAGCACCCATCGGTCCAGTGAACAGCCTCAAACTGTTGCCAAACAAAAATAAATCGAAGCTGTGGCAGTATAATTGAATTCAGTTTCCATCCAACATCAGCATGCAGTACAAGTGGTTATCTGGGCTAGAGATTTCGGAAGTTGAATTTTTCATGAACACTCCCCCTTTGGCCCAGGCTCTAGAAATCGTTCGCTCCCTTTGGAGCAAAAGCAAATTGAAACAACTCGTGTACCTACACTCTTATCACTATTCCACACGAATCCACAGGAGCTCAGGTCAGACGCTCTTCTTCACGGCCAACTATGAACCCTACGGCCCGTGTCGCCTGTCTGTCTAATGTCACATTGACGGGTCTCGTTCTATCCAGGTCTATTCCAGACTAGGTCCTCTAAGCGTAACCCCAAGCAGAATAAGTTTTATCGCCTCGGGTGAAGATTTAATGCTTTTAATAAAATGTGTCCCCGGACTTGGTTTCTCCGTTGATGCTGTCGTAATATGAACTTAATAAGCAACAGGAGCCAACAGTTGAAACGTGAATAGATTTAATTTATAAGTCTTTCGTGTTCCACTCATCACCCGGCTTACACTCCCTCGGTGAGATAATCAAATTTACAAGGACGCTTGTTAAACTTTGCAACATCCGTATCAGTGTGTGTGTTTTCCAAAAGCATAAATTCGAGCCTGATTTTCCGAGTAATGTGCTTAATTTAGACGTACACATCCGCGAAAGCGTCTCTCACCAAGGCTCGCTTAGTTCAATCCAACCAGAATTAAAATTTTGAAATAATTCAGCTAACATCCTCCAGAATTATTTAATTAGTTATAAAATTCCACTACACTGCGCTAAATGGCGCGAAAAGCGAACAAAACTTTTATGAATTCATTAGGCTTCTTGTGTGCAGAGCAGACGGAAAC
This sequence comes from Machimus atricapillus, assembly GCA_933228815.1. Classification (NCBI taxonomy): domain Eukaryota; kingdom Metazoa; phylum Arthropoda; class Insecta; order Diptera; family Asilidae; genus Machimus; species Machimus atricapillus. Next base: position 29,372,915 of record OW121788.1, on the reverse strand, counting down.
AGGGACACGAGATGTGCCGTCTGCACATAAATTTCCTGCTCATGTCACAGACGGTACTATCAGTATCAGACTCTTTTTGGAGCAATAGTCCTAATGTGTGCCGGAGTTCCGGAAAGTTTCCCAGAATGTTAAAAGACAGAACTGGCCAATTCCATTGAGGTTTACTCAAACAGTTCCCCATGTGAGTCAGGACCGCAACGGTCTGCTTGCAACATCTCATACCTATATAAAATATAGGTAATGGTCCATTACTATTAGTCTCCAGGTCCTGGCATCAATTCCAAACTTAAACCCCGAAAACTCCTTAAAGCTTATTCTTCCTCCATCGGACAGCTTAACCAAAAAAAGACATACTATGCCGTATTGTCGCTGTAGGGAAGTTAATGATTATCGTCGGCATATCGTTCGCCTAATGTCCGCTTTACATAGACACCATTGTGGCCGACTTTTCCTACCAGGCTGGCATTTTATTTCCCACTAGGACAGGAGTGGTTCAGATCACTTAACCGAGGAAACTCAATAACGTGACTTGGTTGAGCTTTGTCGTCGAAAAATATATATAGCGGTAGGTGTTCGTTCAGGTAAAAATCGAATTAACATTTTATTCAAGAGCGTTAAAAGCTTGCCACTTTGGACAAGCAGTTCTGGTGTAATTGAAAAGCTGGGTTAGAACCGAGGATGAATTTCATTACTTGGCGCTAAGGCTGAGCTTTATTCATGTGTTGTTAATTCAACAAGTTAAGGACAGGTTCTCGGGAATAATTGCCGGGATTCTTTAATTTATTTCCATTTTTTTTATCAGAATGTTGGGAAAAAAGCTTGTAAGTAGATGTGATCCAGAAAATTGGGGTCATTGGTCCTGCCCTATCCGAGTTAACTCGAATGGGCGTACATTTAAAGTTTTTTCCCATCGCAATTTTTTTTAGAATACGTGCTAAGAGAGGTGAACTTGTTCAGTTCGGCTTAGCACTGATTCAGCATGTATTTTTCTAGTTTTTCCTAGCTATGCATATCCACCACAAAACCTGGAAAGCTCCCTATACTGCTATTAATCATATTCAGTTCACATTGAAAATTTTTGCAATTTTATATTAGAATGCACCTTAGTTAATTCGTACTCTTCTAAAAATTAGTGATGCATGTAAAATGAATAATTCTTGCACGATCAATGACTTTGTTAGTACCTAAGATTTTAATATATCTCTCTTTTTTTACTTTAAACATGATATAAGTTATTAATGAAGGTTCTATGCACTGCGATTTTATATGTCTGTCGATAAAGATTCCTCGAAATCTAAAGATTTATCTTTGACATTTAAAACTTTAAAGCAAGTGCCCCATATTAATTGTTCTAAAGCATTAATGAAACATGATAAAAGGCAAATGCATAAGTAAGTTGGCTAAAATTAAGTTTGAGTCTCTTTGCGGAGGTTTACGACATATTCAATTATGAGCAAAAGTGACAAAAATCTAGGAAAAAAAAATCAAATATCGAAATATAAATAAAATATTAAATAATATTAATTTTAATTCAAATAATCTGAATTATTGTTTATTCCGTCCAGGAAGAATCGCAAGAAACTTCAAATAAAATTTTCGATCATAATCTAAATATGGGTTGCACCATAGTCGGTAAATCATATAAATTATTTTTCGTAAAGGACAATGCTAAAAAAAAAACCCAGGGCCGGCGATATAATGAAATGTATCTCATATAATTTTTGTAAAGGAAGTATTGAAATATGGTATGCAGTTATGGGAAAGACCAAAAAAATGAAACTTCTACGCATTTTGGGAATGCAAGGCCTTAGTTGCTTTGGAATTTTTTTTGGGAAGACGGGGAACGGAAAATATTGCTGCTCCGAATTATACTGCTTATATGCTTGTTATACATTATACACTTGCATATGTAATGCAAACTTCTCTTAAGGAAACCTTAACAGAACGTTCCAAAATTTAAAAATATTCCTGATGAAATTCCTCAAACATCTTCAAGCATTGTTGGATACACTCAAATCTAAACTAAAGAAAATGTTACATTATTGCAATGCTCAATTTATCAATAACAATTAAATACCCGTTGGGTTCACAACAAATTTGTCAGCGGAAAATTGTCTTCCTCACTATAGGATTCTCGCGATGTGGCGAATCGTTGACATTAAAACAATTGAAGAATCAAACAACAAAAGCGAATTGCTATCTCCAGGCAATTTTACGCTCGAATTTCTAAATGTTACGAAACCCCGCAACAGAACTTGCAGCTGAGTTTCGCGAATGAGTCGAATCTCTCTGAATCGATAATAATGACTTTCATGTTGAGCAGCGACATCCCTTTCGCATGTGTCTGAAATCCTTAAAATATTCCCCCCAGTCCATACGCACCCTCCACTCCTCCTAGGAAGACCATGTATCAAATATTTCTTGAGTGGGGAAATATTGCGCCGTCCGCGAACTTCTTTTGGGTGCTTTGCGTTCCGCAATCCGCCAGCTTGCCTAATTAGATAATTAAACATTGTGGAAAAACAGGTATGCCGGATACCAGCAGTATTCCCGGGATGCCGCCTCTTCTCTCAGGAACCGCAATGATTTGGCAGGGTTTCAACTTAGACAGACGCTGGCACCAGGACTGAAGTGGCTTATTTGTCGACATTATTTCTTCGTGTGCTTATTATCTAAATGCGAAAACTATGGAAATTTTAATGGAAACCCCTTTCTTGCACTGCTCCTTGCCAATTCACTTAAATGACAAGCGTTTTTACTAGATGTGATTTTGAGTCCCCACCAGTCAGGACAATTCCGCCATAATGGCGTACTCTGTAATGTTTTTTTTAATTCGCTTTAAACCGCTGGGAATTACTGTTTCAAACATTTTCAAAAGCAAGATACGTAAAAATAAGAAACTAATGAGCTACCAGCGTAAAAAAGGGTAAAAGCATTTCATTTGCCTCATACCGAGGGATGCAGTTGTATATATTTATATATATTGTATATACTCTGCGCTAGCGCTGCCTTACGAAAGATATTAATTGTATTTATAAATCAACAAGTATTTAGCACGAAAATACTGAACGGAAGCTGCATCGCAATAACGAAAGCCCACCCGATAAGCGCGAGAATAAAATAAAAGGACAGCTCAGGGGCAAATTTAACGACCGTCACAACGAACAAGGGTCAGGTACTCGACAGTACAGCGGCATTTTTAATGTTTATATCTTACCAGATGGCTATTTTACCCTATGACAGGTTCTGCTAATTAAGAGCTTATGCTAATTTTTATTCCTCCGTTTAAAAATTACGTTTTATTTGTGACATGCTCCTTAAACCGTCTACAGAATAACGACTTTTGCTTGTTTTAACACCCTGGCAATATTTCCAAAAGAAACATGAAACAAGTACCTATGTATCTCTTGAAAACCATTTAAAGGCTCATTCTTTTCAAGAACGCAAAAAGCTGGCCGACCCAACTCGTATCTTAGTGAAAGATATTTAAGAAAAATATGCGTAAAATAAGAAAGGTAGGTAAATATTTAATTATAACAAATGGGTCGTCATTTTTGAAAGTGGTATAAGTCCACTTTTTGAAAAACTCACGTAAGGGCCATCTATATATATGTATATACGATAAGATTTAACTATAGAAGTTGTTAAAGTGATATGCTTATAAAGTGGACTTATAGCACTTTAAAAACCAACGACGCAAATATTAAAAGGTTTCACCGGATTTAAAGATATAGGAATAAGCTTTCAGTTTTCTTTTGTTAGCTTGGTAATATTTAATCTGTGGTAGAACAGAAAACACAGCGAATCATCCCTAAATAGGAATGTGACAATTTTGGTGGAAAAGGCGAACGCTTCGTAAAGAATGATTTCACTGTAACTAGTTATACTTTACTACAAAATACAGACCGAAAAGAAACTGTAAATTTTACAAACTTTATAATCTTTTGGGTTGTTAAATGGAACTTGACTTATTAGCCTTGACAATTCGAGAATTTTTTTTCTGTTGAGTTTGATTTGAACACAAAAATTTTATATATTTTGCTCGAAGATGTGGTAGAAAGTCTTCTTATGAAGTAAAAGGAAAACTTCTTGGTAGCTATGAGTAAAAAATACATGAAAAAATATTCTCTAAAAAATGGTAGATACAATATATCACTTTGCAAATTTGCAAAACACAATAATAAATGCAAAAATACTTTTAATTGGTGAAACACTTACAATTTACACTTTTAAAAATAGTCTGAAAAAATACAAAATGAATAGTAGTGACAACAAAATTGCAGCTTCTTCTGCTCAGCTGGATTTAAGCTAACTTCAGCTTTGGTCAGAGTTCAAATTTTCAGATATCTTGTGTCATCCATCAGTTAGTTCTCTTGCTCCTAAATATGGTCGTATTTTTCCGGATAAACTTGAAATCAACATATTTTTATGATGTAACATTTTAAAACAACGCAGTTTTCTGCGAAGCACACATGCATTATATACTGATAAGGATAAGCCGGGTCCTAAATTACCTCGGGAAATAATCTCTTTCTTTTATCTGCGCTTTGGGGTGCATTTAGAATTCAATCTATTAGCTTTTAAAACTCATTTGTGTTTAAAATCAGCTACGCGAAAACCATTAAATAATCTTAAGCTGCCAGAAGGATTAACTCGCAAATAGCTTTTGGTGTGTTCGTCCTCGTTATTAAAATCTTAATTAACCTCGTCGAGCAATCAACTGCCCGCTAATGTGCAGAAAGTGCAATTGATTTACATTCTTTCAGGGCTGTAGACGTTTAGGAATGCGAATCACGTCTCAAAAACTTTTGTGCTTACATCGTGTTTGAGGAAGCTGTTTCGTTTGCTCAGTCCATTAAGTTGATTTTATCTTTTAAGTTTTATTATTACGACCCTCCCCGCCTTAATTTCCCGTTTGGTGCTCACAACTTTCGCCTTAAAGGGCTCCATTGTCTAGTCTACGTTCCTTTAATTGTCTGCAAAAGTTCGCAATCCCTCTTCGTCATTCCCCCCCAATCTGGGCCAAGAACGAAGAGACTCGTTTTCGTTTCAAAGATGCTATCCATCTCGTGATACTTTTGCATCAAACGTGGAATACCCACAATTGTTCATATTTCGATAAACAAACATACAGACATACATACATATATGAACGGATAGGCTGTTACCATGTCAATGTAACCGAATGATTGTATACCTATTGGTGATTTACGGCCTTTTTTAGCACTCTTCACCATTATGTTTAATTTGTTTTAAAAAAAAAGCGCAGTTTAGAACAGATTAATTTTGAGATCTCCTCACGAGTTCTGTTCTGATGAAACGTAAAAATAGTCATTTGGAATCAGAAATGGCAAATATTTAAAGAAAATGGGGATCATTTGCAATTCTCGAAACATTTAACTTTGTAATTTCAAAAAATTACATTTTTCCAGCGTAATTTTAGGCAAATTGTCAGAAAGCATATTCATATTACCAAAAAACGAAAAGTCGTTGGAAATTGTGTCAGGACAGGACCACAGATTAAGACTGTTACCACATTTTCTTTAAAAAATTTTTGGGAAAGATCCTAAAAATAGATGAATTAAAGGTAAATATCTCTTGCGGGTTATTGACGTTGCCAAGCGCTCATTTGTCCTGTAAAATGAAAAAAAATTCTCTTAATTTCTTTATGCTCAAACAATTTTTGAATCGTCAGATAAATTTATTCGACGAATAGTGGTCCAAATAGTCAACTTGGCTATAACTTAAAATAGTTAACAGATGAATAATCTTTGGTCACTTATTCGCTTCTTAATTCGGCAGATAAGATTACTAAGTGAGTTAAGTTTCGCAAAATAGAGTGCACAATAATGTTTCTTTTTCTCCAGAGAATAAAGTTATCAGTCTACTAAAAAATTCGGACCTTAGTGCATGTAAGCGTTTTCTTGTTTTTTCCCAAAGCAGTGCTATATTATGTATGTAATTGCTTAAAAATTAAAGGGTTATTATCACTTTTCGGGTAATAAGCCTCAGGTCTTTATCACGACGCGGTTTCATTTTCATAGCAGACTCGCTCGTGGTGGTAGCACAGACATAGCGACTTTATAAGAACTGCTCGTGGGGAACGTAACCCGATTAAACTTTTTCCCTCAAGTGTATGCGCAAATTTAAGCACAATCAAGAGTTTTTACAGCGCTGTGACCGATATAAAAAATAACCCAGTTGATTTTTTGGTTGTGCAATTTTCTTAAGGAGTAGGTAAGCACAAAGTGCATCGTGCTAGTGCAAAGACCTCTAGATATGTACATTATATATGCCAAGTAGACTTTACCTGATTTACCTTGCCATGTCTCATTCATTCTTTGTTCATTAATTGGAAAATTGAAGCTGTATAGTTAAAATTCTTAAAATTAATCTTTCCCTCAAAAACTGGGTTTAAATTACTCATATTTTCAAAAAATACACAGCATAACTTCGCATATTCGAATTAATTTAATGAATACTTATAACTCCTTCCATCCATGAAATCCATTGCAAAATTTAAGTCTCCATATAATGTATTCAGGGTTAATAAAATACGTTACGAGATGTAAACATAAACATCGAGAGTTTAAAGTGACTGACTGCATTTCTAAGAATCGGAGTTCAAAAAGTCTATTTAATTTTAAATAAAGGTTATTTATATACTAATTATCCAAAGAACAAAATTTGCAAAATCAAATTTCAACAATTGTATTATACACAACAATCAAGAAACTTTTCGAGCTTATTTATAAACGCGAATTTCGCATTACACTTTTCTTTTACTAATGTGCATGCTTTAGTCTTTCTTGGCCTTTTTTGCCATTATTATATGAAAACCCTTAGTGTTGCAGGTTGTGCATGTTTTGCTGCTTGAATTTAAACCCTAAAAAAAACATAACATAATATTGCGGTACTGGAGGTATATAAATCGTTCAACATCATACATATATAACCAATCAAAATAACCTCTGTGATTTCACCTTTATCAAAATTGAAAATGTGAAAAATTGGAATACATAAATAACAATACCCCAAAAAGAAAATGATAGAATACAAGTGCGCAACAAACTACTCCAAATAATGTTGCTGCATTAAAACCGATGCAAAATCAATTTACGATATGTTTATTTATATAAAACGAGATTACCGGAATAGCATTTCCTTTACAACATGGAGGCATTATTTCAGAAACCATATGAAAATTTCCACACAAAAAAAATTCTCTCACATTTCATCTTAGAGTGCTTGTCCAATTTTGATATTGCTTTACCATGTTCACATAATCAGAATGGCCCGGGAATGATGCCATCATTGTGTGCCTCATAAATAGCGCATTACCATAGGTACTTAGAATCATGCTCATGCCATAATTTTCAAGGGGAGCAAATATCATATTAGCTAGGTGATTACATTACATCACCTCCCACATACCACCCCTGTTATCGTAACGTAAAGTTATCGCAATTTTACAGGTATTTGGTATAACAGTGAAAACAAGGATTGGGTTCGTGTTGCTGGCCGATAGTACCCGCTGTACCCTGTCAAAGGGCTACGACCGTCATCACTTCGCCAACCAACAACTTCCACCGCAGCTGCTGTTCATCCACCACCCAATAATCGTTCTCACTTTGAGCATTCCTCAGATATTACCTCCGACAACGTGCACACCATGGGAAAACGAGAAATTAAACGAGGAACCCTCCCAAAATCATCAGAGTCTGGTGGTGAGTTTTAACATTTGATTAAATTAATTTTTGGGGTTTTAGTAGCTTAAAAACTTTTTGCATTACTTATTTAAAGGCCCCTACCGGCTCCATAGCCCGGACTCCAACTTACTTATGATATGCAAGAAATTAAAGAGTGTTTCGCCATCTGCCCAATTTCTTGATTGGCTCCTTGGGAAAAAAAATTATCTTGATTGGGACAACTTTCAACAAATTTCATTATTTGAACAGACCCATTTTTACCAATGACGAAACGGAGCTGGTATATGCGTTTAGGGTGAGAAGTTGTTTGTGCACTGCAATGTTGCCAAGTATCTCCAAAAAAGTTCATGGGGAACTGTGAGCAGCAAGCGCCTGAGCGGGAAATTTAAATTATTTAAATCAATGCAGTTTCTGCGGCAATGGAAAAATACATATATTTTGTTGTTCCCATCGGCCTGACTTTTATGCCCTAAACTTCGCAGAAGGCAGGATGATGTAAAGACGCTTTTTTTTCCGAGAGATTTTATTTATATTATTAGGTACCAATAATAGCAAACTGATTGCCTTAATTATTTAGTATTGGATTAATATGTCAGGTTTTTATAACAACTTCAAAAATCTAGGAAAGTTTTGGTATTCAAAGGAGTTTGGTGTTCAAAGTAGTAGCAGAGGACTTTTAATATAATTATTTTTAATGTTCTCTCGGAACCACGACAGCACACTTTAAAAGTATTTTATTTTCTATCTCAGCCGAATCAACACTAAATTTTGTATTCTAACCCAATTGAATTTATTAATAGGTACTATTGGCATTGCTAGTGGTTAATACGTGACTAGATCACTTCTTTAGCCCAATTTACTCACTAGAAAGCAAATTTTCAGATCTATTAGATAGATTAACAAATTTCGACCCAATATCTCCATGGCTTGCGACTACAGAAAACGTGACATGATCTACAAATAGCCGTAGACGCTGCCAGTGAAGGGACAACATATACATAAACACCACTTAATTACAAATTCGGTCTCCTCGATAAGATTTGTAAGCGAACATTAAGGTGACACCGACCATGCTTTAAATGGTACTGAAAAATGAGAAGTTTTTTTAAATTCTTTTTATTAACTTACACTACGTGTCGTCAAATCTTGCAATGCAAAATTTTTATACTTAGACTTTACCAAACTCAATGAAATTTGGCGAACATGTATAACTTCGGTGACATAAGTTAGTGGTGTTTCCCGAGCGAATCCACCCCCGCATCCCTTATTTCCACCCACGCATCATTAAAATCATTGTACTTGTCTAACTTTTTCAATTTTAACTTATAAATAATTTATAACAATAAACAATTTTAACTTATAAATCATTTATAACAATAAAAAAAGAATTTTTTTAGTTTTTTAAACTATTAGTGTTTTCTTTTTTCTTTGCTCAACTCCAAAAGTGCAGCTATTTCTAATCTACGAATTTTCTTTCAAGCACTCTAGAAGTCACTTATAAAAATACTCACTCAGTTAACTATACATAATTATTTGAGTAAAAAATATTTAAAAATATAAATGATAAGGAATGTTTTCTATCAAAGAAAGTGTGAAAATTCATTTCACACTATACTTATTAATTTAAAAATTTTGGAAAAGCTTCATTTTTTACATTAGGAAATTTTATTCAATAAATATTTAAAAGTTTCATATACCTATCGTAAGTAGAAAATTACTTTATTTCGATTGTCGAATTTTAAAAATTTAAAAATTTAATAATTTAATTTAATAGCTAATGAAACAATCATATCAATTTTAATTTCATAGCCAAAATTTCTGAAAGCAGCCAAGAATTTCAAATCGTAATTTTAACTGAACCTTTCGAAGTTTCTATTTTTATATTGAAATTCAAAATATCCTCACATTTCACAAACGGAATTGTTTACTTATTTATTTAACGATACCTTGTCATAGACTTCATATTTAATACCTTTCCTTGCGATATGTAAGTAGATCAAGCTCCGAAAACAATTTTAATCGAATTTAAAAAGAGGATTATTGTGGAATTTAAGAATAGTATCAAACAATCAAATATCACTAAGAAGTTCTCTATTAGTAAATCGAGGAAAACTTCAAAAGCAAGTCAAGTTTTATTCTTTGGGATTTAGCGCAGCACGCGATAAAGGCTTGCAGAAGATTGCAAATGAATTAATTAATTATACATTTGCTAGATTGAATACTCCGCGAAAGCTCACATTAGGTATTTGGAATATATGTAAACAAATGGAAGACTGCACTTTTCTCTGATCAATCAAAGTTTAATTTAATTCATTCAGATTGAATGCGCAGAGTAAGACGATCAAAGGGTGAGAGGTTCTTGGTTCTTTTATACGACTATCAAACACAGAGGGTAACGTAATGCTCCTGGGATGCTTTTTTAGCCAATGAGTGATAATAATTCATAAAATAGATATCCTGGAAAATGTTATGTTGCCGCATGCCGATTATGAAATGCCTCATAGCTGGATATGCATAGCGCAAAAAGGAACCTTCCTTAATCTGATATAAAGAACTAATCGGGAATTGAAAAAGATGGGCTTCGGGGACAACCGTTTGCAAATGAGTGCACGATTAAAGCGATGTTGAAAAATTGGCATTAAATTCACACGATAACTATGAAACTAATCAAATCGATTCCCAGGTTTATGCTAAGAAGTTTAAGTGAATCATGTTAATTTTGTAAGTCGAAATAGTTGTATTTTAATTAAGTATTTTTAATATTAGCAAGAACTAAATGTGTTTTATTTTAAACAGTATATCTAATGTTTTTAAAAATGAGTATATTTAATATTTTTATTTTGTTAAATTACATATTTATAATTTGTGTGTGTAATAAAATTTTGAAGAAAATTAATTGGTACATATATAAATTTTTTTTTCTTTATTTTAATTAAAATCTTTAAAAAACCTAAAAATTTAAAATATCTGAATTATAATCAAGTGATTTTCGAGGTGTTTGGATTGTGAAATATTTGAAATGGTATTTCAGCATGTTTCGTTTTAAATAATAATATATAAAACTCGAATAAATAAGTTTTAAATTTATTTAAATCCCTCCCTAAAAAATCCCACATAAATCACCAGTTCAGGTGGTGACATTTTGGTGCCTCCGCATGGCCGCTGGTGCCCCACACAGCTGCCATAGCTCAAGGCTTAAAAATTTAAGAATCAAAATTTGCAGCAAAAATAATTCCCTGGAACTTTATTCTATCCGCAGTTCCACCAAATATTACCCGTAATTTTAATTAAATCGCAAGTAAACTTAAGAAAATCTCAAGTAAACTCAAAAAGTGCTTAAGCAACTTACCTCAAAATTCTCAAATATGGAGGACTCCGACAATTTCACTTGCACACGTTTCGCGACTCGAAAGACAAAATCCCGACCGACGGATCACTACTGATGGAATTAAAACCGAAAACCGAAATAACGAGGCATACTAATTCGCGACCGCACCGGAAAAATTACAACAGAAGGCAAATAAAGCACTTAATTTGACAAAAAGCGGCTAAGCGCAAAGGAGCAACCGAATCGGTGAATTCTCGCGAGAAACTAATCAAACCATCGCGTGGTACACCGCGTGCATCGGAGGCCGCCGCGCTTCCGAGTTCCCATCTTTTGTTTACCAACAACGCACGCCGCGGTGGTCGCCTCCGCTCCACCGCTCCGTGGTTTTTTTCTTTGCCCTGCTGCGAACTGCGTTATCTTATCAGGTGCGCTGCCGTGCCGATCGCGCCGCAATCTTCCATCGGCAACAGTTGCAACTGCGCGCTGCAGCGAAATCCTCTCAATCGACCTACCGCCTCACCCCGGCCGCTTAGAAGTGGATAGCTAGCTCCCTTAGCTGGGGCGATCGCTCGCCCCTCGCCAGTGTTGAGCTATGGGAGCTAGCAATCCACTTCTATGCGGCCGGGGTGAGGCGGTAGGTCGATTGAGTGGATTTCGGCGCAGCGCGCAGTTGCAACTGTTGCCGATGGAAGATTGCGGCGCGATCGGCACGGCAGCGCACCTGATAAGATAACGCAGTTCGCAGCAGGACAAAGAAAAAAACCACGGAGCGGTGGAGCGGAGGCGACCACCGCGGCCTGCGTTGTTGGTAAACAAAAGATGGGAACTTGGAAGCGCGGCGGCCTCCGATGCACGCGGTGTACCACGCGATGGTTTGATTAGTTTCTCGCAAAAATTCACCGATTCGGTTGCTCCTTTGCGCTTAGCCGCTTTTTGTCAAATTAAGTGCTTTATTTGCCTTCTGTTGTAATTTTTCCGGTGCGGTCGCGAATTAGTATGCCTCGTTATTTCGGTTTTCGGTTTTAATTCCATCAGTAGTGATCCGTCGGTCGGGATTTTGTCTTTCGAGTCGCGAAACGTGTGCAAGTGAAATTGTCGGAGTCCTCCATATTTGAGAATTTTGAGGTAAGTTGCTTAAGCACTTTTTGAGTTTACTTGAGATTTTCTTAAGTTTACTTGCGATTTAATTAAAATTACGGGTAATATTTGGTGGAACTGCGGATAGAATAAAGTTCCAGGGAATTATTTTTGCTGCAAATTTTGATTCTTAAATTTTTAAGCCTTGAGCTATGGCAGCTGTGTGGGGCACCAGCGGCCATGCGGAGGCACCAAAATGTCACCACCTGAACTGGTGATTTATGTGGGATTTTTTAGGGAGGGATTTAAATAAATTTAAAACTTATTTATTCGAGTTTTATATATTATTATTTAAAACGAAACATGCAGAAATACCATTTAAAATATTTCGCAATCCAAACACCTCGAAAATTACTTGATTATAATTCAGATATTTTAAATTTTTAGGTTTTTTAAATATTTTATTTAAAATAAAGAAAAAAAAATTTAAATATGTAGGTACCAATTAATTTTCTTTAAAATTTAATTACACACACAAATTATAAATATGTACTAATTTAACAAAATAAAAATATTAAATATACTCATTTTTAAAAACATTAGATATACTGTTTAAAATAAAACACATTTAGTTCTTGCTAATATTAAAAATACTTAATTAAAATACAACTATTTCGACTTACAAAATTAACATGATTCACTTAAACTTCTTAGCATTAACCTGGGAATCGATTTGATTAGTTTCATAGTTATCGTTTGAATTTAATGCCAATTTTTCAACATCGCTTTAATCGTGCACTCATTTGCATACGGTTGTCCCCGAAGCCCATCTTTTTCAATTCCCGATTAGTTCTTTATATCAGATTAAGGAAGGTTCCTTTTTGCGCTTTGCATATCCAGCTATGAGGCATTTCATAATCGGCATGCGGCAACATAACATTTTCCAGGATATCTATTTTATGAATTATTATCACTAATTGGCTAAAAAAAGCATCCCAGGAGCATTACGTTACCCTCTGTGTTTGATAGTCGTATAAAAGAACCAAGAACCTCTCACCCTTTGATCGTCTTACTCTGCGCATTCAATCTGAATGAATTAAATTAAACTTTGATTCATCAGAGAAAAGTGCAGTCTTCCATTTGTTTACATATATTCCAAATACCTAATGTGAGCTTTCGCGGAGTATTCAATCTAGCAAATGTATAATTAATTAATTCATTTGCAATCTTCTGCAAGCCTTTATCGCGTGCTGCGCTAAATCCCAAAGAATAAAACTTGACTTGCTTTTGAAGTTTTCCTCGATTTACTAATAGAGAACTTCTTAGTGATATTTGATTGTTTGATACTATTCTTAAATTCCACAATAATCCTCTTTTTAAATTCGATTAAAATTGTTTTCGAAGCTTGATCTACTTACATATCGCAAGGAAAGGTATTATAATATGAAGTCTATGACAAGGTATCGTTAAATAAATAAGTAAACAATTCCGTTTGTGAAATGTGAGGATATTTTGAATTTCAATATAAAAATAGAAACTTCGAAAGGTTCAGTTAAAATTACGATTTGAAATTCTTGGCTGCTCTCAGAAATTTTGGCTATGAAATTAAAATTGATATGATTGTTTCATTAGCTATTAAATTAAATTATTAAATTTTTAAAATTCGACCATCGAAATAAAGTAATTTTCTACTTACGATAGGTATATGAAACTTTTAAATATTTATTGAATACAATTTCCTAATGTAAAAAATGAAGCTTTTCCAAAATTTTTAAATTACTAAGTATAGTGTGAAATGAATTTTCACACTTTCTTTGATAGAAAACATTCCTTATCATTTATATTTTTAAATATTTTTTACTCAAATAATTATGTATAGTTAACTGAGTGAGTATTTTTATAAGTGACTTCTAGAGTGCTTGAAAGAAAATTCATAGATTAGAAATAGCTGCACTTTTGGAGTTGAGCAAAGAAAAAAGAAAACACTAATAGTTTAAAAAACTAAAAAAATTCTTTTTTTATTGTTATAAATGATTTATAAGTTAAAATTGTTTATTGTTATAAATGATTTATAAGTTAAAATTGAAAAAGTTAGACAAGTACAATGATTTTAGTGATGCGTGGGTGGAAATAAGGGATGCGGGGGTGGATTCGCTCGGGAAACACCACTAACTTGTATTGTCACCGAAGTTATACATGTTCGCCAAATTTCATTGAGTTTGGTAAAGTCTAAGTATAAAAATTTTGCATTGCTAGATTTGACGACACGTAGTGTAAGTTAATAAAAAGAATTTAAAAAGATGCTTACTTACAAATTTATTGAGAACTATGAGACTTACGAAACTGATTTATTACAATGTATTTATTATTATGAATGAACTAAAATGACAAGTTTTTATTTAAATTATTGCAAAAAACAAATATGGCAAATTTTGATCCACCAAATAGGAAAATATGGAAGATCTGCCATCTGTGACGAGAAATAGGTCTGAATATCTGAATGAACTTAACAACACTGGTAAGTGGTCATACAATTTTTAACAATATAACAGATCACGATCATAAATCATAAAAAATATGAGGCTGGATACCACTGATCTACCCACACTGACAACTTCCCACTTGATGCCCTTGAAAACTAGAAACTAATCTACTTCAAACGCCTCTATTAATTAGATTCTCTTAGTTCGCTCATGTTGAACGAAAAACATTTTACAACCATATTTTAGTAGTTTTAATAGTTCTTTTTTTTTATTTCAAAAGAAAATTCGGCAATTTAAAGTTTTTACAAACCTTATCAGGTGTTCATTATCATTATGTAATTGTGGGTCGAATAGAATCGATCCGGAGTCGATATCAGTGATTGTTCTCGAAATATTCGAGACGAAAAATTCAAATATTCTTTTTAGAGGACCACCCTTTTAATAATTTTTTACTTTACGGCTTTTTTCATCGTGGAGTCATTTTAGAGAAACACATCTATAATCGTAAAACATGTCTACTGATCTGAAGTGATACTTATGCAATAAAGAAAACCTCACCGATATAGTTTTTCAGCAAAATGGTAACAGAACAGGCATACACAAAATATACGCACACAAACTTTGACCCCAATTGCCCAAATGCATCTTACCGTCTCCGCTCTGTGAAGGGTAAAAATTGGGATGTATGTATGTGTATGTCTTTCATGTGCTGCTCAATAACTTAGATATAGATGGTAATTTAAGAGATTCACTCACCTCTCGAACTTTATGAAATTAAACCTTGCTAAAATGTTTTCCTTCAACTTAACTTGTAGTTTAACTTACGTTTATTTCGAGCTCCTTTCGCACTAATACTACGTATAGTTAGTGTCGCAATGTTGCACATGCGCAAAATGTTATTGGCAATACACTAGGTTTTTTTAGGAACTTATTGGGTAATCCTTTCTAGCAAAGTCATGAAGATATTGTGGCGCTAAAAGATTATTACTACATATTAGGTAGCAAGAATGTCCTTGCCCAGAATTTAAATATTTATTCTGCGTTGATGCTCAGAACGTATATATATAACTGGTGGCATAAAACTTCTCAAGAGTGAAAGCAGCAAAATAGATTACCGTCAGGGTTGGCATAGCAGTTGTTGTCAACAGGTGAAATGGAAAAATCCAATTAACTGTGAATCAGCAAAGACTCAGTCGCTCACTAGACTAAAAGGGGGAATGGTTTCAATTAATTGCGTTCCTTCTAGGTACAGCTTTATGGCGGTGCAATCAACCATAGATATTGAAATCATCGCAATATTCACATAAAGAGCTCTTGGCTAAGAAACGATAGCTACATAAATTGCCATTCGACCATAAACGAACAATACCACATTAGTTATTGAGCATAACAACCAAAACTTGAAGACAATGAAGATATAAGGACATCCGACATATAGTCGTGTTTACAGAATTATTTCCGTGTTAAGCACAACTCTTATGGTTTTAGTGATTGGTTATAAACATAGTATAAAATTAAAAGAACTTAATAGGCTTGAGTTAGAGAGCTTGTAGGGCACGACCGGTAACCATCCCCGATCAGGATGAAACCACCCTTTAAAGGGATGAAAATCATTTTATCTGTCTTTTTGGGTAAAGTTGCCTTTGGCTCGGTTTCGAAGATGTTTCACACAGCGGACCTATCTGTTTCCACCCGTATTGCTCGAAACTACTATTAGATTTAAAGGATATAGCTAGCAGAATACCTACTTCACAGACAGATGAAGTAAGGTATTTTATGTATAAAATAGAAATTGCCTTAAAATATCAATAGTATATAATAAGTATTTAATGAAAACAGCGTTGCAGTAGATAAAATATTGAAATAAATTAATATAAAAAATCACTTTTTATTTACATTAAAGGTACATTCATAAAAACTCAATAAATTAAAAAACAGCTGAGATATTTGCGCCAAAGTCCTGCTTCGACAGTTTCATTTCCTTTATCATAAAGTGGATGATTTTAAAGATTCCTTTGCACCTGATGAGTGTAACAATTTGCTGAAAACTCTATCCGATTTTTTTTTGAAATTTTAGGCATCATTAGAAACGAAAGTTATTTCTCATAAAATGATTCAGCTACTCCGAAAGCGGCGTCTTGCAAGTTATCATCTGCACAGGGGTTGTAGCCCCAAAAGGCACCATGACATCCCATTTGTTCAAAACAGCTATATCTTACACTTAAACTGTTTGGAGAACAGCAGGAAACGATGGCCCAAACACATTTCGAAGGTTCCGATTGTCCGGGTAACATGGTAGTTGTCCTCGGAGTTGTTCTTATTAATATTGGTCCCGCAGTTGATCTTCGGCCTGGTTCCACTGTATTCGATATATCAGGAAAAATAGCAGGTGTTTGAGGAGAATTTGAAGGGTTCTGAGCAGCTTAAAGAAAAGAAACAAAAACAAAATAATAAAATTAGACACAAAAGTTAACGCACTTAATTATAACTTAAATATTAATCACTTCCAAACGAGGGTCTAATATGAAAAAAAATTATAAAATAATCAAGTTCCTAAATGCTGAAAGGAGCGCAATAACCTTCTTAAGCCTTTTTCACAGGAAATACATCAAATAAGAAAGGGTCGACACTTTTAATGAATTCGCAGTGGAATTTGTCTCAGTGCTTTTTTTAAGGCAGAGGGAGTGATAATTTTAAAAAATTTGAACAATCAAGATGAAGCAGAAGAGCTTTCAGACTACCAGGAATTAATTTGTAACACCCGGAAGTTTTCCCAAATAGCTTCTTGTTTTTTATCCTAACATTAATGACGTTACCTTGGCTTTGGAACAATATTCTCGAGACTATTATAAATTATAACGAGGCTACACATATGTATGTATGTATGTGTGCTAAAAAATCGCGAAATATGAAAAGCTAAAATTAAAGGTGTGCGGGGGTTCATTGATTAATTTTGAGTATACCTAATCTGAAAAATTGTATGCTAATAATACGAACTTGTTGGACTTAGGACATTTCAATCCATAAAAAATCTCTTTTTGAAATACTCACTAGCGTATCTCGTAGAGAAATGCGCAAAGAAAATCATAGGCGTCTAATAAATGAAGAAGAATTCTACATTTACCCTCTTGAGATAGTATGAACGGTTTGTTTCCTCACTCCTCGCTTATTCGTGGTTCTGGCTTAAAGTCGGTATTAGGAAAGATATTATTAACTAATAGTTGCAAAGATAGAAAACTTTAACATTTATGTGTCTGGCATAAAGGGGAAGATATGTTTCAGTCAGGAAGTCGACAATCTCGAGACAGACATGACTAAGAGGTGTTCGCATAGACCGTAGACTGATGTATCAACGTGTGCGTTTTGTGACATGTTTTAATGGCCCAAACCGAGGTCGTAGTCCGTCTCAAGACTATCTTATTTTATATTTATAAATGTGGGTAGGGTGTAAAAGATGTAGGAGAATCTCTAGACGTGTAGATTGACCACAAGTTTACATACAAAATTTCTTATCTATGGTTCTATAATAAAGTAAATTAGGTACATTTTATGATAAGAAAACATGTATGAATTTTTTTTTTTTGCATTTATCCACGCATGAATAACGCTTACCCATAGCGCACACTTTCCAAGTAAATAGCGCCTGAGGTGAGGGATTAAGATAATTTGGTCTCAAAGTAACATATACCGCAGAATAAATCAGAGGCATCCAGATTCTGAAGATATTTTTCCCTTTCGAAACGGGCAGCTAACCAGCTCATCAAGGATACGCTTCTTACTGTTGCACCTAAACAGCCGCTTCTTCTATGAGCCGAACAATTTAGACGAAAACATATTAGACTAAGGGAAGGGGGTATGTGAGGTGCCACATTTACTTGCTATTGTGAGTAGCGGCAAGGAAAACTAATTTCGCACACAGCTTGGAACTTTTCATCACTGGGGACACAACAATTTCATTTTCTGACAAGTTGCTTCGCCCGACAGCATGAAAACGAGAGAAAATTAAGTGTAACTGCTTTGCACTTGCTTCAGCAACAGTGTCTGGTATTTCCCAAAATATTTGTAAGTCTTCGAATAGAAAACAAAAGCAATTGAAATGAAACTTACATGGTTGACGATTTCCACCCGCATTTCCCCGACCCCTGTTCTCTCTGTGAATCAATGGTGGGGGTCGTGTTCGGACATCTTCTGGTCCTCTAGTCGTTTGTGGTGCTCTCGTCGTCGTCTGTGGAGGTCCTAAAAATACAAGAATTATCTTTTTATTTTCTTTATTTTAAATCTAGCAGCTTTCCTTTCCTATATTGTAATATCAAAACCGTGCTGAATTTTAATATCCCTCTTCTTCGGTCTCTAAAGAATTCAATTAAAAGAAGTGAAAGGAACAAACTTCCAACGTATTGCGAAATATGTTCCTTGTTTTGTATAATTTTTGATCTTCTTAAATTGAAAATTTGAAATTCCTTTAGCAAATTGAGACTATTTTGCATTGAAAAAGTTTAGAAAAATTTCATCACTAAATTACTTTTCGTTCATGACAGAGATATGCGCTAGTTGCATGGAACCATATCTATTTTCTGCAACCCTCACCCTTAGATGTAACTGAGCTAATGTAGCGAGCTTTGCAGGTGTGCTTTTCAATCGCCCGATCTACAATGGATAATGGATTTATTATCACACTGCACTAAACACATCTTATTTACTTCCTACACGTCCCTCATGTGAAAGACATCACGTTTTGATACTTTTACACATCGCCTGCATTCCAAGTCGTTAGCAAACTATGAATATAGCGTGAAGTACAATATAAGAGCAAGAGGTAATAAATTTGATATCATTTGCATTTTCGACAGATGCCAAACATTTTTGGATGGATGGATACAAAAGGGACTCATGTATGATATAAAATATGTAATGCATAGCATTGCATTGATTGCGCGAATTTTGGTGCCTTCTGGCTGAATTCTATGACAGAATGTTTCCCTGTATTTCTCATGGTCTGTACATTGTTAGTAAATTTAGCAGCTCGATAAAATGATACCAAAAATTTCTATAGCATAATCGTATAAAATTGAGGAATAGGGCTTAACTCTGTTGGCGCGTAATGAGAGCAATCATTAAAATTCATTGACTACAATTAACCCCGTAAATATTTTAGTACTTACTCGATTGTTCAGGGAAGCTTCCACCCGTGACACGGTTTCCACCACCTGCGGAGCTTGAGGATGCTGTAGAAGAGGAAGCTCCTCCCACGTACCGAATCTCCCAAATCACGCGATCGTCGTCGGCTCCAAATCGAGAGCCTAGTGATGGGATAAGTACCGGGTAGTTTCCTGTAGGCGTGCCTGTATTATGGTATATTCCCGGAATAGGGTGTCTGCAGAAAGGGCACAATTATTAATAACTTAATAAATAAAGACGCACCACAGACGTACTTAACAAACGGAACGGAGGCTGGTCTGTAAGGAAGAGAAGCAGGGAGATAAAAATTGGTTGGGGGCTGGACGAATCGATTATTCCAGGGATCGTTCGGGGTGCCCTGGGAGTAGTACTGCCCACCCTGATTGATTCTATTTGGTAAGCTGGCAAGTGGTAGCTTATTTCCTTGCTCACCAGCTAAGAAATTCCTCACGTAATTGTAATTTTCCCCGACATATGTTTCTTGCCTTGGAATTTCTCTCTTTGATCGGCTTCTGCTGCGGCCCCTAGCTTGAGCCCTGCCCGGGCTTTCACCAACTATCTTACTTGTATCAGTGTCATTGAGCAAGAGAACAACTACCTGCACCTCTTCCTGCTTATCGTCCTTCTGTGGCATCAATTTCTCAGGTGTGTCCTCAGTCGGAAAGTAATCGAAATATTTCTTTTCGGATTGTAGATAATTCAAATTATTCCTCCTAGCCGTTTCCTGACTGGCAACAAAATCTTCACGGGATTTATTGCGATTTCGCGTATGCTTTTTGCGCTTACCGTGGCCTTTCTTCTGATGTTCTAGAATATATTTAGACGAGTTAGGCTGGATCTCTGTTTCGCCAGAAGGAAGCACACTAATCTACTAAAAAATTTCAAAAAGTTTACCTTGCTTATTATGCAGTTGTATGGTATTTGAATTTCCTCTGAGAATGGATTCACTCGAAAGTCGTCCTTTGAAGTTATGTTTCCACTGAACTTTGTTCGGCCTCAAAAGCTGTAAACAACAAAGTTTCAGTTACAGTCCAACAAACATTTCAAGGTTGGCTTACTATTCCAGCAGTGCCATCCTTGCGTCCCGACCAATGGGTTTCAGTCTCTGTCTGGCACAGAACCAATGCCACACCACAAGCTAAAATTAGACATGCAAAGAGTTGGCGACAATTCGATTGAGCTTTACCAACATCTGTGCTAAGCCAATCCATCTTAAGAATCTGTTGCTGATTTCACGAGACCACTCTAAAAAGGCAATTGTAGAACAAAGTTTTAGACTCTAATGAGTGTTAAATTGAATTTTAATTTAATTTTTATTAAACAAGGATAGTGTAATACGACTGATTCAGTTATCTTTTGTTTACATAAAAACAATAAATTCATACATTATTATTAATTTCAACTTATACAATATAGCAACAAACAAAAAACAACAACAACAACAAAATATAAGAAGAACAATAAAAAGAAAAGAGGATACTAAGTTTGGTCGCTCAAATGCATTAAGAACATTTTCCCGAAACCGTCACAAGTGCAAGCTTTTCTAATTGTGCCTGGAAATACATTCCAAAGACGTTCGCTTTGTGTACGATCACAATTTGGAATAAGTATACCTACATTAGTCACATGAGAACATATTAAAAATTTTTGTAATTAAATTTTCTGGACCTAATTAATTAATTGTGTACTGTACATACCATTACTCTTGCAAAACTAATTTGATCTTATTAAAGAAATTTATTTATAATAATTTTCGCACTATTTGTATAATCAACTACTCAATCAAGTGTTTCAAAATATGTAAAGCATAAATACTTAGTTTCCTTTGACAAAGTAGATTTAAATAATATATAATATTGAGAAAATGAATATGTAATTCAGTTTTAGACTTACTTCAAAAGTTTTTAATTTAAGTTCTTCAAACGTGGAAGTATACTAAACAATCCATTGTCAACTTAAGTATTTGCACTAAATATTTCAATCAATTTCGCGTGAATTTTATACTAAAACTATAGCAACAAACGTTCAAATTATACGTTATAAGCAAATCATCTGTATTTATTTTAATAACATCTTCGGAACTCAAACCCAAACAGTTGAATTTTACAAACATACTATAAAATTTGCATAATTCAAGAACAATCGCGATAAACAAAGACCACAAATTAGAATTTCAAATGAAATTGAGCCATGATTTATTCTTATCATGATGTGATTACACTAAGCGAACTAGCTTAAAGAAGCCATAAAAGCCAATGCTACGACCTACCGTCACAATACAAACTATCACTTTGCAAAGATCAGTTACAAAACACGGTCAGTCTGTTTGGCAGCGGTATATGCGATATGTTTCGCAGCTAAAAACGCCTAATCATTTTCGCAGCGATCGGAGGGTGATCAGAATGCCAATTGCTCATACATTTCTACAGCAATAATAAGCATAGCAGGGCGTGCTATAGAACCAATCTTGTACTCACTTAAAATTTTAGCTGGTAAAATAGATTTGCTTTTCACGTTGTAACGTCACGGACAGGCAAAACGGAAATGTTGGTGGGCCGGCCCGATGATTTCTCTCGACTAAACCTAATTCGCCAAGAATGTCTTTTATATAAAGTCCAATTGGCGGGTGCACCTCATTACGTCATCGGATCTTGATGATGACTTTGCAAGTAAATTGTAAAATGATTCGATCAAATGTCCTGTGAATTCGACAAGCATTAATCATGGGGAAACTGAAAATGCCCGGCGTATTTAATGAATCGTGCATGTTTACTTAACGTAAATTCGGACGTGATGTCAAAATACTATCGACTGTTTGCATTTATAAAAGCCGACATATTTCGTGAGACATTTTATTGGCATCTTCTTGGATACATTGCCGACAAAAATATACTTTTTCTTCAGAATCAAAGGCGGAAATTAGTTCCAAAAAAAAACGATTATTTCCTTTGATGCTTTCAGCCCGAAGATAAGAAAAGACGCCTTTATTTGCATATACATATGTATGTCATATATGGATGTACATTTTTTTAAAATTTGTTAACAAATAGGTAATTGTTATAGTTAAGCTTTCAAAATGACCTTTTAAAATGAATGTTAAATAACCAGTACTATGATGATTCACGGCCTAAGTGAGTGAGCCAAATTATGCATTCATTAGAATTCTGTTATCATAAGTTAAACTCTTATAAACTTCGTCGTCTGCCTGTGGATCCGTCTGCCACAGCCTCAAAGTTGCTACAATTGCAAGTAGGTATTTCATATATGCAGAGAATTTAATTAATATAGAGCTTTTTAATATGTGGTAAAAACTATTTGCTGTCACGGTCCGAATCAAATGGGGTGTCGTCAGACAGAAAATGAAATTTTAGTTCCATTTGCCAATTCCTTTAAACCGCATATTTGCAAAGTAGCTAGATTTGTCAATGTTTCAATGTTTTTTCAATTTCTCATATTGCGACATACATATGTAGTTATGTTTAAAAGACTTCAAACCATTCTTCACTGTAACAGTTTTAATCAAGAAATTTTTTTCTGAAAAATTTTCAGTGCCCAAGGTACAAAACAAATAATGATATCAAAGATTTTTCTTTGAAATAAAGCGAAGTTACAAGAAGGTAAGTATACATACGAAAACTTTTTAGTCAAATCTTTTAAACTTTTGTGTAGGAAACTCCATAAATTTTATCTCTTTAAAAAGTTGTAAAAATGCATATAATGCAATGCAGCTATGCAATAAAAGGACCACTCATGAATTTACATATAAACTCTCCTAAGAATTCTCCAACTTTGCATAAAAGAAGTTATCATGCATCACTTCGGAAGAATTTAAATTGGAAACGGATATACTGGAAGGAAAATTAATGTGCCTTGTGCACATTGCGATTCATGACAGGAAAATTGTTGGATTGCGAAAGGACTTATCCGAAACTTTTGGAAGTTTACGACACCAGTGCAGATAAAAGTGAACTTTTAATCATTCGACTTTGGTTAAAATATATTTTAAGATACAGTTAAAATAGAAAAATAGTATATGATGATCAAAATTTTAATAAGCCTTATTGCTTAAAGAGATACAATCAAATTATATTAGTTTAAAAGGGGTTATTCTCAAATCATATCTCAGCTTTTATCTCTGATGCTTTATGATTTAATAATGTGGCCAAGTTATAGGCGAACTAAATTAAAAGTCACTGAAATGAAATGTTTGGGACTCCATTATCACTTTTACGTATGGCAAAATAAAATTGGATCCGGACGTGATAAGAATATTCATGAAGGAATGTTTTGTCATTTAAGCCGGACGACACTTCGAGGACACCACAGATACGAAATATTTATTTTTCTTGGATTGAGAAATTTGATTATTGACAATTTCGGCAACCAGTTTTGAGTTTGCGTTTTTGTTTATGTAAGTAAATAATATAGCCTTATATGGAATCTTCCACTAGTTCAAATCTTAAATTTTTTTAAAAAGGTCATCACAATAGACTAGCAGCCTATCCTAGGAAAAATATTAGATTCTATAATCCCTGAGTATTGGCTATTTCTTTACATGACAGTTTTCATTGGAAATGTCCTACCCTACGTCCCCTTTCAGCGTTATCCTTTAGGTACTTAAGGGACAGCTTTCATATACATACTTTCAACTCCGAAAAATATTTATTAATTCACCCAAAAGAAAGCAAACAAAAATACATATGTAGGTATATAAAATAAACTTGGTATATGTGCTTATGCCCCCTTAAAGAGATATTATTCTTAACCCTTAGCGCACATACACACCTTGCCTCAAACCCAACCATGACAAAGGGGGTGCCACTATAGCATCTTAAAAACCTAATAACATGAAAGCTTATAATAATAATATACGTATTAACCTGATAATGTTAGGGGATGTTCTTTTAGTGGTTTTCTACACGTTTGCTCTGGAAATAAATATAGTACCTACCTAATAACCAGCTTTTAAGTTGATTTTCATGGATGTATACATCCCAATGTATGATTGACCTCAAATTTTGCATATAAACATATAGTTTCGATTAGAATGATGATAATAAACCTTTGCCTCTTTAAAGTAAAGTACATACTTTTTTACTTTAATGAATTTATTGATTTCATTATTACTCCATTGGTTCATATTCATTTAAAGCTGTTTCGGAGAAAAACTTCCGAAAATATAAAAAAAAATCATAAATCGCAAACTCCAAAAAATCGTATAACATACATGGGGTATTTTCGAATACTCCTGGATAAAAGGAATTTAAATTTATCTTTCGATATCACTGTTTGGACCGTCCAGTACATACGTACATTGAAAAGGAGAAACTTTTAGAAAACCAACCATTGAAACCCGTGCAAAATTCTGAAACACCGCAACGCAACCAGACATCCTTTAAACATGCGTCAGCATGGTGTAACTATGGTAATTTAATGAGAATGCTAATTCGGGAAAAGCACTTATTGCACAATTGAACCAATTTCATCCTCCTAAGAAGACAAAGGAGCCGAAATAACTCACCGAGCGGTGAAAAGAGAATTAGTCCCAATCTGCCTTGAAATTATGTGAAAACGAAGTTCGGTTTTTTCTGATCCGGAAGGAAAAGATATGGTCGCGTGTTCTGAATTCGAAATGGGCCGCATTGATTAGGTATGCAGAGCTAATCATCCACGGGGTAAACTTTTGAAGCTTAACTAACCCCATTATCCTTATACCTCCACAATCAAGCAGTTACCCAGTCAGATTTAATTCTAATCAAAGGCCTTAAAGATTCCTGCATCCTATAGGCACTAGACACACTGACCGAGCACGAGACCCGGATTTCGGGCGCTCTGGACCCCGAGTGCTTAAAGGTCGTAATGGTAACTCAATTGTAAATTGGAGATGGCCCGGTACTGAAATTGAATATAAGAATAAGTATGTGTGTACAGAAAGGGCGCAGGTTCATATTCGAAAGCAATCCGGGCTCGCATTTAGCAAGGCGATCCTGGCCGAGTATGCAAATTAATTCATCAAAGATTCAGGCTGTCATTTCGTTTGCAGAAATAAGTCATAACTGGGGCAGTCCAGCAAGGCTGAGGGGGCTCTGTGCCGCTGAGTGCCTTCTTCTGTAACAAGAAGGAGCATGACGATCAACCTGCTGATACTGCTGCAATGTGCGGAAGCGGTTAGACAACAAAAACCGCTTTAATTCAAGTTTCTGTCCAGCAACCGGACAGACACTTTGCATTGCTTTCGCATTTAATGGCAAAGGAAAGGCCGACAAGCAGGCCACAATCGATAAAAGATGTGACCACAGGGAACAGAAACGCTGCTTAAAATCTATAGCATTAAAGAAGTTTCTGCTGGAAGTGTTCGGTGCCGTAATCGAAGTGGAAAATTAAAGGTGAAATTTCAATCACGTTCCTCCCGATAAGTTTCTTAATGAGTGGATTAAAAATACATAGCCGCTACTTGCTATTGCTTGATATGGATTAAAACGCAAAAGAAAGAATTCAAAAATTTAGGACTCTGGTTGGTCGGCTATGCGCTAAGCAGGAGGCCGCTTTGAATGCTCAGCTCTTTTTGCAATTTGTGCATTTCACCCGGGGCATAAAATGCAAATCGGAAGCTAGATTATAGATTGAAAATCAGATGACGGCACTAATTTAGGATTGCTTGGGGACATAATTAAAGAACCATGTCTTGTCCTTTGATGGTCTAAGCCTTCTTAGCTTTCAATAAGCACTGGTCAAGACCAATTAGTATTCGATATCAGAAGATAGCATGTTTTAAGAAAAATAAATATACGCTATCACGGTGTAAATAAAATAATATGGGCGAAACGTGTGAGATGT